>BPTQ01000006.1:140424275-140830312 GCA_019973895.1 Chrysanthemum seticuspe
TGAAAAGAAATAGCCCTCCAATAATTCAACCTTAGGGCAGTAACCGGGTTCAATACATATGCTACTGGTGGTTACTAAGGTAACACTAGTATTGAAGACAAGACGTCATGGACCCAGTGACGCACTGCACTAAACTTCCCAAGCTACTCAAGTTCCTCTTAAAAGGGCTTGTTTCATTCTCACGGGGAACCGACATTATCTATCAACTTTCTCTTAGAGATTGTCGATATTAAAGAAGGAGACCCTCTCCCTAGTCTCCGGCATAGGAACCAAATGTGCACTATTGAGTCTAGAGCCAATAGTTCATCCACAATATCTCATTAGGACACTAAATTAATGAAGACTTGTTGTTTCACACAATGTGGAAAGTAAGAATATATTAAGAGTCCTACGCATTATCCTTGTGATATTGCCAGAATATCTGAGTGATATACAAACATAATCACAATGAAGATGGAAAGCCTTCTAGAGCCAACATCAAACAAACTCTTGGTAGGTGACATGTGAGATCTTCTCATAAGATCAAGCTTGTGACAACTGGATAGAAACGATGGAGAAATTCAATCTTGAATCAACCTTGGTCCAGGTAAAGGATTGACGGATACCTTTGAAAAACCGGTCGTTGTGCTCAAAAACTCTTTTCTCTAGCACTTCGACTGTGTATTATCTTCAAAATCAAAAGGGTATTTATGATTGAAAAATGATTTTCTTCTTCTAAACCTTCGTCGTATTGCAAAACTATTTCTTCTAAGCAATACGCGATTGTTTTCAAATCATTTTCTATCAATCAGTAAATCTCGATTTGCTGGTTCACTCACTCCGTGTTGTCTTCTTTGAGACGTTCCGGTTTGAGAACAGCTAGAACAGCTGCGAAACCCTGTCAAGGAGATTCTTCGGAATCCTACCTGATCACAGGCAGTACTTGTACTGATCAACGGGGAACCGTGAGCCGTGTACCTCAATTCAATGAAAGTGATCAAAGACACTTTCGTGTGTTTTATTGCTAACTGTTGTTTGCAGGTACATTTGGATGGTTGCAGCTGATCAGAATTGAGAAGTCAATCCAAAGCCGCATGCTCACAGCATCCACACTTAATTGAAGAAATCATGACTTGTGCATATCTACAGAACCTGGCTCTAATATTTTTATACTAAGCTTCTGCTACGCTGCTGCAAATATCTTGAACCAGTAAAAGCTTCCGCTACTCTGATAGAAAGATGTCATGATCCAGAAAGTGTGAGCATGTCGGTCCAAAAGTCACAACATCACATGATGGCAACACAATAAAGGGAGATCCAGAGATTTACTGTGGCTGATGATCTCAATGAAAGCTCGAAGATCATCAATGATGTGGATCAGTTTAAGACCTCCACTGAAAGTACAAAAATATGTGGACTTTGAAGAATCGCTACAAAAGCACAAAGACTGCGGACATTGAAGAATTGATGTCTACGAGCTCGAGAATAAAGTCAAAGATAGAATGCTAGGAGTCAAAATGTAAATCATGGGGTGACCTCCCTTAGGGGGAGATTGTTAGGAATTGGAAAATCCATAGTGAAGAGTCGGTCACCCCAACTCTAGTCTAGCATATGTTAGCTCGTAGACATTACGTTATTTATTAGTTATTTAGTTTCGAGCAACACCGTGGAGGACGGACGGGTCTTTACCCACTGTATGCCTGATCCACAGTCCGAAAGAGGACGTGTAGTATGTAACTATAAATACCCTCTGCCTCCCAAGGTAGAGGGTTGGACCTTTCACTTAATCTAACCTTTCTTTCTTTGTTACTTTCTCTCTCTAGAAAGGCTCCCATCTTCCACTTTCTCTCTCTAGAACCTTAAACTAATTCGACCCATATATTGTTATGTGATGTGTTTGTGAAATCCAATATGTTACATTTAAAGACCTTAAGAAAACAGCCTCGGCTTAACCTTTGCTTCATTTCGGCCTCAAGGATCAAAATACCACTAAAGTTTCTTAGCCGTGGTTGTTTTCCGGTCTACAATAGGTCAGTTTAGTTTTTGTAGTTTTTAGCATTTTCTGTTCTCTTTCTGCTGATGTGCTCATGAGTTTTTGTATAAAACGTCATTCTGAGCAACTTTCGTGCTTTACACTTTTGCTGATTCGGACCAGAAAATGGTCAAAACCTTGTTTTAAAATCGTATCAGCAACTTTTTGTTCCAACAACATATTCACCTCTAGTCATCTTCATTTGGCCATAACTTTTTAACCACAAGTCCTTTTTAAGTGTTTCAAAAGCCCAAGTTTTAGTTTTTACTTCCTCTAACAGCTTCTCAAGCTTAATCAAGTCTAAAGTCCAAAATTTACTTATATCAATAGTCTAATTACAAGAAATTACTTATATTTCATTGCAGAAAGTTTGGCTGCACATTCATTCCTGCCAAAACGACCATAAGTTGAGTTCTACAACTTGTCTTGATGCGCGGCTTTCTCCAACCTTCAATTTTAGGTCTTAGCTACATTTCATAAAACTGAGTCGACTTCCAGAAATGACCAGAACCATGGGCTTTTCCCAAATGAAATCTGGTGTGCAGATTTTGACATGTTTTGCTATTTTGGCTCTCATTTACTCATCGGGAGGAGTTATGAGGTGCAACACCCGGCGAAACGACCATAAGACATAGCTCTACAAGCCATCTTATTGAATTAACCTCAAAGTTTACTGAGATGATCAGTTTAATCAATCTTTGGGACTGTTGCAGAATTTAGGTTCATAAAACCCACCTAAGGCTTGTTTTAGCTTATTTTCATGATCACAACCTCATGTACAACATCAATCAAGCCATATTACATATAATACCTATATAAAATTACATCAAATAATTATAGAGATTATTACAACCATATTGAATGATAAAAAATATTAGACAAACTCTTACAAAGTTGGGTTTAGTAGTTACAAATAATCAAGCCTAACTTCTTTCAATCTTCAATCCTTGTCTTCAACCTTTTAACCAAACTTCACTAATCTCTTTATCCTTGTAATAGCTCCTTTTATTCAGCCCCTAATACCTTGTGTAGCTCCTAATTCACCCTTGTAATCACCAAAATAATATTTGTAGCATGTAAAGATCACCTAGGTCTTCATCTTTTGTATATAAACTTGTAGCTAGAAAATCAAGATCATGGTGGTTTGATGGTTTAAAGTGTACGGTGGGATAGGAGAAAACCAAAAGAAGATGTAAACTTTACATTTAACTAGACGACTAATTGTTGTGTAAATTTAGGGTACACATGTCCAAATATGTGACACGTTTTGAGCAGCTGGCATGAGACATTGAAATGAGTAGGATAGATTAGTTAGTTTTTCTATTATTTTGTGATAATATTGAGCCACGGGGTGTAGTTTGGTCCTGGTAATTACTAACATTAAGCCCTTAGGTCGCGAAACTTAAAATCGGTTAACATAAAAATGTAATACTTACAAAAATATTAAAACTTATCAATATACTCCAACTAGGTATATTAAAAGTGTGATAAGTATAATAGGGTGTGTTTATGTTGTTAAAACCTAATAACGTAGACTTGAGTACGCGTCTTACGTAAAAAGTAACATGTTTACGTAAAAATAACAAAGTGGCAATAGTTCATATAAAATATGACGATTGGTGAAAGTAGAGTAATTTGAACACCTAGACTTATCGTAGTCTTGTGTTGACCACGAGGAAAGTTTACACGATTAAACTTTCGTAATTAATAAAGTAACAACTTTAAATAATTATTTATAGCCATAGGTGAACAAAAATGTTCAGAGTGTAATAATCCAAAACAGAGTGAATTATTTAACTTGGGAAATTACCGGTTACTACCAGTTACAATATTTGCTTTTACATTATAGTAAAAGTCAAATTAGTCATTTTGCCTTATGAAAATTTACGAGTTGCTACAGCCTCCACCAGTTACGGGAATCATATCCTCATGATTTAGTTTGTGTTATGAGTTAATGATGTTCCCGAGAAGAGGTAGGGGTACTTCTGTAATGGAACTTCGTCACGAAGTTCAGTGAGTGTTATATGCTAACGGTAAAATTGAGTTCATCTCCACATTCCCACATGAATTCAGGACCTCTTCTAGAGTTCCATTGACTGTTGACAATAGGAATGCGACATTTCTTAAGTCGTTTGACCTCACGGTTCGTGATCTTAGTAGATTCCCCGATAACGTTCAAACGTTCATCAATGTGGGTCTCTTCTAGAGAAGTAGTAAGTGTTCTATCAAAAGACACTTCTTCAAAGTGTACAAATGAAAGATGTTGTGTACATTACTAAGTTCAAGTGATAGCTCAAGTCTGAAAGCTACCAGGCCAATTCTTGCTAATATCATATAAAGTCCAATATATCTTAAGTTTGGTTTTTCTAATTTCCCCAAACGAATCATACCTTACCGCAACGAGGCTTTCAACGAAACCTTAATCCTAGCATGAAATTTTGAAAGTTAACGCTTACGTCAGTGTAACCTTTCTGGTGATAATGTGTGGCCTAATATTGTCGGGCTAGGGATTGAATGTTGTACTAGATTCCTTACAAGGATTTCATGAGCGGCAAGCTCAGAAATTCTAATCAGCAATTGTGCTAAAGATTACAAAGTCAAATATGCCGCAAGCATGCTTCTGGACAATGCTTTGTCATAGTAGAATGTTGTTGCTCAATCTATTAGTTTAGAGAATATTCGAAAGATTGCTTGCACTAAATTGAAGTTGTTATAATTCAAGAAGTATTGCCCTCGGAATGAGGTGCAAGAAATGGAGGTGAAGTTTTCTTGCTGTCAGTGGTGTTGATATCATAACTTATATTCGTCGCTTTCAAGCGTTGGCGATAGTGTGCCCAGTGATGGTCTCAACCAAATGAGAAGTTATGGTAAAAGTTCATCCAAGAACTTCTAATCAGTATTCATGAGAACGTTACTTCGTTTGATCACTCACAATGGATGAAACAATTCAGATGTCTAGTAACCTAGTAGGTCAAGTTGTGCGAGCTTAGACTGCTCAAGGATCTAACAACAGTAACAACAATAATAACAAACAGTGATGAGATGTGAAAAGTGAGAACATTTTGAGAAATTATGTTCTCAAAATAATGGCCAACCAATCGGAGGAGCTCATGGGAAAGCTTATGTGATGGATAATGGGACATCGTAACCATTTTGTTAGTTCGAGACTGAACTAAGTCCATTAGTTCAAGAGTGTAACAAGCTCGTTAGCTCAATAATATGGAATACTTTGACTTATGCGACTCGTGCATAATCAAGTTCGTGGCAACCGAATTATGTCCTTGAAACATCTGATTCCATCAGGTCGGGTTTCAATTATGTTCTTGAAACATCTGATTCTATCAGGTCTTTCAATTATGTTCTTGAAACATCTGATTCTATCAGATCGGTTTTCAATTATGTTCTTGAAACATCTGATTCTATCAGGTCTGGTTTCAACTATGTTCTTGAAACATCTGATTCTATCAGGTCGGTTTTCAATTATGTTCTTGAAACATCTGATTCTATCAGGTCGGGTTTCAACTATGTTCTTGAAACATCTGATTCTATCAGGTCGGTTTTCAATTATGTTCTTGAAACATCTGATTCTATCAGGTCGGGTTTCAATTATGTTCTTGAAACATCTGATTATATCATGTCGAGTTTCAATTGTGTTCTTGAAACATCTGATTCTATCAGGTCGGGTTTCAATTGACTTTAACCAATTTTGTTAGCTCAACAAATGGTTCATGTTTGTAAGGATTTGTAATAGCAAAAGTAATAACTTAAGAATGAAATTAGTTGCTCGAATGAGGTCTTAAGATTTTTGCTGAGTGGTAAAATACTATCGTGTTTTCTAGATCTTTTTAAAGAATACTTGTGATTCTCGAGTTCATACTCATGTCATATCGGATACAAATAATCCCACTCATTTATAATTCATTACTTACATAAAGAAGCGTCCCAATTTATGTAAGTAAGAAATCATAAACTTATGGTTCGGCAATTTGAAATTTCTTTATTTAAATGAAAAGGCTTCCTAGTCCATTTAAATAAGGACATTCCAAATCATCCTACTTAAGAATTTCCGACACAACACTCATACTTAATCGATGAGTTACAAGGTGGTGTATTATGAGACGACGTAGGTGTTCCAAGAGTATGGAATGAATGTTCACACTCATCTTTGAAGACGAGGAGTTAAATAATCTGACAGAATCAACATAGCGTTCAAAATAGTTGGTGATTTCATAGTTATGAAATAGTTTTCTCACAATGTTTGAGAAATAGATAAAACTATTGTGTATCCCTAAATGTCTGAGATATATTTAGGCTAATTGTGTATCTCATGATATCTGAGATATTTCTAAGTCAACTGTGTATCTCACTATGTTTGAGATATAAGGAAGACCATTGCATACTTACAATGTCTTAATAATAATGAGACCATTGTATCAACTACAATGTCTGAGAAAGTTTCATAGATCACAAATGTATATGATCGGGGATATCTGGTTGTGCAATAATGCCTTGAATAGGCATACGCAGTTATGTTTAGTCAATCGTTTATGTAAATAGTCTTTATATAAATAATACAATATTGTGTTAAGGATTAGGCATGGCGCACGGAATGTTGAAGACAGCAATGAGTGTTACGGCTTAAACATAAGAGGCAGTTATAGTCTAGGTTCATATGCAACCTGGTTCTCTATAACTGAAGCTCTGAAACCAATCTGTAACACCCCCAAAATTATCACAGCGGAAGATTGTGTCACTGGGGTATTACTTCATAGTTCACAGAACAAGTTACAGAAAACGACTCTAAATGAGACGTCTTGAAATAAATTATCATTCGATTAAAATATCAGAGTTTACAAACCGGTCCCACAAGTTTGTACAATCATAAAAAGTACAACATAGAAGTTGTAAAGTTTTTCGAATGATAATATATGCATTGTCTTCAAAATATTTTCCGTGCGCCTTCACATGCCATGCCAGCTAATTCCTTTCGAACCTGAGATAACATGCTAAAAAGTGTCAACACAAAGGTTGAGTGAGTTCATAGGTTTGTAAGTACAATAGTTTGATCACAAGATTTCAAGTTTAGGAAAAACAATAGTGGACAATATAGTTCGTAGTATAATTGCAATGTGTATAAGTATCTTCTTGATAGTTATTATTGCTCTAAGCCCATGGCACTCACGACTGACTGTTGTATATATATCACCGGACGATATATACAGTAAATAACTTGCCCCGGGTAGGTATTTTTTTCCTTTACCTAGATAACCTCAAATATAGTGCGCCTTGTTATTTCTGATAACAGAGACGGGTTCGTCAATTCCGATAGGCCTATCCACAGTATTTGCGCTCACGCCTAGTGATTAGTGGTCCATGATGTTGGGGACATTTGGCATAAACAACTTAGGCATGCAATAATACAGTCAAGGCATTCATTTTGCAAGTAATTGTCCATAATAAAGCATTTTAGCATGTAGTAAAAGCAGTAGCATGTATCTCCCCCAAAAGAGTTTATAAAATAGTTAAACAAAAGCTGTGGCTATGAAACTCACTGTAGTGATCAGCAGCGGAGTGTAACGACATAATGTATGTCAATAATAGAGTATGGCAAGACCACGATCTTTAATAATCACCTACGAAATCATAGTATTCGCGTTTTAGTATAGTGTATGATATAAGTGTACAAGTATATGTAGTTTGTTGGCTTTCAATACGATCTTTAATAATAACCTCGTACCATCATTCGGGCTATCAAAATCAAGGGGTCGTGTAGTGAACATATGACGAGCCAGGACACTTTAAATCGTAAATCCACAACTCGTCGATACGACACCCCGAAGAGGCCTCTTATGATAATGAAATTCCTTACTATTATTGTACTTGTTATTTATAAGTAAAGTATTTGACGAGACAAATGTTATATAAAACATGTGTCGTGTTTCGTCAAAGACTATTGATTGACTTGTGTGACGATATGATGATTTAAGTTGTATGTCATGAAATAGTTTAACATGCCATATGGTCATTTACTTATTTTGTCAAAGTCTAATCCAATGAACAAAGTTTTAAAACAAGAATTGGCCATTGAGTCCAAACTAGCCGTGCGGCTAAATTATGTTTAAACAACTTGAGATGATATTCAAGGTCATGCCTATGGTTATGTCTAAGTTTAAAGACCTTAAGACAACAGCCTCGGCTTAACCTTTGCTTCATTTCGGCCTCAAGGATCAAAATACCACTAAAGTTTCTTAGTCGTGGTTGTTTTCCGGTCTACAACAGGTCAGTTTAGTTTTTGTAGTTTTTAGCATTTTCTGTTCACTTTCTGCTGATGTGCACCCGAGTTTTTGTAGAAAAGTCATTCTGAGCAACTTTCGTGTTTTACAATTTTGCTTATTCAGACCAGAAAAGGGTAAAAACCTTGTTTTAAAATCGTATCAGCAACTTTTTGTTCCAACAACATATTCACCTCTAGTCATCTTCATTTGGCCATAACTTTTTAACCACAAGTCCTTTTTAAGTGATTCAAAAGCCCAAGTTTTAGTTTTTACTTCCTCTAACAGCTTCTCAAGCTTAATCAGGTCTAAAGTCCAAAGTTTACTTATATCAATAGTCTAATTACAAGTAATTACTTATATTTCATTGCAGAAAGTTTGGCTGCACATTCAGTCCTGCCAAAACGACCATAAGTTGAGTTCTACAATTTATATTAATGCGCGGCTTTCGCCAACCTTCAATTTTAGGTCTTAGCTACATTTCATAAAACTGAGTCAACTTCCAGAAATGACCAGAACCATAGGCTTTTCCCAAATGAAATCTGGTGTGCAGATTTTGACATGTTTTGCTATTTTGGCTCTCATTTACTCATCGAGAGGAGTTATGAGGTGCGCCACCTGGAGAAACGACCATAAGACATAGATCTACAAGTCTATCTTATTGAATTAACCTCAAAGTTTACTGAGATGATCAGTTTAATCAATATTTGGGACTGTTGCAGAATTCAGGTTCATAAAACCCACCTAAGGCTTGTTTTAGCTTATTTTCATGATCACAACCTCATGTACAACATCAATCAAGCCATATTACATATACTACTTATATCAAATTACATCAAATAATTATAGAAATTATTACAACCATATTGAATGATAAGAAATATTAGACAAACTCTTACAAAGTTGGGTTGAGTAGTTACAAATAATCAAGCCTAACTTCTTTCAATGTTTAATCCTTGTCTTCAACCTTTTAACCATACTTCACTAATCTCTTTATCCTTGTAAGAGCTCCTTTTATTCAGCCCCTAATACCTTGTGTAGCTCCTAATTCACCCTTGTAATCACCAAAATAATATTTGTAGCATGTAAAGATCACCTAGGTCTTCATCTTTTGTATATAAACTTGTAGCTAGAAAATCAAGATCATGGTGGTTTGTTGGTTTAAAGTGTACGGTGGGATAGGAGAAAACCAAAAGAAGATGTAAACTTTACATTTAACTAGATTTGCATATACATATAATAAGTTAATACATGACTAATTGTTGTGTAAATTTAGAGTACACATGTCCAAATATGTGACACGTTTTGAGTAGCTGGCGTGAGACATTGAAATGAGTAGGATAGATTAGTTAGTTTTTCTATTATTTTGTGATAATATTGAGCCACGGGGTGTAGTTTGGTCCCAGTAATTACTAACATTAAGCCCTTAGGTCGCGAAACTTAAAACCGGGTAACATAAAAATGTAATACTTACAAAAATATTAAAACTTATCAATATACTCCAACTAGGTATATTAAAAGTGTGATAAGTATAATAGGGTGCGTTTATGTTGGTAAAACCTAATAACGTAGGCTTGAGTACGCATCTTACGTAAAAAGTAACATGTTTACGTAAAAATAACAAAGTGGCAATAGTTCATATAAAATATGACTATTGGTGAAAGTAGAGTATTTTGAACACCTAGACTAATCGTAGTCTTGTGTTGACCGCGAGGAAAATTTACACGATTAAACTTTCGTAATTAATAAAGTAACAACTTTAAATAATTATTTATAGCCTTAGGTGAATAAAAATGTTCAAAGTGTAATAATCCAAAACAGAGTGAATTATTTAACTTGGGAAATTACCGGTTACTACCAGTTACAGTATTTGCTTTTACGTTATAGTAAAAGTCAAATTAGTCATTTTGCCTTATGAAAATTTACGAGTTGCTACATATTATGTATAGAGAGTATATTGTGATATGTCTTAAAACATATACACGACTATTATGAGTGTGAAACGTTTATGGTAAGTATAGTGCAGTTAACGATAACACATAACTTTTGTTGAGTAGGTAGTGCGATTAGTTTCTATGAACCTGCCTTTGTCCGTATAGTTTTAAGAAAGGATTCCCGAACGGCATGGAAACAGTGTAGTTGTCTACTTACTAATCTTGCTGGTATGCTTAGGATAAGTTATCTTCGGCGTAACATGATATTACGTAAAGTCATGAAATACCTTTGTATTGTATAGACCAACATCAGATGTTAGGAGTCTGTAATGACTTTTGATGCATGTTGTTATTCAACTGATTGTTATTTAGAGTTACATATGGCTACTCTTTTTTTTAATCACAATACTTTTCATATTAATACAGAACATACCGCATGACAGTGTGAAGGCACGTAAAATGTGGAAATACCAAAATGTAATTCTGCGATACGTTGGAGGTATGGAGTTCTGTGTGGATGTTGACATCGAACACCACAGTGACAGACCAAAGGGCAAAAACCATGTGACAATGAATTGCAGGTGGAGGGACGTTGTTGAAGACTGTCGCTGGGAAGCCAATAAAATGGTGCGGTTCAAGCTCGTAGATCGTATGCCAGACGTCCGTGCTTCGTTGGCTTCCCGAAAGAAAGTTGTGATCCCTGTATTTCACATGTGCTAAGACATCAGATGGCTGGCTTCAAAGTTTTTGTCAATGTTTATCACTAAAACGTGCTATGGTTGGACATGTTTAACAGTATCTGTTAGGAATGGTTATTTTTGATATTTTGTGTTTTGTACTGAAACTTTAGGTTTGCCTTAGATGGCAACTAACAATATTATATAATAGCATGCTAGTAACTTAATGTTATAACTAAGACTCTGTTATAGAGTTAATTATAAGCTTTTGATAATTGTTTGTAAAACAGTTTTTAGTTTCATTTTATTTTTTATTTTATTTTTTTTGTCAATGTACCAAAATATAGTGTATATCATCCAAAATTTTGTTTTTTATTTTTATTTTATTTATAATAAAATAATTGATTATAAATAATTGTATGGTCTTCATGGATAGTTTTTTATTAATAAGTGATGAGTGTCTAAATACTCATCATTTTTATACTGTTAGAATGCCAAAAACATCTGAAAACACTCAGAAACACATCAAAATGATAAAAATATCACAAACAAGTTTTTTATATGTTTTAAATGCAAAAACATCAAAATCTGATGAAAAACGTATCAAGTTTGCATAATTGGCAGTTTTAGTCCCCCAAGTTACAAAAGTTGTCAAAAACAGTCCCTGGTAATTCAAAAACTTGTAAAATATCATTTTAGGTCCATGAGATTCAAAAGTTGTCAAAACAAACCCTTTAAAGTTTAAAAATTACAAATTGACAACTTTAGTCCTTTAACTTTGAAAATTGTCAAAAATAGTCCTTGGTTAATTTAAAAAGTGAAAATTATCAAATATTAACCTTGTACTATTTATAAATGACAAGAATGGTCCTTATGATAAACTTTGGAGAAAATTACAAGTTTGGTCCCTAGAGTTACAAAATTGGCAATTTTAGTCCTTGGACATTTTAAAAATGGAAAATAATCAACAATAGTCCTTGTACTATTCAAATGTGGCAGTTTTGGTCCTTGTAATAACCTTTGGATAATTGGCAGGTTCAACCTTCAACTTTGGCAGATTTACATATTTGGTCCTTGTGATTACTAAGCTACAAACCAAACGGACCTATTTACAATATCCAACCCAGCTAAGCCCAATACATGACCCGGCCCAAATTTTAAAATCAAATAAACCGCCTGCACTGTAGCTCGTCTCTCCCACCCCTGTAATCTCAATACCAGAGCAGTTTTTCTCACCACCACCTCACCCTTTCCACCTCATTCACCTTTCCAGCTCATCCCCCCTCCTATCATCACAGCCCACAAGCAGTTAATGCTTCCCCACCATGTAACCTTTACTGTAGCACTCTCAAACCTGCTTTTTGCTTTCCAAATCACCCTAAACCCATTCCTACTTCCCAACTTGTCCCCTACACCTCTACTATACTCCAAACTTCTTTAATTGCTCTGAAATTATCTCAAGCAACCATGAGCACTTTTGGCGCCAAAATCTATTTTAAAGGCTGTGATCACTTTGACTGAATCAATGGTTGAGATTGTTGATGGGATATGATCAGAGACATGTGGGGAGTTCAGAAAAGCTATAAAGAAAGAGGAAGTGTCATTGGAGAAGATATCTAGTGTATTTTATTTTTAGCATATGTCGTTTTTAAGTTTTCAAGATTTCCAGTTCATGTTTAAGTTTTCAAGAGTTTTGTAATCATATTTCAGTGTATTTCAAACATATTTCCAGTTTCAATTTCAGTTTTTATTCACTATTTCAGTTTATGTATTTTCAAGCTCTAATTCTAAAATATGATCAAATGTTGTTTATGGTTGTTATTTTGGACTGATTAAGACACATAAGCTCCCTATATAGCTTATTAGAGCTATTAGATACTTTAAAAAGTAGTTTAGTAGTCAAAACAAAAATTCACAAAAATACTAAATAATTAGTTAAAAATAAAAAAATCACATGGAAATGAAGAAGAAAGCTGGAGCAGGGTAGATTTTGGATTGCCTTGGGTTTAGTGCTTAATTGGAAGCTTTAGGTTGTGTTTGTATACCTTGGTTCTCATCTTTCACTTGGAATCCACTTGTAAGCCATTTTGTTTCATTTTGGCATTTACTGTGTAAGACAGTTATTAGCTCAAATTTCTGTTTGATCATGTTCATTAGTTGTAATTAAGTGTAATCAAACCATAAAACCAGTTGTTAGTTCATTAGAATTTGTAGTTCATATAAATTTTATTTTAACAGTTCAAATAGCATTAGGATCATTATTGAGCTTTATGTTGTTATGGCTATTGTTTCACACTTATTTAATCTTAATGAATGATATTATAAGGTCTGCAATAAGTTCCATGGTTTTAATCTGTGATTCTCTTTGAAAAAAGTTCTAAAACAGTCCATAAGGTGTGTTTGGTTTTGCTGATTACACTGTGTTAAAGTTTGTTTGTAGCCTTGTTGTTGTTTGATGCATGCCTCATTAGGTCTATATAACTCATCTCAGTATTAAAAACTAGACCTTGTTAGAATAAAAGTCAAAATTTTCATTAATCTCACCTAGTGTTTAACTGTTAAGATTTTAGACTGTGATTCTCATCAAATCAGTTTAAAACCTTTTAACAAAGCTTAATATAGTCTTATTATAGCTTAATACATCAATATCAGTGTTTTAGATCAATCACAAATTCATAAAAGTCAAACCTTTAGTTTAATAACAAAAGTCAAAATGTGTCCTGTACATCAGTGAGCCTATCACTTTCTCAAGCTCACACAGAGCTTGTTAGTTAGCTTAAGCCTGTGTGTTTTAGTTTTTTGAGAAGTTCACCTAACTGTCTCAAGGTTACAAGTGCTTATTTTCAATTCATAACTTATTTAATAGCTTTTTGTTTAGCTTATTTTTCACACCATTTCAAAACAGTGCCCTGTGCACAGGTTTACACTCATTTTCAAGAGCTTGTAAAAAGCTCTCCAGTGCACCTTAGCTTGTCAAATTTGGTTTTTTAGAAAGCTGACCAAGCCATCTCATTGATCCAAGCTTAATTTTGAAGTTTGTAGCTTTTTAGATAGGGCTGCAATTGGTTTCTATTTTTGTCCATTTTCTCAGAATACACTGAGTTTTAACTCAGTGGGTTTTTCAAGTTCTTCATAAGCTTCTCACAAGCTTATTAGTGTAAACCAAACTTTGTATTTTAGCTCTTTGGATAGCTTAACTGGTCATCTAGTTAATTCAAGTTCTTGTTTTAATTTTGTAGCTTATCTAAGTGCTTAAAAAGTAGCTTAAAGGTGTCTAGTGATACCAACAGTACCATGTGCAAACAGGTTTACTTTTGCTTATTTTGAGCTTATTCAGAGCTTATTTGTCAATCCTTAAGCTTAATCAGTTTTCATATTAGCTTATTACCATTATTTAGCTTATTTCCATTTTACACTTTGCTTATTTTTTAGCTTAAAAGCCATTTTGGTTTAAACTCTTTAGCTTATTTCATTTCTATAGCCACTGTTGAGATTTTTAGCTTATCTCAGAGCTTATTAGTACTTTTCATTAAAAGTCACAGTTGTGAAAAGTGCTTATTTCATTGGTCTTAATAAGTTTGCAAAAAGAAAAATCAAAAATAAAATGTTTTTGCAAAAAGGGGGTAGGCAGGCTCGAACCTGAGACCTCCCCCTTTGTGAGAGTGATATAAAGTGTACCTGGAACCATTGCGCCCTTGGGTCTTTGACTGTTAGAGTTTGCACAAAATACTCTCTTATACACATTTTACCCAGTTTAGCTTATTAAGTGTAGTTAGCTTATTTCGAGCTTATTTTAAGTAGCTTTTTCAAGTTTTTTATTTTTCATAAATCTGTATTAGTATTAAGTATTTTATAAAAAAGTTTCAGATTTTTCTCATTAGTTTTAGTATTTTTAAACATTTAATTAGTGTTTTTTAGTAATTAATTCATAATAAAAAATATAAAAGTCAAAAAAATATAATTCTTTTTCCTAAAATTTTCTTTTGTCATATAGTACGTAAGAAAATTAGTTTCACATTTGTAGGCCTTTTATTTCATAAATTTTACGTTTTTGCTTGCGCTCCAGCGTAATTTTTTAACATAACGCTCGTTTTCATTTTAAACCACGTTTTTAGGTAATTTAAGGTTACGTTTTAGTTAAGATAGTTTATTTAAGTCATTTAGTTTTATAAAATCACAAAAACATCATTGTAAAAATAGTGATAGCATTTATTTAATATATTTTAACTTTTTAATTTCTTTTAATTTGCATTTAAGTCGCTGTAATTTGTAGATCTTTTCTTTAGGTAATTTTCCATCAAAAACCTTACTGATCACTATCCTTAGTGATCATTCTATCATCTGATCAAGTGTTTATACACCAATTCATCCTCCGTGGGACTTAACGACCCAGGAATTCCCTATATTCCTTTGATCTAATTGCATTTGGTTTCTGAGCTGTTTTAAGTTTGTTACGGTTAGTCATTCACAAGTGGTTAGCTTGAGTGATTAAACTTGACTGTTTAGCACCAATCAAATTTTGGCGCCGCTGCCGGGGAGGCTGTAAGCGTGTTCTAGCATTTTTCAGACCCGTACTTGCACATATACCACAGTTTGTAAAAAGTTTTCTGTAAAGTTAAATATAAATCAAAAAGTTCATTAACACTTTTCCTAAAGTGTTAAAAACACCAAAAACAATATAAAACAACAAAACAATCGTAACGTTTTCTAGCTTGTGTTTCTTTTAAGGTGATTCTTAAAGAGATACGATTTGGTTAAACGAGACGATACCAAAAATATTTTCCAAAAGTTTTTAAACCCCTTTGCACAAATCATACCTACGTCTTTTCAGTGGTACTTAATTTATACATAAAAATCAACCACCGCAAATCAAGGCAGTGCACTACCTAACTGGGGGTGCGACCATAATAAGTTCCCGAACATCAGATTTAAAACTTGCCTTTGTGTCACTTGTGATTTGGTGTACCTTTTTCAAAGAAGCCATTTCATTTGTGATTATTGGTTAAGTTCACTTGTGTTTTGCCTCATTTGTTTTGAAAATTGATTTTTATACTTAGTGCATGCGCACTCGTTCTTCCAGTTCTACAAGTCCACTTTCTGAACTTGGAAACATTCCTCGTAGACGTAGAGGACGTTCAGCTCCTTCAGCCGTGACTGAGGAACGTCTACCACCACCACCACCTGTCGAAATGGCAGAAGACAAACCCATGAATGAGCTTCTCCAAGCACCCATCGAGGGTTACGGAGATGCCATTGTTGTCCCAGCCATTGTGGCTGATACCTTCGAGCTCAAAACCGGGTTACTTAATCTGGTAACCCAAAGCCAATTCTATGGTTTTGAGCGGGATGATCCTCATGCACACATTCGATGGTTTAACAAGATTGCTTCTACCATCAAGTACAAGAATGTCCCACATGAAGCTATCAAGCTTCTTCTGTTCCCATTTCTCTAGAGGGACAAGCCCGGAATTGGCTTGAGAAACAACCCCCTCGTTCCATTGAGACATGGGAAGGATCTAGTTACCAAATTCGTTAACGAATTCTATCCTCCATCCCGAACTACAAGTCTTAAGAATGAGATAATGAAATTTTCTCAGAGATTTGATGAATCATTCGGGGAGGCATGGGATCGTTACAAAGAATTGCTCCGCAAGTGTCCACATCATGGTTTTACCGAGTTAATGCAAATGGATACTTTCTATAATGGTCTGAGACAAGCTGACCAAGACTCTTTGAATGCCTCCGCGGGAGGTAATTTCCTTAGCAAAACCACCAAAGAAGCCTTACAAATCATTGAAAACAAGTCCCAGGTCCGCCCTTTCCGCACAAAGACATATCAGACTCAGTCTAATGCTGGACCTTCTACTTCATCTCCTGTGAGTACATCTAGCACCGATGCTAAGATTGACAAACTCACAGATATTGTTCAGGCTTTGGTTCTTGCTAACCAAAAGAAAGTCACTTTCACTCAAACACCATCACATGGTGAAGTGAAGAAAGTTGAAGTTTGTGTTACCTGTGGTGGTCCTCATGCATACTACAACTGTACTGCCACCGATGGTAGTCCGTTTGAAGCAAATGCTATAGCCGGTACTTCAAATCAAGGAGGTAATCAATACCGTCCTCAGAATGAACCAAGCTACCGTGCTAATACTTATCAGGCACCACCCGGTTTTAACCAGAATCCTAACCGGAATCAGAATCAACCTAGAATGAACCAAGGTTATCAAAACCAAGGTAATTTCTATCCTGGACCCAATCAAGGTTTCCAACAACAAGGAAACCTTCATCAAAACAATTTCAATCGAGGGAATCAGTTTCAGGGGAATGTGAATCCTAATCAAGGGAATTTTCAACAACAAGGTCCTAATCAAAACATCCGACCTCAGAATTTCCCTCCACATCCTCCCGCCATTGTTCCAACTGGACCATCATCTGATGAGTTGTTGAAACAATTCATGAAATCCCAAGATGAGATGAACAGGTTGTTGGTCAGTCAGATCGCTGATCTCAAGAAGTCTTTAAATGATCAACCCTCGGGCTCAGGAAAACTTCCGAGCAACACGATCGCTAACCCGAGGGGCGATGCTAAGGCGATCACAACCAGAAGTGGTGTTTCATACAATGGACCCGCTATTCCTACTACCTCTTCTTCTTCTTCTCTCCCTAAGGTAGTGGAAAGTGAACCTAGGACACACAATGGACCTACGACTCCAATGCCTCCTCCACTAGGAGAAATGAGTCAAGTTACCAAGGCGACAAAGGACAAGGAACTTCCTATTGATAATGGAAGTACCACACACGTCCTACCTTCGGTAGTCCAACCTAAAGTTGTCCAGAAACCCAAGTCTAATCCAGGAGTTGTTTTTGAACCACCTGTAGCTCTCATTGAAAATACCAAATCCAAATCTTCTATTCCTTATCCATCACGTTTGAATGAGCAAAAGCTCCGTGAAAAAGCTAGTCATCAAATGGACAAATTTTTCTAAATTTTCCAAGAGTTACATTTTGACATAAGCTTTGCGGATGCTATCATGCTGATGCCCAAGTTTGCATCAACTCTCAAACACATGTTAAGCAACAAGGAAAAGCTATTTGAAATGGCTAAAACTCCTCGTAACGAGAACTGCTCTGCAGTTATCCTGAAGAAGCTTCCAGAAAAGCTTGGAGATCCTGGGAAATTTCTCTTACCTTGTGTATTTCCAGGAATGGTTGAATGCTTTGCCCTAGCAGATCTTGGTGCAAGCATCAACCTGATGCCTTATTCAGTTTGGAAGAAACTTTCTCTTCCGGAACTTACTCCTACATGCATGACTCTCGAGCTTGCAGATCGTTCCATATCCCGTCCTCTTGGCATTGCTGAGGACGTATTTGTGAAAGTAGGAAAGTTCCATTTTCCAGCTGACTTCGTGGTTGTTGATTTTGATGCCGATCATCGGGTTCCTCTCATTGTTGGTCGAGGATTCCTGAGAACGGGCCGTGCTCTCATAGATGTATTTGAGCAAGAAATCACATTACGTGTTGGTAATGAAGCTGTCACTTTTAACCTTGATCAAACTTCGAGGTACTCCGCAAATTATGATTCTGAATCGGTTAACCGAATAGATATCATTGATGTTGCTTCAGAAGAGTACTCTCAAGAAGTTCTTGGTTATTCTCATAATTCTGTGAGTGGGGATACCACCACATCTTCCCATCCTATCATAGCCAATTCTACTCCTTCTCTCACTCCGTTTGAGGGAAGCAACTTCATCTTGGAAGAGATTGAAGCATACTTGGCTAGTGATTCTGTCCCATGGGAAATTGATCACGCTCCAATTGACATTGAGGGGGACATACTTCTCATTGAGAAGTTGCTTAATGATGATCCATCATCAGCCCCTCACACTAGTGATTCAATTCCTGTTGAGATTAATCAAAATGAGATTAATCTGGAGGGAGATTTTCTTCTTGAGAAGTTGTTAAATCATGACATTTCTCCTCCACTCCCTTCCGTCGAACTTCATAACAAGGAAATCAAATCAGTTGATAAAACTGAAGAATTTCCTGAGGTTGAGCTTAAGGACTTACCACCTCATCTCGAGTATGCATTTCTTGAAGGTGATGATAAATTACCAGTCATTATTGCTAGAGATTTGAGTAAAGATGAAAAGTATGCTCTCATAAAAATCTTGAAGTCACACAAGCAAGCAATTGCTTGGAAACTCTCCGACATCAAAGGTATAAACCCTGAGTTTTGTACTCACAAAATCTTGATGGAGGATGACTTCAAACCAGCAGTTCAACATCAGAGAAGAGTAAATCCAAAAATCCATGATGTTATCAAACAAGAGGTTATCAAACTTCTTGATGCAAGATTGATTTACCCGATCTCAGATAGTCCTTGGGTTAGCCCAATTCATTGTGTTCCGAAAAAGGGTGGCATTACTGTTGTCACAAATGAAGATAACGAGTTAATTCCAACTCGATTGGTTACGGGATGGCGTGTTTGCATTGACTATCGTAAGTTGAATGACGCTACCCGAAAAGACCATTTTCCTCTACCCTTTATGGACCAAATGCTTGAGAGATTAGCAGGGAATGAATACTATTGTTTCCTTGATGGTTTCTCGGGTTACTTTCAGATCCCCATTGATCCAAAGGATCAAGATAAAACTACATTCACCTGCCCATACGGAACTTTTGCCTATAGACGTATGCCTTTTGGCCTATGTAATGCTCCTGGCACGTTCCAAAGATGTATGATGGCTATTTTCCACGACATGATCGGGGAAACAATGGAGGTGTTTATGGATGACTTCTCGGTCATCGGGGATTCGTTTCAAACATGTCTCTCCCATCTAGATAAAATGCTCAAACGGTGTGAAGACACCAATCTTTGTCTAAACTGGGAGAAGAGCCACTTTATGGTCAAAGAAGGCATAGTCCTTGGCCATAAGATTTCAAAAAATGGGATTGAGGTAGATAGAGCAAAAGTAGATGTTATTGCTAAATTACCTCATCCTACTACCGTCAAAGGTATTAGGAGTTTTTTAGGTCATGCCGGTTTCTATCGTAGATTCATACAAGATTTTTCAAAAATCGCCCGGCCTATGACCCATCTTCTTGAAAAGGATGCTCCTTTTATCTTCTCACCCGAGTGCATCATAGCTTTTGAAACATTGAAGAAAAAGCTTACTGAAGCACCCATTCTCGTTGCTCCCGACTGGGACTTGCCCTTTGAGCTTATGTGCGATGCAAGTGATTTTGCTATAGGTGCAGTCTTAGGGCAACGTAGAAACAAGCATTTTCAGCCTATTCACTACGCAAGTAAGACTATGACTGAAGCTCAAACTCATTACACCACAACAGAAAAAGAGCTATTAGCTGTGGTGTATGCATTTGAGAAGTTTCGGCCGTACTTAATCTTGACCAAATGTGTAGTGTATACGGATCACTCGGCTCTCAAATATCTCTTTGCAAAACAAGATGCAAAGCCGAGATTGCTCCGTTGGGTTCTCCTTCTCCAGGAATTTGATATCATCATACGTGATAAAAAAGGAGCTGAGAACCTGGCTGCTGATCATCTGTCCAGATTAGAAAACCCTCACCAAGATGTTTTCGAGAAAAAGGAAATAAATGAAACATTTCCTCTCGAGACACTCAATGCGGTTTCTTTTCGTGGAAACTCTTCTACCCCATGGTTTGCTGACTTCGCAAATTACCATGCGGGTAACTTCATTGTGAAAGGGATGTCAACCCAGCAGAAGAATAAATTCTTCAAGGATGTTAAACATTATTTCTGGGACGACCCCTTCTTATTCAAAATCTGTGCGGATCAAGTCATCCGACGGTGTGTTTATGGACAAGAAGCTCTTGACATTCTCAAAGCTTGCCATGCTGGACCCACCGGGGGCCATCATAGCCCAAACTACACCGCCAAAAAGGTGTTTGATTCTGGATTTTATTGGCCCACAATCTATAAAGATGCCCATGATCTCGTCAAAACCTGTGACGCTTGTCAACGTCATGGAAATATCTCTCAAAGAAATGAAATGCCACAAAATGCCATTCAAGTTTGTGAGATATTTGACATATGGGGTATTGATTTTATGGGGCCATTTCCTTCGTCTCGTGGTAACAAGTACATACTCGTGGCTGTTGACTATTTGTCAAAATGGGTTGAAGCGAAAGCTTTACCTACAAATGATGCCCGAGTAGTTGTGAAATTTTTTAAAGCTCTTTTTGCTAGGTTTGGAACTCCGAGAGAAATAATCAGTGATCGTGGTACACATTTTTGTAATGACCAATTTGATCGTGTCATGCAAAAGTATGGTGTTACCCACCATCTATCTACTGCATACCACCCCCAAACAAGTGGGCAGGTGGAAGTTTCAAACCGTGGTATTAAAAGGATTCTTGAAAGGACAGTAGGCGAAAATCGTGCATCCTGGTCGGATAAACTGGATGACGCACTCTGGGCTTTTCGTACAGCTTACAAAACACCAATTGGGTGTACTCCTTACAAGCTAGTGTACGGAAAGGCATGTCATCTTCCGATTGAACTAGAGCACAAGGCTTACTGGGCCTTAAAACATGCAAACTTCGATATACAGACAGCCGGTGATCACAGAAAAGTTCAAATGAATGAACTAAATGAACTTCGTGATCAGGCATACGAGAACTCTTTGATCTACAAGCAAAAGACAAAGAAGATTCATGACTCTAAAATCAAGAACCGCGTTTTCAACGTTGGTGATCGAGTCCTTCTTTTCAACTCTAGATTGAAGATTTTCTCGGGAAAGCTCAAGTCCCGTTGGTCTGGTCCATTTACTATCACTAAGGTTTATCCTTATGGCACCATTGAGTTATCTCAGCCTGATGGTCCTATTTTTAAAGTAAATGGTCATCGATTAAAGCATTACTTTGGAGAGGACATTCCCCCCGTGGTTGTCCAGGATTTACAAACATTCCCCATGAACCAATGAATGCGGGGATCGAGTCAAGCTAGTGACTCGGGAATCAAAAACAGTAGCACACACCATATGGGTTTTCATCCATATTTCTGTCTTCTTATCCCCTTTTCTACCACCCTAGTGTGGGGGAGTTTCCCCATACTGTTGTATATATCATCAAAAAAAAAAAAAAAAAAAAAAAAAAAAAAAAGTGTATATATCAAAAACAAAATAATGGCCGTAATATTTCCCTTTTATGTTCTATGTTTCGGCATAACCGCCGGTACTTTGAATATTGAGGGCAATATTCATTTCTAAGTGTGGGGGGGAATTCTCACGAATTTTATCATGTAATTATTTCACCCAATTCCCCCGTTTTTGGCCAAAATTTTTTTTGGAGTAAGTGTTTTTCACTTACTCAGCAAATGGTAATCAGTCCGCCATGTCTAACCCACATAAGGATTGGCTAATCCAGGAGCAAACGGCTCTTGGTAAAGATATCTCAAATCCGTTTATGGCTTGCAATTTGCCCAAAATTGTATGGTGTTCAACTCACCATATCTTTAAACTAGTGAAAAGTTGGCTAGCCCGCAAGTTTATGGCTTGTGGTAAAGGCAGTTGGAAATCCATAATTGGTAATCGACTCACCAAAGATAATATTGATAATTTATCTAAGAGTTGGCTAGTCCAGAAGCAAACGGCTTCTGGTAAAGACAAATCAAATCCGTTCACAGCTTATGATTTGCTCAAAATCATTTGGTTATCGTTGTGCCAAGATTCTTACTTGAATCAAAACAATTGGCTACTCCAGAAGTAATGGCTTTTGATAAAGAGATAAAATCCATTAAATTTTCTCAAATCATTGCTAGGGACTAGCAATATCTTAGTGTGGGGGATTGATGAGTGTCTAAATACTCATCATTTTTATACTGTTAGAATGCCAAAAACATCTGAAAACACTCAGAAACACATCAAAATGATAAAAATATCACAAACAAGTGTTTTATATGTTTTAAATGCAAAAACATCAAAATCTGATGAAAAACGTATCAAGTTTGCATAATTGGCAGTTTTAGTCCCCCAAGTTACAAAAGTTGTCAAAAACAGTCCCTGGTAATTCAAAAACTTGTAAAATATCATTTTAGGTCCATGAGATTCAAAAGTTGTCAAAACAAACCCTTTAAAGTTTAAAAATTACAAATTGACAACTTTAGTCCTTTAACTTTGAAAATTGTCAAAAATAGTCCTTGGTTAATTTAAAAAGTGAAAATTATCAAATATTAACCTTGTACTATTTATAAATGACAAGAATGGTCCTTATGATAAACTTTGGAGAAAATTACAAGTTTGGTCCCTAGAGTTACAAAATTGGCAATTTTAGTCCTTGGACATTTTAAAAATGGAAAATAATCAACAATAGTCCTTGTACTATTCAAATGTGGCAGTTTTGGTCCTTGTAATAACCTTTGGATAATTGGCAGGTTCAACCTTCAACTTTGGCAGATTTACATATTTGGTCCTTGTGATTACTAAGCTACAAACCAAACGGACCTATTTACAATATCCAACCCAGCTAAGCCCAATACATGACCCAGCCCAAATTTTAAAATCAAATAAACCGCCTGCACTGTAGCTCGTCTCTCCCACCCCTGTAATCTCAATACCAGAGCAGTTTTTCTCACCACCACCTCACCCTTTCCACCTCATTCACCTTTCCAGCTCATCCCCCCTCCTATCATCACAGCCCACAAGCAGTTAATGCTTCCCCACCATGTAACCTTTACTGTAGCACTCTCAAACCTGCTTTTTGCTTTCCAAATCACCCTAAACCCATTCCTACTTCCCAACTTGTCCCCTACACCTCTACTATACTCCAAACTTCTTTAATTGCTCTGAAATTATCTCAAGCAACCATGAGCACTTTTGGCGCCAAAATCTATTTTAAAGGCTGTGATCACTTTGACTGAATCAATGGTTGAGATTGTTGATGGGATATGATCAGAGACATGTGGGGAGTTCAGAAAAGCTATAAAGAAAGAGGAAGTGTCATTGGAGAAGATATCTAGTGTATTTTATTTTTAGCATATGTCGTTTTTAAGTTTTCAAGATTTCCAGTTCATGTTTAAGTTTTCAAGAGTTTTGTAATCATATTTCAGTGTATTTCAAACATATTTCCAGTTTCAATTTCAGTTTTTATTCACTATTTCAGTTTATGTATTTTCAAGCTCTAATTCTAAAATATGATCAAATGTTGTTTATGGTTGTTATTTTGGACTGATTAAGACACATAAGCTCCCTATATAGCTTATTAGAGCTATTAGATACTTTAAAAAGTAGTTTAGTAGTCAAAACAAAAATTCACAAAAATACTAAATAATTAGTTAAAAATAAAAAAATCACATGGAAATGAAGAAGAAAGCTGGAGCAGGGTAGATTTTGGATTGCCTTGGGTTTAGTGCTTAATTGGAAGCTTTAGGTTGTGTTTGTATACCTTGGTTCTCATCTTTCACTTGGAATCCACTTGTAAGCCATTTTGTTTCATTTTGGCATTTACTGTGTAAGACAGTTATTAGCTCAAATTTCTGTTTGATCATGTTCATTAGTTGTAATTAAGTGTAATCAAACCATAAAACCAGTTGTTAGTTCATTAGAATTTGTAGTTCATATAAATTTTATTTTAACAGTTCAAATAGCATTAGGATCATTATTGAGCTTTATGTTGTTATGGCTATTGTTTCACACTTATTTAATCTTAATGAATGATATTATAAGGTCTGCAATAAGTTCCATGGTTTTAATCTGTGATTCTCTTTGAAAAAAGTTCTAAAACAGTCCATAAGGTGTGTTTGGTTTTGCTGATTACACTGTGTTAAAGTTTGTTTGTAGCCTTGTTGTTGTTTGATGCATGCCTCATTAGTTCTATATAACTCATCTCAGTATTAAAAACTAGACCTTGTTAGAATAAAAGTCAAAATTTTCATTAATCTCACCTAGTGTTTAACTGTTAAGATTTTAGACTGTGATTCTCATCAAATCAGTTTAAAACCTTTTAACAAAGCTTAATATAGTCTTATTATAGCTTAATACATCAATATCAGTGTTTTAGATCAATCACAAATTCATAAAAGTCAAACCTTTAGTTTAATAACAAAAGTCAAAATGTGTCCTGTACATCAGTGAGCCTATCACTTTCTTAAGCTCACACAGAGCTTGTTATTTAGCTTAAGCCTGTGTGTTTTAGTTTTTTGAGAAGTTCACCTAACTGTCTCAAGGTTACAAGTGCTTATTTTCAATTCATAACTTATTTAATAGCTTTTTGTTTAGCTTATTTTTCACACCATTTCAAAACAGTGCCCTGTGCACAGGTTTACACTCATTTTCAAGAGCTTGTAAAAAGCTCTCCAGTGCACCTTAGCTTGTCAAATTTGGTTTTTTATAAAGCTGACCAAGCCATCTCATTGATCCAAGCTTAATTTTGAAGTTTGTAGCTTTTTAGATAGGGCTGCAATTGGTTTCTATTTTTGTCCATTTTCTCAGAATACACTGAGTTTTAACTCAGTGGGTTTTTCAAGTTCTTCATAAGCTTCTCACAAGCTTATTAGTGTAAACCAAACTTTGTATTTTAGCTCTTTGGATAGCTTAACTGGTCATCTAGTTAATTCAAGTTCTTGTTTTAATTTTGTAGCTTATCTAAGTGCTTAAAAAGTAGCTTAAAGGTGCCTAGTGATACCAACAGTACCCTGTGCAAACAGGTTTACTTTTGCTTATTTTGAGCTTATTCAGAGCTTATTTGTCAATCCTTAAGCTTAATCAGTTTTCATATTAGCTTATTACCATTATTTAGCTTATTTCCATTTTACACTTTGCTTATTTTTGAGCTTAAAAGCCATTTTGGTTTAAACTCTTTAGCTTATTTCATTTCTATAGCCACTGTTGAGATTTTTAGCTTATCTCAGAGCTTATTAGTACTTTTCATTAAAAGTCACAGTTGTGAAAAGTGCTTATTTCATTGGTCTTAATAAGTTTGCAAAAAGAAAAATCAAAAATAAAATGTTTTTTGCAAAAAGGGGGTAGGCAGGCTCGAACCTGAGACCTCCCCCTTTGTGAGAGTGATATAAAGTGTACCTGGAACCATTGCGCCCTTGGGTCTTTGACTGTTAGAGTTTGCACAAAATACTCTCTTATACACATTTTACCCAGTTTAGCTTATTAAGTGTAGTTAGCTTATTTCGAGCTTATTTTAAGTAGCTTTTTCAAGTTTTTTATTTTTCATAAATCTGTATTAGTATTAAGTATTTTATAAAAAAGTTTCAGATTTTTCTCATTAGTTTTAGTATTTTTAAACATTTAATTAGTGTTTTTTAGTAATTAATTCATAATAAAAAATATAAAAGTCAAAAAAATATAATTCTTTTTCCTAAAATTTTATTTTGTCATATAGTACGTAAGAAAATTAGTTTCACATTTGTAGGCCTTTTATTTCATAAATTTTACGTTTTTGCTTGCGCTCCAGCGTAATTTTTTAACGTAACGCTCGTTTTCATTTTAAACCACGTTTTTAGGTAATTTAAGGTTACGTTTTAGTTAAGATAGTTTATTTAAGTCATTTAGTTTTATAAAATCACAAAAACATCATTGTAAAAATAGTGATAGCATTTATTTAATATATTTTAACTTTTTAATTTCTTTTAATTTGCATTTAAGTCGCTGTAATTTGTAGATCTTTTCTTTAGGTAATTATCTGTCAAAAACCTTACTGATCACTATCCTTAGTGATCATTCTACCATCTGATCAAGTGTTTATACACCAATTCATCCTCCATGGGACTTAACGACCCAGGAATTCCCTATATTCCTTTGATCTTCATTGTATTGGTTTCTGAGCAGCTTTAAGTTTGTTACGGTTAGCCATTCACAAGTGGTTAGCTTGAGTGATTAAACTTGACTGTTTAGCACCAATCAATAAGACGTCATATAAAATTTTTACTCCAGTAATGAATGTACGGATGTTTGTAAAGTTGTAGATAATCAAAATGTATTAAAGTCATGTAACAATGGACTTAAATTCTAAACAAAGCTTCTTTGTACACAACATTAGTTGTTGATTTTGCGTACTTCCCTTCTTCATCACGGCATAAAATCTTCAATCCTTTTCTGCTTTTCACCCTTGAAACAGCTACGTACAGTTGGACGTGAGAAAAAACCGATCGTTGTAGAAATAATCCTACTTGTGTTAATGTTTGTCATTGACTTTTGTTAATAGTCATTGCAAAACACAATGCAACTGGGAATTGTCTACAATTTAATTTAAACGGTATCTTATTATCATAAGGGCTTAAGACCATCCTTGGTATTGCGCAAATTGTACCTACACTTCCGCCTGATATAATCTTGGCTTCTATTATGTTGACACCCATCCTCAGCACTTGAAGCCTAGTTCCGTTGCATAATCCGGCCGTTTGATCTATGTTTCTCATGCATATAACAGGAGCGCCTATTTTTAATGTTAAAGAATGTTGTGGAAGGCCGGTTCGAATGCTATTTAGGAACTCAGTTGTGTAAAGTGACTCATTAAAGTTTGAATCCATATCGATAATACCAACTGAGTCGTAGTTGTCGTATGTCTTTGAATCTCCTGGTAGTTTTTGTAGCATTCGATCGTTGATCATATCCACAAGCTCATGAGTCGGTGCGAGGATTGCTTTTTCTTGGAAGAATTTTGGGTTGTAGAGGTTTTGGACCAAATCTGGGTAGGTTTGTTCTATAATTGTAGCAATATAGTCGTCTGAATCGGGTATCAACATATCATCAGGGAAATCAACCGTCGCTTCTCCGTCGTTCTTTCCACCAACTGTGCCGTTTCCTATGCTTAATATCCAATCCGCAAAGTCTTGTATTTCTTTTCTTTCAACATTAGTTGATCCTGTTCCGAGCCTAATGTTAATAGTCAAACGCATTACTTTGCAATGTTGCCACAGATATGAAGCGTTGATCGACGCATGTACGACATCATGTCGGCTGCCATTTGTAACCACGGGTAATATTTGCCGAAAGTCTCCGCCAAAGAGAACCACTTTACCTCCAAAGACTTTTTCTAATGGTTCGAATGTGGATGTTCTGCATATGTCTCTTAGTGTCCTATCGAATGCTTCATAACAGTGTCTTTGTGTCATAGGAGCCTCATCCAATATTATTAGTTTACACATTCTTAGCAATTCCGCGAGGTCGCTGTCTACTGGAATATGACATACTGAATCTTCCACCACATTTATAGGGATAGCGAATCGAGAATGTGTTGTCCTTTCACCTTCTAACAAAAGTGATGCGATGCCGCTTGATGCGACATTTATGACTATTTCACCTTTTGAGCTTAATGCGGCGGATAATGTTTTGTATAGGTATGTCTTTCCGGTGCCACCATATCCGTAGACAAAGTACATTCCTCCTTTTTCATGTGTAACAGCGTCCATTATTGTTCTGTATATGTCTTTTTGTTCGTGTGTCAATGTCTTGTAGAGCGTTCCGTGCTGTATTCGTAATTCGTCTTTGTTGTATTTCAACTCATCATAGACCAATCTGTTGTATTTGCCCATTGTTAACATCTCGTTAGGGTATGGCATGTTTGGTATACTTTTTAAGCTTTTGTTGTTACAAAGTAGCATGTGCTCAATATATGTGAGACATATATTCTTCCTCTCAATGTCTGTAAGCTCTAAGTCTACAAATGGAAATAAATAGGTTAGTTATGTTAATGTTTTTTTTATTAGTTTATTATGAAATGTATGTCTGCATGTTACACATTATATCAATTTGCATTGCATTTAGAAGATAGGCAATCATTTCACCTATATTTTTTCAACCAATATAATTTGTTTTAATAAATATAGTGTTTTGTTTTGTGCTTCTCAAAAATAAAAAATCCCCTACCTAATTTTCTTCCGAACACTTCTCCGCCTCTGAATCCATGTATCTAGCGATATTTTTTATAACAATTCAACTCAAAAATGTGTTTTGATTCATACTATTATTATGTTTTTGGTTTAGTAGTATTTTTTGGTTTGAAAATGGTTACGTTGTTTTTCTTGACCGGTTTGAATAGTGTGCGTTTTTTAAAATTGTGTTTTTTTAAGATATTAGGTGTGGTATGATGTTTTGAAATGGTTTGTTATTAGATTTTTATGTTGTATGGTTGTTTGATTTTGATTGTAAAGAACGCCTAATTTTTTTAATCCTTAAAATGGAAGCTGTTTTTGTTGGTGTTGTATATGTTTTGGTTTGAATGTGTGAGTGTTTGATATAATTATGTTTTGAATACAAATAGTTGCTTTTTTTTGCTGTTGTAGTATGTGGTGGGTTTTGGTAATTGAAGATTTTTTTTTGTAACATAATTTTGTTGACAGCTGTTGTTTGAACATATGTTCTTGTTTGTATAATATTTTTAGTTAATTGATGTTGAGTGGTTTGTTTGGTTGTTGTTGTGAAAGTTTGTGTTATTCACTTGTTATGTGTAGAGAATGCTTTCATTGTTGATGTAAGTTAGTTTAGAAGGTTAAGTAGTGCCCTGTGAGTGGTTGGTGTTTTAGTTTGACCGATTAGTTGACTTTTTTTTTTTTTTTTTTTTTGGTAAATATGATATATGAATGGCAGTACTCATTTTGCTGTTATACTTATAACACGGTTATCGTAAGCGATACTGCAATATTGATAGATGACTGAGGTTTTGAAGTTTACTTTTAGGTTCCGTATGTTATGTGTTTAATTTGAGTAGTAGTCTACGAAGGTCCAAGGTGAGTGATTATAAGTGGTAATTTAAAGGCTATAAGTTGGGATATTTTAAGTTAGAAGTTAAATTATAATTTAGAATACATGTAGTTATGGTACATGTTTTTTAAACGATTATGTAGTTTGATGTAATATGCAATTGATTAGTTTGATAAGTTGTTGTTTCAAATGTGAAATTTGACATAGATATCGTGTTCAGCATGAATGTCAATGGTCACGTAGTGTTGTTTGTGTTTAGATATGCAGTTTTGTAAGTACCTGTATGAGGTATTTGTTGTTGTGTTTAGATAAGCACAATGGTGAGATGAATCATTTTAATAAGTTACCCGTAAAACGTTTTTTAGTTTATAAAGATGATTTTAAAAATGTGGTTGAAATTGAAAATACCATATTGTTTTCAGTTTGTTTGGTTATCATTTATTGTAATAATTTGGTTGTTGTTATGTGATTCTAACAACTTGTTAGTTTGCTTGTATCACGGTTTGTTATGTTGGTTTACGTTTTTTTTAATTTGTAGGAAAATGGCTATTGAGTTTGTTACAATGTTGGATGTTTTTACTTTTCCTGATTCTCAGGTATTGATTGTTTTTTTAGTACGTGGGTCTTGATTATGGTCGGGTGTTGTTTGTTTAATAATTTCATTAAGCTACGTTGTTTTGGTTTTGCAGGTCCTTCCGTTTGTTTATAATTTTGAAGGTTATAATGGTAGGGACCACGTCTATATTGTCAGCTCGGATGGTTATCGTTTCCGAGTCAACTTGAAGACACCACGTTATGGGCAATGGTACCTGTATGGCGAGAAATGGAGGGAGTTTTGCAACCGATACCTTGATGAGGAGGTTGAAGTTTTACACTTTGTCGAGGAAGGGAATGATTGCTTCTACGTGACTGGCTACTATGGCAACGGAAAAGAAGCTTGTGGTTATGAAGGGCCTTTTTCTTCGTTTTCTAGGTTTAAGATTTCAGTGTTGCCGTACCCACATGTGCTTCAGGTGGTGTAGTTTAATGTTATATTTTTATTTATTTTATAAACATTATGTTTACGTATGTTATTGTGTCTGAAAATTATAAGATTTTTTTTAATGTTTGTGTTTTATGTCGTTTACAGACAATCCCTGGTGAGCTCATGTTGGGATTAGGAGAGGAGGATGAAATAAGAGTTGTTGTAAATGGTGTTTCTTTTGGGTGTAATGTGCGACGTGAAGCCGGGAGTACTGATTTTCAGTTGGTTGCTGATTCATTTAACGCGATGATCGAATCAGTTGGCCTTGAAGCCGGGACATTATGTGTGCTGACAAAGAATAGGGGCAGGAGATTCTGGTTTGATGCATTCAGTGACGATGGGAGTATTATTACGGATCCGGTTTTCAAAGGAGCAGCTACGTTAAGAAGGCAGCAGCTTCAGTTGACGGGGGATGAAAGGCGTAAGTTGAATTTGTTATTTATTTTTTTCAGACCAAAGTGTTTACACTTGTTTGCGTAATTGTTTTAGCAAGTAGTAATTATACAGTTATTTTATGTAGAGGATGATAGGATGAAACATGTGTGCTATTGGCCGTTCCACATGGATCACTTTGGAGAAGGTCACAGGAGCTTTTATAAGAGTTACGCGCATATTCAAGCGAAAAGCAGATTGGTATGTGTGTTTTTAATTTCTCGATGCACTTGATGTTTTTTAAGCTGTAGCATCCATATTGGTTTTAATTGTAATTAGCATCCGTATTGGTTTTAATTGTAATTTTTTCCCATGCTATTCCTGCGCCATTCCAAGTGGAGAACCCTATGCACACCTACAATAGGACTTTGATCATACACCAGGAGTACAGGGACAAATTCCGTGTACGTATGGAATTTCACCCAGAAAATCCTACCAGGACTAACCATGTCAATGTGTATGGGCGGTGGAAGCTGTTAGCGGATTCATGTAGATTCCCATACTCGAAGCTGATCAGGTTTAAGTATGTTGGGAATGGTTATACGGTGGATGCTCCAGAAGGTGAAAACCCTGCATTTCTGATCTTCCATATCTGCTGAATGTCAGAGTCCCTGTGGTTGGTGTATAGGGTTGAAGATCTACAAAGTATTTTTCGTTTTGGTTGTTGGGTGAAAGTTGATGTCGTATGGTTTAAGTTGTTTAAGTGTCTGGTCAAATGTTTCTGAAAGGGATTGTTATGTCTGTGAATATTTAGTTATGTATTTATGTTTAAGCAATCTGTCTGGATGTATGGTACTATTTGAAGGTTGTGTAATCTGTAAGTATGGTTGTGTATTTGGAGGACATGGTTCCTGGTTCTGTAAAATATTCTAACATTTTACAATTATGACGTTTTATGGTATTGTGTTTTTGTATTCCTTGTTTTGGTTGTTGGTTAACTGTTTTAAACGCATTTTCCAGCTTTTGTTTTAGAGACGTTGTGTTTTTTTAAAATGGCAGTGCATCAGATGTTGGGTTGTATGTATGTATGTGTAACAACATTAGATTTTATTATGATGTCTTTTTTTGGTTGCATAGATTTGTTTGTATGGTGGAAATTTGAAAGTTGTTCCTTTATTGGGTATCGTATAATGTTTGTGTCACTTGATATATATCTGGTCTGTTTGTTTATGCGGCAAAGTTGGTTTTGTGCACTGACGTTGTGAATTATGGAGCTTAAGGTTTGTTTTTTTTATTCTCCTATACTTTGCTAAGTATGTGTTAAGTATGGTGTAGTTTTACGATTGTTTTTTTGACTTTTATTGTATGTGTGCAGGGAATGGGAGAAGGAGCACATCTGTGTATGGTGTGCTTTAGATGACTAATTTCTCAACTAAGCCGTACTTATCTCCCGAAACGTTATTATCTGTTGGATGCGTTTCCATTTACGTGTAAGTATTATCTTTGATTTTTGTTGTTTTTTAATGAAATATTAGTTGAATGTTAGACATGGGTTTGTAATTCCTTTTTAGATGAGCTTGCTAAAGAACATTAGGAATGTGTTGGTGATTTAGCCATGGAGTGTTCAGGTTAAGTTGTATTTGTTTTTGTCATTTTTAAGTAGAAGTTGTTCTCATACCTGGGTCATTCATTTTCTTCCGCTCGATATGTATAACGTTTGCTGCCATTTCTTGCCATGTTTTTTCGTAAACAATCTCAGGCCTAGACATGCTATCCGTCATAAGTAGCATCACATAAATTTAAGCTTTATGATGTGTATATGTATTTCTGTTTTTATCAGTTCCTAAGAATCTCATTCCAAAGATGTCGCGCTCTGATTGCCTTGCCGAACTTGGATTTGCATGTGATAGCGAGGCTTTGCAAGATCAGATGGTTTTGTTCTTTGAAAGGGAGGTGGTTGCAGCACGCGAATGGGAAAGCATGATGCGCGGTCGTTGTTTTGACATTGGAGCGCGCATGGCATATTTAGAATATCTCATTCAAGAGGTTTTGCAGCAACGCAATAGCTTGGTTGTTCGTGATTCTGTGAGATTTCTGAGGTAGGTTCAGGCTCGAGAACGATCTAAGCAGACTGCATTTCAGGGCCTGTTACGTGAATCCCATGTTGCGCTCCGTAATGCTGCTGGGTATATCAACAGTATTCGAGCTTTATGATGTTTCTTTTTGTGTCTTTGCTGGTTTTTTTCATTGTTCTATTAGTCGTTGAAGTTGATGTTTTCTATGTGATTGTACTCGTTATGTGTCATAAATGTATCCGTAAAATTTACATTTAATAAAACTTAGTTTGCGTGCTTGTTATCATCTGTCGATACACTTTTTAATAACGGGTATACCTAGAACCGCATGATAATCATGTAATAAGTTTTATTCTTAAAAAATTTTACAAAAACAAAATTTAAAAAGAGATTGGAAAAAGGGAGTTACGGAATTCTTGGGTAAGCCAGGCTCAAACCCAAGACCTCAACCCACTCTACCTCTTTACACACACAATCTCAACCATCAGCGCCTTTGGTTCTTTTTCGTTTAGTATTGCAACATTTAATAAGTTAAGTACATTTTTTTTGTTTTTAAGCTTATTTAGCTTATAAGCTGAATAGGAGTTTATTGGAAGTTGGGATTTAAGCAGTAGTATTTTTCAAAATTCAGTATTTCTCTAAAATATTCTTAGGAAAAATATAAGATTTTTCCAATTTGTTTTTTTATTTATTTTCATTTAATCTTTACATTTTAGGTTTTAATTAATAAAAAATAAATAAAAAGTAAAAAAAATATATTGTTTTTTTACAAAATTTTTTTTTATTGTATTGTTCGTTTGAAAATTATATTTACGTATATAAGGGTTTTTCACACAATTTTCATACTTAGGATCGATATTTTGATCAGCTTGCGTGTTTTTAGCTTATAGTGTGTTTCACTGGTTGGTAATTTAGAATAAGTTATTTTCTTGCATATTTACCTTATTCTAACTATTTTTTGCATATTTTATTTTAATTTTTCATATTTTTTCGTATTTGAATATTCAAATCTTCTAAAATGCAACGTCAACCTAAAATTACATTTTTTTTGTTTGTAAAAATTAAAACATTTATTTATGTCAACTTAAAAACATATTACAAAGTAGTTTTCTAATATCATGCAAACTCAATTGCAATTGAACAAAGTTATATTTTTTGGATAATATGTCAACTTTAAAAAATAATTTTAGTAATTATCAATTTAAGTGCAACTACCTACAATTAAATTGTATTTTGGCTATAAAATCTTCTAAAAGATTTTATACAACATATATTGCACTATACTATCTACTCCCTACATAATCTTTTTTTCTTTCCTTGTTCCATACATCGAGGCGTGCTTATTAAAACTTCAACTATCACAGTGTAAGCTAATCATCATTCTTACCTACTCATTCATCTTAACGCCATTAAGTGAAGTTGCAGATCTCCATTAGAAGTGTAAGTTTTTAGTTTTTATTTATGAAAAATAAACCGTTTTATTGCTTTAAGCTTGATCAAACGAATATGGTGGTTGTAAAAATCTGTTTAGGTAAACATGAGTTTTAAAAAATCTTTGATTTCGTCTCATAAATTATTTAAAAAAAAAGGTATATTAACTTACAAACTCATCATAGGTTGCATGCGTTGTTGTTAGTAAGGGGTTATTGACACTAAGAATATGGTTGTTAGATCAATGATGCTCAGCTTTTATGTTAGAATAGGTCTATATTGCTTGTGATATATCTTTCCTACTTACTATGGTTTGGGATAGAGTTTGATCAAAGGTTTGATGTGTTGTTGTTACTAACTCTGATATGACATCAAAATTGCTTGAACTTATATACTTTGTATCTATTAAAGTTATTAGATTAATGATCATGAGATATTATGTTACAATATGCCTAAATCAAATATCATTTACTTTTGATTGGAAGTATGGTTTTAAAATACACTTTGATCAAAGGTTGCATGTGTTGGTGTTTGTAAAGATTATATGACACAATATATGATTTAAATTTGGTACTTTGTATTTAGTAAGGTTGTTATGTAAATGATCCACTTTGATCAAAGGTTGCATGTGTAGGTGTTTGTAAGGATTATATGTCACAAAATATGATTTAAATTTGGTACTTTGTATTCAGTAAGGTTGTTATATAAATGATCTTCATATCATGTTTTGTTAATAGTCGTAGAACAAAATTGATATACATTTGTTAATTAAAAAACCAATAAGACATTTGAAATATGTTTTTTACTTAATATGGTTTAGGATAGAGTTACAACAAAGGATGTATGTTTTGTTGTTACGAAGTTACATATGAATCGAAATAGTTTTAACTTATATATTGTGTATGTATTAATGTTGCTACATAAATTAAGATCAGATTATATGTTACAATAAGCATAAATAAAATCTCATATGCCTAAATCAAATATCATATACTTTTGTTGTTTAGTATGGTTTTAATATACAGTTTGATCGAAGGTTGCATGTGTTGTTGTTATTAATTCCCTAATGATATCGAATTTGGTTTAACGTATATACTTTCTATGTATTAAGGTTGTTAGATCAATGAACAACAGATTTTATGTTAGAATAGGAATAAGTCAAATCTCCTATAGTAAGTATCGTTTTTAGATACACTTTGATGAAAGGTTACATGTATTGTTGTTAAGAGATATGTTTACAGATGTATAATACCAGAGTATATATAAATGCGTTTATTACAACTTATGGCTATGACGATTTTTCTGATGTAATTTTATGTAAATGCTCTATTATTCCTTATGTAATCTATATAAAATGTTTTTACAAAATATAGTTTTTGGTGCAGGGAAAGATGTGTATTGAGTTTGTGATTCTGCAAGATGAGGAGCACTTTTCAGAGTTTAAACATATAATTGTGTGTTTTATTAGTAAACAATTTTAATATATTTGTATTTTTTTGGTTTTAGATGTTACCTGAAGTTTACAACCAGGAAGCGTACCATGGTAATAACGCCATATACATCATTTCAGATGATGGATATCGTTTCAAGGTCGAGTTGGTTACTCCTCATTACGGACTATGGTATTTGACAGGTCCTAAATGGACCGAATTTTGCAACCGGAACTTATCTGAAGATGTCCACCTGTTGCATTTCATTGAAGAAGGAGAGTATTCCTTTTTGTGACTGGATATTTTCGTAACGGTAAAGAAGTGGCTGGTTATGATGGCCATAGGTCTACTTTCTCAAGGTTGAAAACTTATGTTCTTCCAGATCCTCGTTTGCCACAGGTATTGAATACTGAAAAAGTTTAAAATCTTTTTTCTTAAAACTTACACAACTTGACACTATAGATTATATTTACAATTTGCATTTCATGGTTATGCTATACATTCCTATAGACAATTCCAGCCGAGCTACTTCCAGGACTTGAGGAACTCGATGAGGTTACTATCATAGCAAACGGTGAACATTACCCGTGTCATGTTAGGCGTGAAGCAGTTTTGCTAAATACTGGAACGTTTGTTTATCGGTTGTTGGGTGAATCATGGAACACAATGGTGGAGGATATTGGGCTGGACGCTGGAACTGTGTGTGTCATAACCAAGAATAGTGGAAATCAATTGTGGGTCGATGCTTTTAACGCTGATGGTAGCATGATTACCCAGATAGTATACAAATGAGCACCTACATTAAGGAGGCAGCAACTTCCGCTGGAGTGGCATGAAAAGAGTATGTATTTTATGTTTTTATTAACTAATTAGGGCTGTCTAATTAATAACATTCTTAACATATACAATACATACTTATGATGTGTAGAAGATGATCGAATGAACCATATCTTCTTTTGGCCATCTCACATGGACCATTTTGGAGAGTATGATAGGTCCTTCTACAAAGCATATGTAGTCATTCAATGCTACAACAGATTGGTAAGTTTCATTTAATTATTTGGTTATACAATTTTTAAGATTGCAAACAGTTGCTTATTAGTAATTACAACATCTAAATTTATAGGCAATTCCCGCAAAGTTCCTTAGCAGTTATCCAATGCACATGTATGATCGAGCCCTTATCATACACCGAGAATATCGTCAGAAGATGAAAGTGCGAATGGAGCCTCACAACGAAAATCCTGAAAGAAACAATCATGTCAATGTGCACGGGAAGTGGAAGCAACTGACCTCAAGATGTGGATTTCCATACAGCAAGATTATTCGTTTCAAGTATGTATCGAATGGTGAAGATTTGGATGTTGAAGATTGCTAGAACACTCAATTCCCCATATTCCATATTTGCTAAGCATTAACATGCACCTCTTAAAATGTTTCTGCTCATGGTTCAACATGTTTAAAACAAACTATTTTATCTCATAATTTGTGTTTTCTAATTAAGACATATGTTTGGGTAATTATCATTAGGTCTGTTAAATGCAGTTATGTGCAACTGTACGTAAACATGGAAGTATTATGTATATATATTTTAATTACGTAGGCTATCTTTTGGTTTCTTTGAAATGTGTGCAAAACTGATTATAGGATTTACTAACTTTAATTACGTACTAATTACTTTTTCTGAAAGTTATTTCATAGTTCAACTATATTTTATTTGATTTGACATGTTTTTAAAAACCTTTACATACATATAGCCAAATGTGGTGGAGCTTTTATCAATTTACATACGTAATCATTTTTACAATAACATTTCGAATACTAAAATAAATGGATTATTCAAATCAAACTAATTAATATGTAACGGAAATTAAAATTAGATTATTATATTTAAAAACCACATGTCAATAATAAATTTTTTTGATGATGGAATATTTATCTAACATTGTACAAATATGCACAAGTTAACAAATACACTTGAATTGTCCTACTCATTCTGACATTACAAAATTAAAATTTTTAATTAAATTCTATTTATCAATTAAATTTTTTTTTATCATAATTTGAACATTTATGTTTGATGTTTCTTACGACGCTAATAAGTAGTTTGAGTTTTCATGGTCAAAGTATATACACATCGTTCACATGTTATAAGAGTAAAATTGAAAAAACAAGATTACAATAAAAAGACACAAAATTATGCATGGGAGGATATATGCAAAGTCTTTTCAGTATTTCCAAAATCAATATTTGTGATAATATGACTGTTTTTTTTTAAACAAAAAACTATACACATAGTAACATAATTTTTGTATATGTTATTAATGTCTTCATAAACATAAATTAAGAGTCACACCTAAACATATCCAATCTTTCAAATACTCGTTCCAACTTCTATCTTCAATCACACCAGGTAAATGCTCCTCCATTGTTTTTCATTAATCAAAAACATTAACAATCAGTATTTTACATTACATATATTGTTACTATGGATGTTATATGAAGTTGTAGATGTTTACTGTTTTAGAAAAGTTCCAGAAATTCAAATCCAAGAATTTTTAAGTAGAAAATGAATGATCAGAAGTTTATTTTGATGTTTATATACGTGTATGTTTATAGTTATGAAGTTGCATGTTGCTTATTACTTGGTTTAATAAAACGCCCAAATATGAGTTAGGGTTAAGATTACGTTAGATAAATAATAGATATGTTAGTTGCGATTTTAAACACAATTACTACTGTTTCTATAATAGAAAATATGAGCAACATTTATAATAATTATTTATCTATAATTATATGTAGGATAACGACTATGGAATTTATTATTCGCATTAATCGGCAATCATTCCTTGCAAAACAGGTTCTTATCTAAAACAATTTAGGATATAACTAAAATAAAATGTGTCTGTTTAAGTCTTTAAATACATGTTTTCGGTGTGTACGCAGTATCTTCCAGATGTGTTTAATGAAACTTGTTACAATGGTAACAATCATGTTTACTTGACAAGTAGAGAGAGAATCAGGGTTAAGGTTGACATAGTGAAAGTAGCTGGTGAGAAATACGAATTGACCGGTTACAGATGGTCACAACTCTGTTTCGCATTCATACCAATGGATGCTGAGACATTACACTTTGTGCAAGAAGGGGATGATTCCTATTATGTGACCAGCTACGATGCAACTGGATATGAAACAGGTGGTTATGAGGCAATAGTCGGACGGCCAAGCAGGTATTTGAGTAGGATTCTCCCTCAACAGAACATGCTTCAGGTATTTAGCCTTCTTACATACGCTTCGTTTTTGGATTGTGTATAATTAAAGTTTCGTATTAAAATTATAATACATTTCAGATAATTCCAACCGATTTCCTACCGGGTTTAAAGAAGAAGGACACCATCAAAATATGTGTTAACAAACGTAGGTATACTGTTGTTGTCAGAGGTAAAAAAGATAAGGAACAAAAAGGTCGTTATCAATATGTTCTGTCTTATGTGGGTTGGCAAAAGATTGTTGAAAGATTCCATCTTAGAGTAGGGGAGTATGTGGTCTTGATGAGGGAGAGGAACAACTACTTGCGTTTACAGGCCTTTTATATGCATGGTAGTCCAATAACTGATGCTCACTTTCTTGGAGCAACAAAGCTGAGAAAACACCAACCCGAGCTGGATTTTTGGGAACAGGGTATGACCTGTTTAAGCTTTTAATACTTTAAAGACTAAATGTAATGATACTACAAATGTGTTTTAATTGTTTTTTTGTGGTATGTCATTACAACTGATGATAGAATGAGGCATGAATGTTTTTGGGACCAACACATGGACCACTTTGGTGAAAAAACTCATTGTTTCTATGTGGCTTATGAAGATACCATGGACAGGAAACGACTTGTAAGTAGTTATACCTAATTTTCTTATGCTTATGATGTGGCGTTTAATAACATATCATTGTAATTCTTACACTTAATTGCAGTGCATACCAGCTGATTTTCTTGACAAACATCCAATGCACACTTATAAAAAGTGTTTCATCAGACACAAACACATAGAATATGAGATGCGTATAAAAATGGTACTTCACTTAGAAAATCCGGCTCGAACAAACCATGTAAACATTCATGGCAAATGGAAGAAATTTGCTGAAGTTTGCAAATTCAAGAAAGACAAAATGCTAAGGTTCAAGTACATGTCGAATCGGGAGGTGTTGAATGGTCCTAACACAGGTGTGTTCCCTGTGTTTCATGTATGTTAGAAAATGATTTTGTGGAATAGTTTGGTTATCATTTGTACACAATGGATTTGTTCTACTTTTTTGTGATTTGGAACATTGATGCAACTCTTTAAGGTGTTTGGTTGGTCGTACGTATGGTTAACTAAGACTATGGTTCCCTTTTAAAATATTCTATTTAAGGTGATATGTGTTTTAATGAATGTGTTTGTTTATTAAACGATTGCCTCGTAATCTGCAATTGATTTGTTTACGACTATCCTATCTAATGGGCCAAAACTTGTTACCATACAAAATAAGGTACTGATAATGCTTTTAATCATTAAGGTTTGATCGAAAACAATGCGACACATTATTTCCTTTTAAGATCATAATATAAACTCTTTCTTAAAGTCAGTCACACTATAATGAAAAAATGATAACTTGTCTATTTTGCATTCTGGTATGGTAAATACATAAGCACTTTTTATCTACAAACTTGACTTACCAACTATAAATTATATTCAAAATTTCAATAAATCAAACATTCTAAAAATGTACAAAAATTATTTACTAAATGTAACTGGATGTCGTGTGCTTACAATGAGAAAAAGTAGACCAACGTCTTATTAAATTTTCGTTGGACACGGAGTTAAGCACAGCTAGCATACTTCATAAGATATTCTAAGTAATAACTCCATGGTAGCATATATATTAAAAATTCAGAAACACTAAAAAGATTCAAAATGTGTAACGTAATACTTGTCCAATAATAAATGTAAACAAACTCAAATGTTTAAAATGAAAACCAAAATAAAATTGCTCCTATAAGACCCTACATAATAATCTGTTTGCCAAAATCATAAACTAAAACAATTGATTGTTTATCAAAAAAAGGAAATATAACGGTTAAAGAAGATGCAGTGCGTAGTCTATGCATCATTGTTTCCAATATCTGTTGTTTGCAGGTTGCACATCTTCCTCATCGACACAATCATTATTTGATAACTCTTCTATTCCACGGTTTCTTTTTTTCACAACACCAACTGGATCATTCATAGTATCAACAGTCCTTTCAGCTCCAACACCACTTGCATTATTTGAAGATTTTGAAGTGTGTATTTCAGCATTCTGCAATGTACAACAATTACAAAATTAATTTATGTTCTTTTAAAAACATATCTACATGTAAACTGCATTTAGTAATGAAATGTATAATACCTCCTCCATATCATTTGATGGTTTGGTATTTATATTCTCAGCAACTTCAAAGTGATTTTCTGAATTCTTTCCCTCATCTTCTAAGTCATCTAAATCATATGTACCATCTTCTAAATCAACATGAGGAGTATCTAAATCTTCTTCGCCAATGTCTGATTCATTTATATCATGTTCATTATCATCTGAGACATTCCCGGAATTCAACTCATCATCTTCTTTTTAAAAATCATCTTCATCATTTTCAGAATCATCTTCACCATTGCCAAACTCATTTACATTATCGTCTAAACCATCGTCACCATTGTGTAACACATCATCAGCATTGTCTGAATAATCTTCCATATTGTATTCCTCATCTTCTAGATCCTGTTATGTTTTTCCAATTCAATTTTTATTTAATAACACTTTTGTAGAATTTAAGGTTATGATAAAAAATGGACAATGATAAACTAATTTAAAATGGTAATATGAATACTTCTTCATCTAGGAAACCATTCTTGAAGTAGATGATTGTATCAACATCATCAGTCATCTTCTCAGTTCGATAGATATGGTTGTTGTTGCTGTGGTTAAATTCAGAATACTTAATTTGAAATAGATATTGTTTCCCAATAATTTGGTTTAGAACATCTGGGAAGTATTCTTCAGGGTCCATGCCCTGTTTCTCCATAATTTGCCACGCTGACAAATTAGTCATCTTGTGCACATTGTTATAAAAAATAACAACCTGTGCGCTTCCACTTTCATCAACAATACGAACAATGATCTTGAACCTTATACACAAAATTTATATAGTTTTAGTATTTCAGTTCTGAATCATAATTGTATAGATTGGAATACTAATTAAAACACAATGTATTTAATACATGGATGCAACAGCATATGTTTCTCTGTGTTTCTTAGAGAACCACACTTGTTTCTTGTTTCTAGCATTCATTTCACCTTTTGATGAAACTGCTGTTACTCTTGTGTTACATGCTTTACAGGCTGTATAAGCCCAACCATTTTCATATTGAATGCTATGCACAGTAGCATAAACAACACAACATGTATCCTGCATTTTGCATAGTTTTTTATTTATCATAATAAAATCATAAATTAGGACGGCTATTATATGCTTTTTCATAATTAAATAAATGCAAGACAATACTCCTTTCTTACCGGTTCAATGCTTCGGATCATTCCAACAAATCTCTTTACACAACCATGCATAAATTCTGAAGGTGTAACAACAGGTCTTTCTTGATCGTGCAACTGGATCTTGAATTCATTTGCATTATATCCTCCTTGCGATTCGTATCTTGTATGTTTTAAATTTATGTTACATACAAATTTAAAGTAAAATACGTATTAATCAAAGCACAAATATACTATTATTATTAGAAAAACCTTTTCCGAAATAACAGTAACGGCAGAATTTTCCTGTTAATGAAGATCCTGCTTCCAAATAAGGCATTATGCACAACTGGTTTATCTGTTTTTGTACAAACAACACAAAAAAAAAAAAAAAAAAAAAAAAAAAAAAAAAAAAACAAAACAAAATAAAAAAAAACAAATCAAATTTGTATTAACTAAATACAACCTATTTGGGTGTATTGAAAATTATTAAAAAAGACATGAGTAAAAACTTACTGTCCCAGTATTTGACCTTCCCAAGCAACAAAAGGATGTCTAAATGACCAACTTCTTCAAGCCTATTTCCATAGTCGTTCCACATTAACGCCCAATTATCCTAAAAAGTGCACTCAAGCCTGTAAGATCTGTATAGTATGATATAAATAAATACCTTAACATTGTAAAATTATATACAATATAACTATCATATTAAAGTTTTTATTTACTCGGCATCTTCAATAACAATTGTTTTGCGGATTTTTGGACCACCATGGTTGTTCACACTACGATTTTCCCAATAGCAACAACCGTTCCAATCATATCTGTTGAATAACATAGGTTAATGTTTTTGTATTTAGAAGAATAAATAGCAATTAATTTACTTTATAGGTGTGAATAAAATCCATACCAACACAATCATGATCATGGTACTCGTTGGTTGGGTCTAATATACGCGAAAATGGCTCAAATATAAAGCCAACGAAATTATCATTCATTTGTTCAACACGCGTGACATTAGTTCCTTTGAAAAAAAATACTTTCCATCTGTTTGGTAACAATGGTAACCTTCCACCATTTTCCGCCACACCAAAGTTAGAGATTATGTAGCATTGACCCTCTTGAAGGAGAGGTTCAAATTTAAACATGAATTCTTTTTTGATGTAAATTTGGATTCGGTTGTCCTGGATATACATTGTTATAAATTAGTTGTGATTTTTATTAATTTCATAAAACACAGAATAAAACACAAAAATAATAGTTACCTCTTCATCTTGGAAAACACAATCCAAACTGTATGGATCATGTTCTTCATTTAGTTTGTGAGAATGCCAAATAGAAATACATCTTCCTTTGATTGCCATGTTGGTAGCCATAGGGTTAATGTTTTTTATTGGAGTTATAATTCGTTCATTCAGTCTTTGATCTGGATATTTTATAACATTTTAAATCTAACAAACACATTTGAACATCAATGTACATTAAACAAAAAATTAACAACCAACATGCAGGAGCACTTCCAATGGAGGAACTATGCATTCCATAACCTTTTTTTGAATGTGATTTACCAGTTACAAATTGTTCTTTATCAAATGCATTTACAAAATAACTTATATTAAATAATGAGTAAAACACAAACCATCAGACGAATTTTCAAAGGACGTAGCATGTACACCATAAGCTTCTTTTTGTTGTCCTCTGCCTGGCAAACTACTCTTAAACCCAGATTTAGGTGTCCCTGAATAGTCTTCTTGATAACGAAATCTGGGAGTTTCTGATCTACTGGTATTATGTAACGGACCTGCACAAGAGAATGATTTCTTTCTTTAATTTTGGTTTATTAGTGTTTTGCATAGAAACATTTTCAAATAATAATAAAGTTGTAAAAACAATACATAAAACAAACTAAAATTTACAAATTTATATGATTTATACCTTTTGTTTTACTTCCTGATTTCCAATAAGCTGCACTTCTCGGATCTTTTTCCTGGTTCCTGATGTATGCCATCCTTTTACATTCAACAGTATTGTAATCAACTGAGCCTGTTTTACCAACTGACAGATGTATAGAATATATAAGTAACTAATAATTCAGAATGTAATATGTGTTTCAATTACAAAAGCTATTGTACCTTTTCCTGATCTTCCAAAATCAACAATGTTGGATATAGATTTATTAGCAGGTATGTCACTTTGAGAGCTATCATAAGCTGCATGAGACTTTAAAGATGATACTTGCTTCCCAAAAATTTTTGTTGACGCAGGTTTAACTACAACAAATAACTCAGCATAAAACACGTACATTATCAAATTTAATAAACACTCTACAATATAATAACTAAAATCAGCTTTACCTTTCGATGCCATTGTTTCATTCTGAACATGGGTTCCAGATCTTTTCCCTGGTGTGTCACTTTCAAACAACGACATATTGATGACATTGTTCTCACTTAACGGTGCCACAACTGATGCAAACAGGTACCAAAATTGTATTATGTTTTCAATTCAATTTTAACTACAACGAAAATATGTAGACTATACTACTTTCAGATTAACTACCTGTAGAAGGATCTTTAATTGTGCTTGTCTCAATTCTTCTCTTCCTCTTATCTGGATGATTACATGATCACAGGTCATAAACATGTATGAGTTATACAATCCTAATCCTTTATACATAATGAAAAACATGATCACAAGTCATAAACATGATCATAATCCTTTATAAACATGATCACATGATAAACATAAACATGATCACAGGTCATAATCCTTAATAAACATGTATGAGTTATATAATCCTTTATAATCCTTTATAAACATGATCACAGGTCATAAACATGTATGAGTTATCTGGATAAATATGTATGATTATGTATGAGTTATGTAATAAAAAACAATCCTAATCCTTTATACATAATGAAGATTCACCAACCAAAAAACATAAACATAGAACACATCATGTAAGTACAATTTTTCTGATATAAACAAACATCAACATAAACAAAAACAACCAATTAAATTAAAAAGAACAAAACACTTTCATGCAACATGCAACCATAATATGATAATTACTTTTTATTACCGGTAGCTTGTGCATCAATTGTAGTGTCATTCTTTTATGTATTCTTGTTAAACTCAGGATTATTTGTTCCTGTAAAATCATCAACATAAACAAACTATTCAGCAACAACATCAACATGTTATACACTCAAAAAACAAACAACGTGTACCTGGTGAATTAATCGTAGAGTCTTTGTTATATGAATTCTTTGTTGCTGTAAAATAATAAACAAATAACAATCCATTATATTCTTTCATTCTAAATAGCATGTAATATATTGTCTAATGCAATCTAATAACAATGAACACTTAATCATTAAAAAGAAACTTACATGATGATTCAACACGTTTGTGTTTTTTTCTTGCAGATTTGTTCCTACAAAATACAAAACATATACAGTAAACACATACATAATCTAAAAACAAAACCCCCTTGTATATGTTAACACCTAAACAACCTGAATCTTTTCTACTCATTGATTTAGCTTCTTCTGATTTCTCTGAACTCTTATTGTGCTTTGCTGTTGAAAGCCTCTTTGAGAATCTCTTGGGCTGCATGTTCGTGATTCAAGATAACCGAAGATGTATTTGTGCTATACCTCTCTAAATAAGGGTGTATATATAGTGTGAGATTAGGTTAAACATTAAGGAAAGAGTTAAGATAACAATGAATACATACCAAAGTTATCATATTTTTATTTTAAGTAAAAATCAACACACAAACACAATCCTATAAGAATACAGATTTCTAAGAATTTTATTTACTATAGGATTCCAATAAAATTATAGCCATTTATGGATTATAATATGCAACATAATTATCAAAATAACTTGTTACCTAAGTGGTAAACACACAAGTTATTTATCCAAATAACTAATGTTCAATCCTTGCAAGACTCCTTTTTTATAAATAATTTTCAAAAATATTTATTAAAAATCCGAAAATTACAAAAGTAATTATTAAAAATCCGAAATTTACAATTAGTGCTTAGGTGGATAAAAATATTGCTTAGGTGGACAACAAATGATTATGTGGTATTAAATTGAATTACATGGCATTGAGGTGGCAATTGTGGAATAATCTACGTGTCATGCCTCCTGTTATATAATATATATATATATATATATATATATATATATATATATATATATATATATATATATATATATATATATATATATATAGGGGAGAGTTAACGTGAGATCAAACTTAAAGTTGTAAAAATAAAATCAAGTCTAAAAAACCACTAAAACATTTATAAATAACAATTTTAGCAATAATACACCTAAAAATAATATTTTAATACAAATTAACATTTTAGCAACTAATAACCAAATGATACATGAGTTTGATTAGTGATACACCTGATACACATTACACTTCTAATCAAAGTGTATCACCTAAGTTTCGTAAATTTAAAAAATAAATTTATCGAAACTTTTACAATTTTAGTTGTAGTTAATAAAAAATTTATTTTTGTTGTAAGGAGAGTGTCGTTTGTCAAATTTTAGATGGATCTCATTTTAACAACTTTAAGGTTGATTTTATTTGATCTAGATTCTATATATATATATATATATATATATATATATATATATATATATATATATATATATGCAATTTTTAAGCTTTTGAAAAGATATATATGCAATTATAAGTTTAAGTTGGATATATACGCAATTATAAGCTTTTACAGAGATATATATGCAATTCCTCCTAATTTGATTTGTCTTAAAATTGATGTTTATTTTCAATTAATTAACATGTTTTTTAAAGAGAAATTTTTTTAAATGAACTATTTCTAGTACTAGTTTACCAATTTCGACTTCGCCCCAGCTTTTTTTTTCAAAACAAACTTTAAATATTATCAGTTAAATTGTTCGTAGATAATTTTTTCACCATACACGTGTCTCTAAACTAATTTGAGGCGACATCTAAATGCGAAATTGGTATTGTATTCGATGTATCATTTTCGGGCGATTGTTGGGCGAGACTTGGGTGAGTTTAAATGATGAGGCGAGTGCTAGACAAGACCCTGGGCTAGTATTACTTTTTGGGGCGAGTTCCTGGGCGATTTAATGTTTTATTCAAGAAATATAATAGTTTTGGGGGCGAGTTCTGGGCGATGAATGTTTTATTCAGGCGTTTCATTTTAAAAATAATGATATAATAGGGCGAGAATGGGGCGAGTTATAGTGCGAGTATTTATTTTGTGTTTGGTGAGTTTTGAGCGAAGCATAAGTCATGTACTTATAAACAGTCATTCATGTTTGTTCACATATTGTGTAGTGAGACGATGCAGAAGTTCTTTAAATTGAATGAGCCGGTGGAGAGGAGATGACTAGTTAATGTGAGAGGGTTTTAGGTAAAAATGTAGTGATGGATTTATAAACGTGGGCTTTTCAATTTACAAGTGTGAAACAAATATTTATTGGGGCATTTCTTGATCCCATGGGCGATGCATTTTTACTCATGCGTTTGATTTATTAAGTGAGTGAAAACTAGGGCATTTCAATTTATGACATTGACATATTTTGTGTGGAAAACTAGAAGGGGGTTGAATAGTTTACCGATTAAAATCTTTGTTTTGAAACTTATTGTAATGATCAATTGATATTGATCAAAGATATGTTTGTAAATAACAAACAATAAACAAGCAATATATAAAGAGTAAATAAGGAAAGAAACAATCAAACCACGACAAGTTGTTTATAGTGGTTCGGTCTACAAGGACTCTTTTTCCTTGCCCTACTCCACTCCCCGAGTCTCCAACTCAAAAGTTTAACTTCACTAGTCAACAAGCTCCTTTCACAGGCTGAGAAACCTTTACACTTCGCTTACACACTATTTCCGACACTAAGCTAGATGTCGAGTTCTTTTGCAAGGGTACGACTACTCCCACACACAATGTATTTTAAGGACTAAAATACTAACAACTCACACTCACAAGTTTATGATGGTTTGGTACAACAATGATGTATGAACAAGACTAGATCATACAACAATAAAACAAACAAGACTTCCAACTATTTGTTGAAGCTTGAATATGCCTTGATCTTCTTTGCTACAAAAGAGGATCACTATAATGATATGAAACTGAGTTAGAAATGTTAGAGAGAAGGAATGTATGTGATTATACTAGAAAGGGATGAGAAAACAACTTGGTTTGGCTTGCTATTTATAGACAAAACCTTCTGCTGTCACGACGGACCACAGAACCAAAAATATGGTTCCGCCCGTGTAAACTTTTGGTGTCGCTGGGTCTGACAGCAAGATTACAAAAATCTTACCAAAGTCAACCAAATCTAACCAAGATCATGTAAGATATGTAGAGTCCAAATCTATACAAAATATCCTATAAAATCCCCTATAAATTTTAATGATGCACCACATGATGTCATATGTTATTTTCTATTTTTAGAAATATGTTAAATGTAAATACATATGTAATGTTTTGTTTTAAGAAACTAAAACATGCTTGATCTAAAAATGTTAACATACATTATGGTTTGGAAACTAAATCATGCTTGATCTAAAAATGTTAACATACATTATGGTTTGGAGAGATATCAAAGTTAATTGATATATGACTAATCAAAATGTAAATACTTGAATGATAAAGATTTTACTTAAGGAAATCTTGTTTTAATATCTATTAATCTTGACAAGCTTTATGCTTTACAAAAATTAAATTTACTTTTTTCGTTAACAAAACTTAGGTAAAGATCATAAAATATAAATAACGTTTAATGACGATATTTGTATTAACAATCTCCCCCTTTTTGTTGAGGACAAAACATAAATTTTATTTTTATAAAAGATGTAAAGTTTGTACAAGAGTTATAAAAATATGAGATTAATTTTAGAACTTGAAAGAACTAGTGAGTTAGATAAATATGATAATAAAAATTTTATTTTATCTTATGACTAGTTTGTCCAATTTTGACTTTTCATAAGTCAAAGTGTGATATTGACTCAAAAAGTCAAAGTATGCAGTTGACTTTTTAGAAAGTCAAAATCCAAGTTCTATAATATTTCTCCCCCTTTTGTCAAAACAAAAAGAAGAGGCGAGGCGGAAGATGTAATGAGCCCGAGCCATTATCTCTCCATTGGCCAATGCTCCCCCTAAATTGGGTGCCAAGAGAAAGATACATGGATTGTGAAAAAGCTACATTAAAGATATTAGTAATAAGCATCATCACAAGTATATAAGCATTGCCAATCACCAAGTAACAATCAACAACAATATAAGAAACACCATTCCCTTATTAAAATTTTCATGATTTGAAAATCATGAAAAGGAACACAATGATGTGTAAGTACATAAAGAAAATCCTAAAAAAAATTAGAAAAAAATATAAAAAAATCCTACAAAATAGAAAAATAACTTAGAATTTTTAAAAGAAAAACTAGGACCCTCCTATTGAGGTGGTGGATGAGCAAGAGCGTTGATTTTCTCTAGAATGTGGTTGAGGATGAACCTCATTTCATCTTGGAGCTCATGGACCATCACTCGTGTCCGTTCGCTAATGTGGGCGGTCCGCTCACAATTTGAGCAACCGTGTCTAGGTGGGTAATAGGGTTCATGATTTTGTGGTGGTGGAATGGTGGAGTTGTTGGGGTTGGTGGTTGGAGTGATTAGGGAGGCGAGCAAAGCATTTTGCATTTGCATAGTTTCACTAAGGTGTGAATCCACCATATTGGAGAAGTTGTGGAGGTGGTTTAGTTCGGCTTCTATCTCCGCTTTGGAATGTGGGTGATCTTCCCACATGGATTAATCGATGTCCTCTATATGAGGAGACAAGGATGTTGGAGGTAGGGCATGGTCCCCATACAAAGGTCCATGAATGTCATTGTGAGTAGGATGGAAAAGACGAGGTTGAGGCCCTAATGGGGCGTTTGGGTCAAAGGATGGACGTGGAGACTCATGAGCGATTCGCTCAATTGTACCATAGGATGGTAGTGGAGGTGGATTATTGGGTCTAGGATTCAAAAATGGGTTTGAAGATGTAGGTGGTGTGGAGAATAGTTCTAGTGGTATGAGAGTTGGAGATTTAAGAGGTGATGGTGACTTGGATGTTTGGATGGGAGCCGGTGGCGGAGAGCTAGCAATGGAGTTCTTGTTGGTGGTGGAGTGGTGACTACAATAGGTGATTTTGGAGGTGGTGTAGGAGTGGTCAAAGTAAGAAAGTTCTCATCTCTTATGGGAGATGAGATGGTTAGGGGAGGAATCGGAAGATGAGCTAATGTTGACAAAGCAACATGGTCTAACACTCATTCTAGCCGTTTTATTGCAAGGTTTGAAATTATGGAGAAATGTGTTTGATTTGATGTTAAACCATAGAAGAAAGGAGGTTTCTAATGATTTGGAAGGGTTTTTAATGCTAGTCATATCATCTAAGTCAAGCCATACAAGAAGGTGTGAGTGAAGAGACAAAGATATGCAATAAATGTGTTCTAATGATTGTAGGATCTTGAGAATCAGATCACCCACGGATTACAAGGAACCAAATTTTTGGTTCCTTCCTTTATGAAAAAGGGTTCCTTGGGTGAATTTTTGAAATTTTTGAATTTTGGTGGGAAATGGATATCCTATAAGTCTAAGTGTGTTAAAGTAGTTCTAATATGGATAAAAAGTAGTAAAAGCTATCCTAGAAGAAAATTATGGTAATGTGGAATGTTGAAGTTAGCGAAATTCTAAAAATTACCTGGGGAATCCACGGCACCAATTTTTTGCACAGACGGAACCAAAAATTTGGTGCCGTCTGGTCCGCCTGTATAGGTTTGGCGGCACCAAAATTTTCAACAGACGGAACCAAAAAAATGGTGTCGTCTGATCCGTGCTGCCCAGAAATCTTCACAGACCTGTTTTTTTACCATCAGGGACTTTTCCGAAACCTGAAATTTTTCTTAAAACATATGGCAATAACTATTTCTAGTTAGGAACAGTCAATAACACATACATAAACATTGTGGAGCATCAATTTTCAACAAAGGCTAATGAGTTTCACTTAAAAGTGAAAATGGGTAAAATTTGATAACACCCGTGTGCTATCCCCCTGCATGAACCGGTTAGCATACATCAATGTTTTAAGTTAGTTTATCATCCTACGAAGTGAAAACACACAAATAATATCATACATCATTGTTTCTTGTCTTGTTCCAAACACTCCCTTAAACCTCACTTATCTAACTTTTTGTAAATCTTTGTCATCATCCTTCCAAGGCACTTGAACATCCCCTTGGTTTGCTTGAACTCCGCCGATTCGTTCTCAATCTCGAGAAGAGAGGCATAGTACTCATGAGGTTGTAGCCTAGAGTTGGGGAGACCGTCTTCGGAGCTATTTGATGATGATGATGAAGGAGTTGGAGGTTTTGGCCTTTTACCTTTTGCCTTAGTCTTGGACACTCGCTCGTCACTCAAGGGCACAAATATGTGAGGGATGAGAGAATAATCTAGTTTCAACCCTTTTGGACTTGGTGGAATGGGTGCATAAGCTCTATAGAGACGGGTGAGTAGCATCCCGTATGGAAGAGCAACAGAGCCTTGAGTAGGGATATTTACCATTCTCCTAGCAATGTAGTAGGCTAAGTTGAATGGTTGACGAGTGGATAAGTTTTAGAGCATGTGACAAAGGCAAGCATTTATGTGGTCTCTATTTCCTATGGTGCTAATGACATTGGCTCTAAGGAGTTCTTCCCACTTTTTGAATTCGGGCTTGAGCTCATTGAGTTCCATACCGTATGGATCTCGGTTGACTTCCTTTCCCGCTCGAGTGACACGGGTTGGTGCTACTCTTTCATTAAAGAGGTGCTCACGAATGACATCCTTTTCTACTGATGTGCTACGTGTGTACAAGTTTTAAATTTATAAAAGATGATTTACCAATTTTACCAATAACACATACGAGCAAGTGCATTCGTCCGTTATAGCAAGATTTTGAAGGTAAGTCGGGATTGTTCACAGGGATTTGTGAGTGAATCAAATTAACAAGCATAAAATCAACTAAAGCAATCCAAAAGAAAATAATAACGAGAATAGATATAATGAAATTCAGATGATTAAAAACTACACTTGCTTAAACTAGTTTCTTATCCTTGATTAGTATGATTGTGTTAACCTCTTCTTAACATGTTGGTTATGATAATTAGTTGGTGTACTAATCTACTGTTCTTACAAGTTAAACCTTCGTCAAGATTTTAGTACATAAAAACAAGCATTAAGTCTAACCAATCAATTCAAGATCAATTCAAGTTTCATAAGTTTACTTTCGTAAACTTAAACACAAAAACATCCGTTTGTCTTGTCAAATTTGCTTAAGAAATGGTCAATACAAAAGGTAACCGATTATAGACAAAAGGTTACAATTGATTGCAAACAACTAATCTTACGACCTTTTAGATATTTCCAATCAATCCAACTTGATAATCAAAAAGCGTTCTTATTACAACCACACTTTAGTTTCTTTGTTTGATCAAGAATAATGGGTAAAAACAATCATCAATAGACAAAATGATTATAACTAGTTGAATAATAATAAGTTCTTTCGACCTTTTATAATTACTAACAACTAGTCAAACTTGATTAACAAATGTCACTATGAAACTTAAGCATAATTGGATCTTAGAATCAACTTGAAATTGAATTAAAACATGTTAACACAATCATAAACTAATCATAAGATAATCAACATCATTTAAGCAAGTGCATAAAGAAACTAGCCACTCATAGCAAACATAAACATAAACTCAAAACTTTGAACATTAGAAAACATGATTTAGAGTCTTACAATGATTGGGATAAGATTACAAATGATGGAGTAATGATTCCCAAAGTATTGGTGTTGACTTCTCGGGGGTTTGACCTCCAAAGGTTGACTTCTTGGACCTCCAAACTTTCCTGGACTTCTAATGACGAATTTGAGAGCTAAAAGGGATGTGTTTGATGAGTAGAGAGTTGTATTGAAGTGTGTGTTCTCAAATGCTCACAATAGGTCTCTATTTATACTAGTTCCAAGGCCTAGGGTATTAAATGTTGAACTTGGCCTCCAAGGAGCTAGGAAGGACTAGAATACACCAAGGAAAGGACCTAGAAATATTTGGATGCAATGGGGATTCGTAGTGACGAAGAAATAGCAGAACAGGCCTCCCCAGCCGATCGGTACCGTGTCCAGCCGATCGGCTGGTCATTTTGACACTTACCCAGCAGAATCGGTTGCGGGCTACGACCAATCGGCTGGTCCATCTTCAATAGTCTAAAGTGGCATTTTTCCAGCCGAATCGGTTGTGAGAGCAACCGATCGGCTGGTCTTCCTGAAGGACGGAACTTGGACTTTTCGCTTGATTCTGGCTTGTGGAACTTGGTTCTTCATTCAACTTGATCTTCTACGATACTTGAAATGCTGACTTGTGCTTGACATGCTTCAATGAAACGGAAATCTTCTTTTATCGAACATCCTTTAACTTTTCCTTCCGTTTCCCTGCACTTGGTTATAAATACTAGACAAACGTCTTTTGATGCGATTAAGCACTAAAAACATATGAATATAACCAATAACATATACAAAAGCACGAATAATGCTACTGAAAACATGTACAATCTGAGCGTTATCATCTACCAAAAGAGTTTGGTAGGGAAGAGAGCGGTCATGGATAACATCAAGGATAGTGAGTGACCACTTATCCGAGTAAAGACACGTACCACGGCAAGGAATTCCTAGCACTTGAGCAAATTTGTTTAGAGAAATGGAGTAGTCATTTTGATTGATCCTAAACCTAAGAGCCATTTAATTATCCTCATTTGTGAAAGAGACAACACTAGCATAGAATTCTAGGATAAACCTAGGACAAATTGGTTCATCGATGTCAAGGAGACAATTGAAGTTGATAGTGGCTAGTTCTTGACGGAGATTAGTTCCGTCGACAAAAGAGGAATGAATGGTCCTACCCTCAGGGAAATATCTTTTCTCTAGACTCTTAAAGATTTGAACTTGTTCTTTGGTGAGGCCCTTGGTTTTGTGATGTTGAGGGATATAGTTAAGAGTGTCCTTGTGATCGTAAAATTTTGCGGCTACCATGTTTGTTCCTATGAGCAAGAATTTATAAGTTTTGGTAAAAGCAAAAACAAACTTAGCGTTTTTGTTCTAGTGTGTGCCTATATGAAAACAATTTGGAGTTGCGGTTATCTCGACTCATTTTATGCATAAAATGGTTTTTAGTGGTAGTGTTTGGCAAAAGCCAAGAGATAACCCAAACGCTCCTAATTCAATGTGGCTTCATTTGAATATACCCGGGAATGCATATTAGTTATGCATTACCTTTAGTATTTAAGAGACATTATGCAAGTGATGAAAATTACGTTTCTATTTGTATTAACAATGAAAATTTGTTTTCCTACAAGTGAGAAGCTTTTCAAAATTTTGACATGGGTGTTTTGTTTACTTAGGATAATGCCTAATAGTAATTATCCATTAAATAGTGGGAAACATGATTAGTTTATGCACTTTGATAATGTAGTTCATAATTTTAGTAACTAGTTATGCAATTTACCAATTGAGTTCATGTTTTGTACAAGAATATACATAATCCCCATGTAATGGTTTTGTGCATAAATTAGAACCCTAGACTCAGAATAAAGAGAAGTTATGTAGTTAGGATACTTACAATGATGTTTTCTTCAGTGATTAGTAGGAGAAGAAACCTTGATAATGAGTTAGGTATGTTGGTGGTTCGTTTTGGTAAAGTGAATTGTGGAGAAGAAGATGTTTTGTATTTAGAATTTTGGCTACTATTGTCACCACGGACCAGACGGACCCAAATTTTTGGTTCCGTCCGTTTGGTCATTTAGTGTCGTGGGAACAGTAGCAGAAATAAGCTAAATTGTTTTGTTTTGGTTATTCTAAGGTTTAGGCTATGTTTTAACTACATGTTTGGTTCCATTAATCCTAATCCAAGTCTAAGAAGATTAAATGGTTCTCGTTTAAGAGGTTTAGTTAGGATGTCGGCAATCTTATCTTCGGAGGATACTTTCTGAATTGAGATGTTTCCTTTTTGAACATTGTCGCGAAGGAAGTGATGACGAATTTCAATATGTTTCATTCAAGCATGTTGGACCGGATTTTTTCTGAGATCAATAGCTCCTTTGTTGTCGCAAAGTATAGAGATGTCGTTGAGATGAATTATGTAATCCACGAGAGCTTGCTTCATCCAAAGAGCTTGTTGACATGCTTTTTCGGCTGAGACGTATTCGGCTTCAGTAGTTGAGATGGCTAGAGCCGTTTGTTTCTTTGCAAACCATGAGGTGAGACAATGTCCAACAAAAGTACAAATACCACTTGTACTTTTTCTATTGACATAGTCACCGTCATGATCCGAATCGGCATACACTATAGTTTCTACACCCATTCCTTTGGGATACCATAATCCTAAACATGTCGTTCCCATAATGTATCTAAATATCGGTTTCAAGGCTTCTAAGTGTGATGCTTTGGGATCTTCTTGAAAGCGAGCACATAGACAAACACTAAACATAATGTCGGGTCTACTAGCCTTGAGATAGAGTAGGATACCGATCATTCCTCTATATTTAGTGTTATCTACCGATTCACCTTCCTCATCCTTGGTGAGTTTTTTTTGTCCGAGGACATGGGTGTTTTAGTTGGTTTTGAGTCTTCAAGACCAAATTTCTTAAGCATATCTTTTATGTATTTAGATTGGTTAAAGAATATGCCATCTTCTAGCTGTTTAATTTGAAGTCCTAGAAAGAAGTTTAACTCACCCATCATACTCATCTTAAACTCGTCGTGCATGATTTTAGAAAAAATAATCACATAGCTCTTGACAAGTTGATCCAAATATGATGTCATCAACGTATATTTGAACTATGATAATGTGTGATTCCATTTTCTTGGTAAAGAGAGTATTATCTACTAATCTCATGGTGTATTTGTGTTCTACTAAGAAAGTCTTAAGTCGATCGTACCAAGCTTTTGGTGCTTGCTTAAGTCCGTATAATGCCTTCTTAAGTTTGAAGACATGATGTGGTTTTCCAAAGTCGGTAAAACCGGGAGGTTGAGCAACATATACTTCTTCGTTAATGAACCCATTTAGGAATGCACTTTTAACATCCATTTGAAATAATTTAAAGTCATGAGCACATGCATATTCAAGTAAGATTCTAATAGACTCGAGCCTAGCTACCGGTGCATAAGTTTTGTCATAATCAATCCCTTCTTGTTGATTATAACCTTGTGCTACAAGCCTAGCTTTGTTTCTAGACACTACACCGTTTTCGTCTATTTTATTTCGAAAAACCCATTTTGTTCCAATTATAGTTTGATTTTTTGGTTTTGGAACTAATTTCCAAACATCATTTCTAACAAATTGGTTTAACTCTTCTTGCATAGCGATTACCCAAGATTCATTTTTATTGCTTCGTTTATGTTTTTCGGTTCAATGGTCGATACAAAGCAAAAGTATTTACTTTGATTTTGGGCTTGTGATCTTAATGTTCTTTGATTTAGTTGTCCTATGACTTTTTCTAAAGGATGACTTTTGGATTCTTTGATGTTTATAATTTCATTATTTAATGGTTCATCTTCCTTGTCATTTTTAATTATTTCTTTACTTTCAACTAAGTCATCGTCTACCAAAGGTGATGTCTTAGAGGGAGGTGGACTTTCGTCGAATTTTAAGTTCAACGATTCCTCGACTCTCATTGTTTCTTTGTTTAAAACTATGTATGCTTTGCTAGTTTGTGAGTAACCAAGAAACACACCTTCATAAGACTTTGGGTCAAATTTGGTGAGATAGTCTTTGGTATTAAGAATGAAACATTTACATCCAAACACTCTAAAATATCCTAAAGTTGGCTTTTTGCCTTTATATAATTCATATGGTGTTTTGTTCAAGAAAGGACGTATTAAAACTCTATTTAAAATGTATGTAGAAGTATCAACGACGTTACACCAAAACATTTGGGTATGTTTTTTTCATTTAGCATTGTTCTACTCATTTCTTGAATAGTTCTATTCTTACGTTCTACAACTCCATTAGATTGGGGTGTTCGAGGAGCCGAGAAGTTATGTGGTATACCATTTGTATCACAAAAGTTTCCAAATTGTGTTTCATTGTCGAACTCGTGACCATGATCTATTCGGATCGACACAATGTTAACACCTAGTTGATTTTGAATTTTCTTGCTAAGTATTTCAAATTTATCAAAAGCTTCACTTTTAAGTTTTCAAAAACATTATCCAAGTGAACCTTGAGTAATCATCTACTATAACTAAAGTGTAGAGGTTCCCTCCACAGCTTCTTATAGCGGATGGACCAAACAAGTCCATATGCAAAAGCTCTAGGCATTTAGATGTGGAAACCATGTTTTTAGCTTTATGACTACTATGAATTTGTTTACCTATTTTGAAAGTGTCACAAAAGTGTTGATCATATTTCAATTTTGGTAGGTTTCTAACTAGCTCTTTTGAGGATAGATTTTAGATGAGTCTCATATTAGCGTGACCTAATCGTCTATGCCAAAGAGTAGAGTTATCATCTAAGGTTGTTAGGCATAGTTTATCATTAGATTTTCTATCTATTTTCATGACATATATGTTATTTTTCCTAACTCCTTTAGCTATGGTGATACCATCTTTTAGTATTTTACTACCATTTTCTTCAAATAGTACTTTATACTTTTTATCACATAGTTGGCTAATACTAAGTAGATTAAATCCTAACCTATCAACATGAGCAACGTTTTCAATAGTTAGGGAGTTATGAGCGATCATACCTTTGCCAATGATTTTGCTTTTGAGATTGCTACCAAAAGTGACATTACCTCCATCATGCTCTTGTTATGTTGAGAAGAGGCTTTTGTTGCCCGTCATGTGTCTTGAGCATCAACTATCTTTTATCCATTCATCAGGTTCTAATCCAACTTTCAAGCATACCTATGACACAAATAACTCAAGCGTTTGGTCCCCAATATCTCATGGGTCCGTTTGGGTTAAACATACCATTTACTTGGTTAATGTATGGAAATGATGGATTTGGAGTTTGATATGGTCTAGGGTAGTTTTGATTCCAACCGGTATGTTGATAGTTGGGTTGTATGTTGTAGTTGCTCTTGGGAAATGGGCGTTTGGCAATAGGTGTTTTAGGCCGTTGTTGAGTAGTTTTAGATCTAAATTCATTTCTAGCAAGTCCTACTCCTAATGTAACAACAGGTTTTAGTTTAACAATATCCTTGGTTTTCTTTGTTACCTTGACAAATTCACTACGGTCCATTTTGCAAACATTATGTCCTACTGCAGAAGCCACGGCACCAAATTTGTCAACGAACGGAACCCTATTTTTAGGTTCATCTGGTCCGTGCTGTACTGCAGCAGATGTGACATTTTGTTTGACTTTTTCGGCCATTTTGGTTTGACAATTTGGAATTTGTACTTCATTAGAACCTAATCAACTTGTGTTTCCTGGTACTTTTTTAATTCTTACTATTTCATCGGCACAAGAAATGTTTTTGTTAAATCTTTTAAATTTAGAGTTATGTTCAATGAGAATTTCTTGTGTGAGTTTTAGCTTTTCTATTTCAAGACTAAGCTCTTGACATGATCTACAACCATCGTCATTTGCTTTCCCCTTTTCTAATCGTTTTGCCTTTTCTTTTAACTCATAAATTTCGTTTTCTAAAAATTCCTTTTTAGTCTTTAAAAACTTGTTTTTAGTTATGATTTTTAAGGTAAGCTCAGATAATTGATTATATTGTTTTTGCAAAGTGTCATCATCAATAGAAGAATAAGATGAGTCGGAATGTACCTCATTTGATTCATGTGCCATTAGAGCGATCTCATCCTTGCTTGATTCTTCATCATCCTCACTATCACTCCAAGCACAACTTACAAAAGCTCGTTGAGTTTTGCTTTTAGGTGGCTTGGGGAAATCTCTTATTAGATGATTTGTATCACCGCATCTAAAGCACTTCATTTCACCTTTTCCCTTTTTGTCATCTCGGTCTTTTCGGAATGGCTTCTTTTCATCTCGGGATTGCCTTACGAACTTTCCTCTTCTTCCAAAGAACTTTTTGAAATCTCTAACGGCCATAGCATACTCCTCATCTTCACTACCCAAGCACGATTCGTCATCATCACTAGATTCCGTTCTTGCCCTTAGAGCAACAGATTTGACTTTCTCCCTTTTTTCTTTGATGATCTCCGAATATTTCTCCATCACCATTTCGTGTACTTTGAGGTTTCCAATTAGCTCGTCAAGTGACATTATTGAGAGATCTTTTGATTCCTCAATAGCCGTTAATTTTGCTCTCCACTTCGAATGGAATGCTCTAAGAAATTTCCTGACAAAGTTCTTACTACGAAAAGTTTCATCAAGTGCTTTAAGAGAAGTAATGATAGTATTAAAGCGAGCAAATCCACAATCAATGGTTTCATCTTCAGGGATAACAAATTATTCATATTGTTCAACAAGAAGATCAATTTTGTTATCCTTGACTCGTGAATTTCCTTGATGTGTAATAATTAAAGATTCCCAAATCTTTTTTCACACATAAAAATTCTTTCATATTCTTTTCTAGGTAAAGCATTATAAATCATCATTTTAGCTTCATTATTTTTAGCAATTAGTTTCTTTTGATCATCACTAGAAATATCTTTTGTTGTAGGACTAAAGTCTCCTTTAATGATAACAAACCAAATATCTATATCTTTTGACTTACATATGTTTCAAACCGGTTTTTCCAATAGATAAATCCATTGGTTTCAAAGAGTGGTGGTCTTTGCATAGATTGCCGTTCTTTAAAGTTTTCGGAATCCATGGATCGTTTCAAGTTTATAAAATACAATATATTTTAGAAATTTTTTATCAACGAGGCTCTGGTACCAATCGTGGAAAACTAGAAGGGGGGTTGAATAGTTTACCGATTAAAATCTTTTTTTTTTTGAAACTTATTGTAATGATCAATTGATATTGATCAAAGATATGTTAGTAAATAACAAACAAGATGCAAGCAATATATAAAAAGTAAATAAGGAAAGAAACAATCAAACCACGACAAGTTTTTTATAGTGGTTCGGTCTACAAGGACTCTTTTTCCTTGCCCTACTCCACTCCCCGAGTCTCCAACTCGAGAGTTTAACTTCACTAGTCAACAAGCTCATTTCACCGGCGAAGAAACCTTTACACTTCGCTTACATACTATTTCTGACACTAAGCTAGATGTCGAGTTATTTTGCAAGGGTACAACCACTCCCACACACAATGTATTTTAAGGACTAATATACTAACCACTCACATTCACAAGTTTATGATGGTTTGGTACAACAATGATGTATGAACAAGACTAGATCATACAACAATAAAACAAACAAGACTTCCAATTATTTATTGAAGCTTGAATTAGCCTTGATTTTCTTTGCTACAAAAGAGAATCACTATAATGATATGAACTGAGTTAGAAATGTTAGAGAGAATGAATGTATGTGATTATACTAGAAAGGGATGAGAAAACAACTTGGTTTGGCTTGCTATTTATAGCCAAAACCTTCTGCTGTCACGACGGACCACAGAACCAAAAATATGGTTATGCCCGTGTAAACTTTTGGTGTCGCCGGGTCTGACAGCAAGATTACAAAAATCTTATCAAAGTCAACTAAATCTATCCAAGATCATGTAAGATACGTAGAGTCCAAATCTATACAAAATATCTTATGAAATCCCCTAAAGATTTCAATGATGCACCACATGATGTCATATATTGTTTTCTATTTTTAGAAATATGTTAAATGTAAATACATATGTAATGTTTTGTTTTAAGACACTAAAACATGCTTGATCTAAAAATGTGAACATACATTATGGTTTGAAGGGATATCAAAGTTAATTGATATATGACTAATCAAAATGTAAATGCTTGAGTGATGAAGATTTTATTTAAGGAAAGTTTGTTTTAATATCTATTAATCTTGACAAGCTTTATGCTTTACAAAAATTAAATTTACTTTTGTCGTTAACAAAACTTAGGTAAAGATCATAAAATATAAATAACGTTTAATGACGATATTTGTAATAACATTTTGTTCATTTTGGTAAAGGATAAAAAAAAAGTTCTGATCGGTAAAATCACTACCTATATAGATTATTTAGGTAATTTGAGATTTTTTTAAACTAAAAGTTACATTTTAATGATGCATAATATAACGACTGCGTCGTTATTAAAATTGTGTGCGTGTTAAAAGTAGACATATAATTTAGGAGGCGAAACTAGTATTAAGGTAATAAGTTTGATAATTGTATTATTAGTATAACAAGTCAGAATAATTAACTTCAAAAGATTTTAGTCATATGAATTTGAAGAAACTTTAGAAACCACCCAGGGTAGTCTAATGGTAGGCGTCATGTTTTTCCGACTATAGGTCTCACCTTCGAAGCTCACTTACATACATCTTGAGGGTGGTAATTGGTAAGGACGGAGCCAGTAGAGGGCTGGAGGGTGCTCGGCCACCCCTAACCGGCCCAACTAGCCCACCTTGTAGCTTCGATTCATAGAGTTTTCAATCTAGCCCCTGCCATTGGAACATATCTAATAAACAAAACTTTAATTCCCCATTTTCACTATCATTTACGCTAACGTTTGTCCATTTTGTTCATTTTCTCTACTAATCAAGTAATTGTATGTTACTACCAAAAATATCATTTGAACCCGTATGTCGAACGATTCAAACTTCAATCCAGCTTCTAAAAGTTGCTACCAAAAAAAATTTAGCCCCTTTAATACAAATTCCTGGCTACGTCTCTGGTAATTGAGGAAGGTTCTTAAAACAGTCACGAGGATCCCAATCCATACTTAGACCACATATATCTGGATCAAAATGACTCCGCCCTCCCAAGATAATCTTAGCAGATTCAAACCTCATCCATTTACGGTATAAAAACTTTTATTATGATTAAAGTATTTTGCATATCTTTTTCATATATGTAACCTGGTAAATACGAAATATCACCAAATTGACATAAAAACATGTTTAGGGAGAAAATCACTTAACTTAGAATGGAATGTAAATGAAGATCAAGGTGCATATAACATGGACCCTAGATGCTTTGCGCTACCTCAGGAGATGAAATTGATCAAACCATGTGATAACAACCCACCCGTGGGGTGCAACCCTCCCAAGTTAAAACCCAACCAATTTGGCAACCTCTCTAGACATATAAGGTCTTAATCTATTCTAATACAAGTCGAAGGTTCGTACCCTCTACAAAAAAAGAGTGCACATACGATTAGCATATACAAATTTATTTTCTACTAACAAGGTAGTTTCTTGCATTGCGAATGAGATACATGCCTCAATCTTTTTCTAACTATGTTGAGAAATTCTGTTAGAGAGACAAGTTTATACTCTTTAAGCATCAACTTTGGTCTAGCCTTCACACGATTCATGAGGACTTTGCAAGAAGCGGGCAGATATTTTTTTTAGCAGGCGCTGAGTCTGAAAATTGTTTTCAAATATTGTTATGGGGTAGTGCATTTAAGCTGTTCAACATTGCCAATTTATCCATAGTAACTCTTATATTTATAAAAGTTGTCTAAAAGCCTAAAAGCAAAGATCACAAGGGAATGATGGTTACACAAGCAAATTGCATGTCAAGCTAGCTTGTAAAACACCTACATGATCATACATAATTCATTAAAATAAAGTAAACAGGATTTGTTAAATAATTAAGGTATCAATAGAGGAATGAAGGAGGAAGCTACAAGATCTTTGTGTCTCATTACATGAAAATTTGAGTTTCAAAAGTCAACCTATGTATGGGATCACGACAAAATCAAGATTTTTGATTAGAAGGAATCCGTATCTTATATTAATAGTTCATCTCTATAATTGTTTGTTACATTATTCAAACACTGTGTTATTTTGTTAGCATTTGTAAAGCAATCATTGTGTTGGTAAATTTTATCTAAGCAAAAGACTATGGTTACCATGGTTAAATTGTATCCAATCATTGTGATACGTGTCCGTTTGAATAAGGTGAATTTATGAACACTTGACGTCCTAACAACTTTAGTATAGTCATGTAATTAACCTAGCAAAACTAAAACTAAAGCTTTTATCTTCAAAGTTGATTTCAATAAAGCTTTCGATAACGTTAACTGGGAGTTCCTGATCTCGATAATGTCTCAAATGGGATTCTCGGAGAAGTGGTGTAAGTGGATCTTTGGGATTATCTCTTCGGCCAGATCGGCGGTCCTCGTCAATGGGTCTCCCACTTTTGAGTTACAGTGCTCAAAGGGGTTGCGGCAGGGAGACCCGATCTCCCCTTTCTTCTTCCTCATTGTGATGGAAGGTCTAACAAGTATCATGAAAAAGGCCGGTTCGAGCGGGGTTATAAATGGTCTTTCTCTTCCGAATCAAGGCCCGGTAATTTCTCATTTAGTTTATGCAGATGACTGCACTTTCATCGGGGAATGGTCCGACCAGAACGTGTCTATGGTTAGGCGAATCTTAAGATGCTTTAACCTTTGTTCTGGGCTCAGAATTAATTTAAACAAATCATTGTTAATGGGTGTCGGGGTTAGCGAAGGGGAAGTTAGAAGGCTCGCTAGCATATTGGAGTGTAGCTCTGGTTCATTGCCCTTTGATTACATGGGACTAAAAATCGGGGGTAATATGAATAGGGTCAGTAATTGGGATTTTCTTGTAGACATCTTCAAGTGTAGATTATCTAGATGGAAGGCGTCGAATCTATCAATGGGAGGAAGAGTCATCTTAATCAAATCTGTTTTGGAAAGCCTGCCCTCATACTATTTCTCACTTTATAAAGCTCCTGTTAAAGTGATTAATGATTTGGAAGTTATTATTAGACGTTTTCTTTGGGGTGGTTCTAACGACTCCAATAAAATCCACTGGGTGGCTTGGGACGTGGTTACTACCCCGGTTCGCGATGGTGGCCTCGGTTTATGCAAGTTAAAGGAGACTAACGTGGCCTTAATTTCTAAATGGATGTGGAGATACAAAACCGAGCCAAGTAACCTGTGGAGAAAAGTAATTGATGCTATTTATGATTCCAAGAGGTGTTGGTCTCCGTTACCAACTGGCCGCGGTTCATCTAGTGTGTGGAAGAATATTGTAAAGACGATTTCTAAGACGAAAGTCGGGGGTCTCAGTGTTGTTGAAATGTTCAAAGGATTGTGTGGTAACGGCAAAAGCATCAGGTTCTGGTTAGACCCTTAGGTCCAACGCCAACCACTGAAAGACTTGTTCCCAAGTTTGTTCAAAATCGAAAAAAACAAGAAATGCATGGTGGCTGAAAAATACTGCTCGGAAAAGAAGTGCTTCGAATCTTTAGGGGATGTAACGCAAAGAAATATGGTTAGCTCGAACTTGAAAGAATGGGGGAAACTAAAATCCGAGTTGGATAACATTATTCTAACTGGAGACTGTGACAAATGGGAATGGATGGGAAGGAACAGGAAAGTTTTCAGTGTCGGGGAAGTTAAAGATTTTCTAAGAAGCAATCAAGATTATAGTGGTCGATTCACATTCAAATGGTCCAAATGGATACCGAGGAAATGCAATACTTTCATGTGGAGACTCGGCCTCAATCGGATCCCAACGGGTGCAGCTTTGCTAGCTAGAAATTGCTCTTTTGGCTCAACGGAGTGTGAACTTTGTGGTAAGGAGACGGAGTCTGCCGAACATCTTTTCTGCTCATGTGAAATCGCAGCGGAAATATGGTACAAGGTTAGTAGATGGTGTAAGATCCCCCCTTGTTTATGTTTTCGATTAAAGACATTTTCGAAGTCCACCGGTGGGGGGGATTGGGAAGAACAAAAAGGAAGGTGCTGAAAGGAGTTATATTTTTAACGTGTTGGAGCATTTGGAAAGCAAGGAATAGCAAAAAATTCGACAACGGGACTATAGAAGTGAAAAGAATCATGTTAGACATCATGGAAATCGGTTTTCATTTTTACAAAATTCGAGCTGGGATGCCCTCAATTAGTTGGGAAGATTGGTGTAAATTCGAATTCGTGTAAATTTGTTGTTTGTCCTGTATCGCCTCACTGCTAGTTGGTAGTGTTCTTGGCTTGTGAATAAAATTCAACTTTCAAAAAAAAAACCTAGTTTATAGTCTAACCTTTTCACTAAAACATATGTTAAATTGCATCTAATACTTTTAGATTTCTCTTCAAAATCGAAATTCAGATTGATCAGTCGATGTAAACACAAATAAATCCAACCACTCAGGGTGACCTAAGGAGAAAAGAATCGTGACTAACATCATTAAAATATGTGGGTTTCAGGTTTAATTCTTGCTTGATACAAACAATTCTAAAGTGGTCACGCCAACCTACTAGGAAAGAAAATTTATGCCCGGTTTAAATTTATGTAGCGGTAATTTCAAACCTTATAGATTAATCAGCCATGCATAAAATTGAAAGCCATAGTTACCCATAAGTCCAGAATCAATAAACTCACTTTTAACATGTGTAATCAAGGCACAAGTTAACACCTTAATATAATAGATAGTCACGCTTTTCAAAGCGGACGAGCACTCTCATAAACGGGTCGTTGAGTAAATCTCAACATTGTCGTAGATTTTATGTTTCGTCTTTTAGAGCGGGACATATAGACATGTACGGTTGCGGATTATCAACCTTTTATACAACTAAATTGTCAAAACTTTATATTTGTCTTCTACGTATCATTTTCTTAGCGTTAGGAAGATGACTCATTTGCCAAAAACATTTTAGTTAAGCTTCTATGCAAACAAATAAGGTGCAAAATACTATGTACACCATGTCGGCTCTTGCTATTTTATCAAGTAGACGAAAAAATGTTTTAGTCATTAGGGTAGATTTGTTAATATCTTAAAACATGAGGGTATTCACATGGCTTTGCATGCATATAACCTTGCTCTACTAACCTTGTTTTTCATTCCAAGTATATCCTTCTTCTTCTTCTTCTCTCTCTAAAATGTACAAACCTTTAACTATGGAAGCAGCAGCCACCATGGTGTCGGTTTTGCTGCTATGTGCCACCATCCACACCGCTTTCGCAGTCACCGATGGTAAGCTACAATTTAAAGAACTCCCAGTTTTAATTTTACTAGATGATTAAGGTTTTGTTACATCTTAACTAGTCACTCTTGTATGTGTGTCGGTGTGTTCAAACCCTGTATGTTACTCCGCCAAAAGGTCGGAAACTACGGTTAACACAAACAAAAATAAGACTAGTCACTCTAAGCCTTAAGAATTAGTGTTATTAGCTTAATTATGCAGTAGCTAGTTTTCTAATATTGTCTGAATATTAATTCTTCCAAAAGTTTTTTTAAAAAGATGAAGAAAATGTTGGCAGAAGAATTAGCCTTAATGACCCATTTGATTAGTAATAAATTAAAAACTACATCTTTTATGCCTTCAAAGATTGAACACTCTCTTGTCAATGTTAACACCTACATTCATACTATTATTTTTTTTTTTTTACCATTTCTCGATTTGTGCGTGTCATCCTTGCGCAGGGGCCATGCTAATCTTCTCTGTATCGTTCCAATTTTATCGGATGTCCCCGAAGGGACCATTCATACTATTATATATGGAAGTGATACTACCACAAATAGAATCTTGACAAAATGGAAAATGCAAGAAGCATTCAAACGTGCATATGTTTTAAAGTATTAAAAAGCTGCTTCAAGCAATATAAATGTTCCTTAAAAACATGGTTCATAAAACATGTTTAATCATGTATAAAATTTTACACTACATGTATTGATAGTTAAATATCTAAACATACGTGTTTCATTTCAGTAACTATAATAATACTCAGAGCCTCACAGGCGGTGAACAACCTATGCAAGTGGGGCGGCTTGCACAAGGTTATCGATTCTATGGGGCCTCTCTTTTATATATTATCAAGTTACATAAGCATGAACTTAAGTCATTGGTTAAGTTTATCATAGAACAATGTTATGTGATCACATCTAATATACAAGATTAAGAAAACATCAAGTGATAATTGCATGTTTAAGAATAAAAAGCTCGATAATTCTTTGTTTTTTATGTTAGAATTCGTCAAACATAGCAAAGGGCCTCCTAAATCAATTGAACAACCCTGCTCAGTCTTATTAGAACAATCCAAAGAGTAAGAAAACAGCTTCAAGATATACCATTACAAAATTATAAATGTCAAAATCCGATAAGTAAAAGTATAAATGTCATGTCGAGTTCTCACCTAAATATGTGTTTTATCTATTTTTGCTTTATAAAAACTGGAACAGAATACAGAAATTGGGCCAGTAAAGTGGTACCAATCGACGAATGATGAAATGGGATTGTACATGATGGGTCTGCATTTACACGTGGGTGGGCACATGCTCACGCCACTCTGTCTACATTTAGAATTCAAATTTATACAAGTCGGTATATGCTAGAGTTTAATTGTTTCCAACATTTAATACTTTTATTCTATACTTTTATCCATCTATATTTATCAAATAATGACGATCTTGTTCATTTAATGTTAGATCTTCTCCTAGCTAGGCGTCATTAAGACTTGTTACACAAACTATTTACACCACAAACTATCTCACACGACTAGGAGTACTTGAACTCATAACCAATTTGTTAAAGACACGTAACAACGGGTACCATTGAGACACAAGTCTTTATTATAGAAACAATTGTAAAATATATGTAACTTGAACTTGGTTGTAAAAATGCAGGATTGTTATACAATGGGAATTTTGAGATGGGACCGAAACCTTCGGACATGAAAGGCACGGAAGTGCTAAAGCACAACGCGATCCCAGGGTGGACAACCTTCGGTTTTGTTGAGTATATCAAATCAGGCCAAAAACAAGGTGATATGTTGCTAGTTGTCCCTGAGGGAGCCTTTGCAGTTAGGCTAGGGAACGAAGCAACTATTGAGCAGTCCATAAACGTGACTAAAGGAATGTATTATTCCATCACGTTTAGTGCTGCTCGAACATGTGCTCAAGAAGAGAAGTTGAATGTATCAGTAGCACCAGATTTTGGGGTGCTACCGATGCAAACGTTGTATAGCAGCAGTGGATGGGACTCGTATGCGTGGGCTTTCCAGGCGGAGTATAGTACGGTTACTATCAAGCTACATAATCCAGGAGTCGAGGAGGATCCCGCTTGTGGTCCGCTTATTGATTCGATTGCCATCAAAACTTTGTACCCTCCTAGACCATCAAGAGGTAAATCAAAGTTCTACATATATCAATGTCTATATAATTTATCTCCCCGTATCCTGCCAGTTTTGTTCTGCTGTATTTAGGTGGTCAACATCTAGTAAAGTAGTAAGTAGGGCCATTTTACAATTGAATTATTGAATGGTAGACCATTTTTATATGCAAGTTGTGTTCATAGTTCAATTACAAATTCCAGCACTTTAATGGTCCTTTACCACACAAAAAATAAGTACATGGTGTCACTGATGCATCAAGTCTAGCTAGTGGATGCAAAATTGGCACATCTCCATGTTTATCTATTAAATGATGTCTCTAATGTCATGTACAAAATAAGGTGTAAAAATGTGTTTAATGAATGTGCACTTAATTTTGATCCTTGAATTGATGCAGACAACATCTTGAAAAATGGAGGATTCGAAGAAGGCCCATATATATTTCCTAACACGTCGTGGGGTGTTTTGGTGCCACCAAACATCGAAGATGACCACTCTCCACTCCCAGCTTGGATGGTTGAGTCACTTAAAGCCGTAAAATACATTGACGCACAACATTTTTCCGTGCCACAAGGAAGACGTGCTGTTGAGCTTGTGGCAGGGAAAGAGAGCGCGATAGCTCAAGTGGCTAGAACAATTGTTGGAAAGACTTATGAACTTTTCTTTGCGGTGGGAGATGCTAACAACGCGTGTGAAGGGTCTATGATTGTTGAGGCATTCGCCAATAGAGAAACGCTCAAAGTTCCATATCAATCTAAGGGTAAAGGAGGATTTAAGCGTGCGGTTCTTAAGTTTGTGGCAACTAGTACAAGAACAAGAATCATGTTCTATAGTACTTTTTACACCATGAGAAGTGACGACTTTTCTTCGCTATGTGGACCTGTCATCGATGATGTTAAGCTTTTAAGCGTTCGAAAGCCACGAAGAATGGCTTAACTGAGTTGGGAGTCTAAAGTTGATTTGGTTCCAAATTAAATCGTTTGGAATATTTGGGTAATAAGAGTGTTTTCTTATTTAGTAAAGAATAAGCAAGTTTTTGGTTTGGTTTCAAAATTAGTTAATGGACTTGAAACATAATAGTAGTAGTACTAAGAGTGGTATATAAGATAATAGAAAAGTGGTATGTTTTGTATTCTATATGTAACCTTACTTCATTTAATGAAAAAGATGATACATATTGTGATTTATCCTTCTACTCTTCTAGTACTCCGTATTTGTTTAATCATGGCAGAAAAGAGTAAATAGAATTATTGTTTGTATGGATTTTGGCATTCAAGATCAACAGAAGAACATAAAGATTTTAGACACTACAAGAAATTAAAATCTAAGCTTTTAATGATATATTTTTTAAATATGAGTAAAAGCTTAAATTTTTGAGATTTAATGACAGTTTTTATAAATAAAATTTGTCAGTAGAAGCAAAAACTAGGTACTCACTTTTTTTTTTGTCACTATAAATAAACTTTTGCTACTGGAGTTCTGCCTAAATTTTTTTAAATGTGAGAAAAGCACATAAATTTTTTAGTGACATTACTTTTATACTTTTGATGACACTTTTTTATGTGTCACTTTTTGTAGTGAGACATTTTAGATATCATGAGATTTGGATATGATTGATATGATTTACTCATTATTGATCCCCTTGCTCCACAAGACTCCAATAATTGACATTACTGCTCGACGAATTATATATGCAATCAAATAAGCCTATGTCGGTGTGCATTGGTGTTCAACTCCTATAACAGGTAACTATATGTATAGTTTCTTTAACTTATGGTCGTTGTCACTTTCAAATCCTGACTCACATTGGATTTCACTAATCATTATATTGCATGCTTAATAGATTTGAAGCTTTTCTAATATTAGAAACACTTTGTATCACTCCACCTCTAAACCACGTCAAATTTGATGATACACTTTGGCTTACCCACGGCCTGCTTGGTCTTTTTGTCTACGGCGGTTCTCGGGCACCACCTACTAGCAACGTAGGTCCGCCCCTGTCAAGAGTAACGACTTTTGTGTATCGTTAGTCGTTACACTCTATCAGAAGCGGACCTAGATACAAGCTAGGCGGTGCCCGGTAACCACCTTGAAAAAAAAATCTTGTACAAACGTTATTGTAATTTTTTTATGAACCACCTTGAGAATAAACAAGGAACCACCTTATAAGCGTGGATCTAAAAGTATAAAAGAAAAATGATAGAGAAATGAAAATAAAAATAATCGCTGGAGAAAGAGAATGTTACCTACTCTGCTAATCAACTAAGAGCATCCACAATGGGTAAAACAATCAAAAGCTTTTTAGTATTCTACCAAGTCTTTATAAGAGCTTTTTTGCATTGTGATATAAGGTTTTACAAAAGCTTTTCAAGAATTTTTAAAGAAGACTTGACCAACTCCAAGCTATTGCTAAAAACTACAAGTCATTAAATGAGTTTGCATTAAATGCATCAAGTCTTTAAAGACTTAATTCATTATAGATGCTCTAACGAAGAAGAAGATATGCACTAATAAAATATTACAATAAGTGCTTTTGTCTTGTGAATAGCAATTTTTGTTATTTTTGCACAAAATAAACTTTGGATATAATTTTATATTACTTTGGATAAAGCCATTCTAGGCTTGGTTAAAGTCTTTTTTATTTTTCTTTTTTCGGCTGGAGCATATAATTACTATAGCAATAAGCAATGTTGTGCTTACATTGGTGTCTTGCTAATATTTTTGTCCTATTTCGTTTTTCTAATAATTGTGTATTTTTTAATTTATACATTTGTGTTTCGTTTTAATTATTGTGTTTTATTGTACCCGGCAAAATAGCTTAACCCGACCTATTAACCATCTTGATTTGTTGATAGTTTGACTTTTTGACCCGTTGGTTTTATTGTCTCTATCAATTAAATATAGGAAGAACCACTTTGGATTTTGTTCTAGATCCGCCACTGCACTCTATGTCTCTAAGGATTTGAGTTTGCAATTTTAAGACAATTACTTTTGTGGGAAAACCATAAATCAATCTTAAGTCATTTTTCACACAACGCCACAACTCTAGTCGAGGAAAATGCTTGGTGTCATATAACATTGGTGCTTTGGTAATATTGTTGCAACTGTCAAGAACCTTAAATATTTCACAAACAACTTTTTAAAATAGGTCAAATCAGTATGGTATGAGTTTGATTCAAGTTTAATGTAGGTCAATTTCATGTTTTGTGTTTATTTCAACAAATAACTAATATATTTCGAATTATAGTGTAGTTTTAGAGTTTTACTTAACATCAATGTTTCTGTTCCTTTTTTTTTACTGATTTGCTAAAATATATACAATGTTTGCTTATCTTTCATTTCTGCCGTCATTTCTATATCATTAAATTTGTACAGAGGTTCTGAAAAAAAAAAAGAAGAACATTTTGCTGATAAACAGCTAATTACTCGCTGAAAATAGTGTTCATTTGGCAATATTTCTTTATTTATTCAAACAACTGTCTTCAATTGTTTGAAAAACAGTACACTGAAAAGAAGGAAATAAAGCCCGACAAGGTAACAATATGTCGGTTTTTATACTGGAAAGTTTCGCTTTCGGTGCTTTCGTATTGCTACTGGAAAGTGGAAACTGGGTGTGGAGACTATTGAAGTATTGAGTGGTGACTTAGCTGAACTCTGTATTTACATTTTGGGTTGGAGTAATGGACTAATGGGTGATAATCGGTTCAGGTTGGTCGGGTTCAAGTCATGTCGAGGTTAAAAATAACATACCCGAACATGACTTTATTTGAACTCGGGTTAGCCGGGTTCGGGTCTAATCGAGTCGGGTCAAATCGGGTAGGGTTAAGTCGGGTTCGGGTATGTGCCATTTACTAAATCCCATAATTTGATTTCTTAAACTTAGTAGTTAAAATCAATGATATATACATGAAAAGTATAATAGTCAAACAACATCTATCAGTAGGCTTATCACTTATGTATGTGATGATGTTGTTCCCGTATCACAAGTAGCTAAAACAGTGATTAAGACTAAGTGTGATCCATGACTGAAGTAAATCAGTTTAAAATCAGTTTTAACAAGATAAAACACAAAGAATTTTTCCAACGTTTATATTCTTTATTAAAACGAATCAAAAAGAATATATTACCCAAGTGCTTGCGGAACAACACTTGGGATTGAATGACAAGTATGGGTATGCACTCCTCACTAAGCTTAGGCTAAGTCTAACCACAACTATCAGGAATCACTGAGCTATTTCAGGGACATAATCGTATTTGGAGGAGTGAAAGTTGCTTGTGTGTGTTTTTCACAATTAATGCACAAGCATTTTTTCACTCCTACCTTATGGCTATTTATACAAGTATAGTTTTTGACTATATCTTAGAGGACAAACTGACATGGTTATAGAAGACAAAATATTGATGTAATTTGTCTCTGTTTACAAAGACTATATTGGGTAAGATACAAAGACACTTTCAGCATGTCAGTGATGACACTGATCCTGGTTGTTAGCCTTTCAGGAAAAGTTTGGCTTTAGGTTTGTTGGAATCACTCCTAACTTGTATTTCAAGTGTTAGTAATTAGTATGTAATAGGTTGCTTAAACTAGGCTTTTATGTTTGTATTAATGGCAAGGCTTATGTAAAAAGCCCATGAGCCTTGGCCCAAGCCCAATAATGAGGGAAGGGACTAGACTTGTTGCCCTAGCTCCCTTCCTCTATAAATACTAATGTAAACCTTCTCATGAAGGTTGGTTGTTCATTTCACATAAATTCCTACGCCTAAACTTCTAGTATTCATACGTGTGTTTGTGTGTGTGTTCAAACAATCTCTCTTTCATCTTATTTCTTACATATTGATCCTTGTGTTAACTTATGGTGACCTAACAGTGGTATCAATCGCCATTTAGTTGGGTGAAACACTTTTGTTTTTGAAGTTTGGTTTCTATACGCGTGGATTTTAGCGACATAAACTTTCATACGCTTAAAGCTTTAGTTTTTACACTTGTAAACTCAAGATTCTTGTGGTTTAAGGTTTATTTAGTGTTAAAGTTTAAGTTTTTTTGCATCAAGTCTCAAACTTTACGTGTGTAGATTAGTTTTTAAGCTTGGTTGGATTCGTGTGTACTTGTATACGTGTAAGGTGAAAAATAGTTTTGGATCATAAAGTTTCAAACTTTTTTGTTATTTTGGTGATTTTGAAGCTATTTCATCATTAAAATCAGGTTACAAAACACTTTTGGGCATAAAAATCAGTTTTGGTAAATTTTTGTACTTTCTACGCCTAGTAAAACCCTAGTTTTACGCGTAAGGTTTAATCCTAAGTCTTTCTACGCCTAAGCAAGTTCCTACGCATAAGCTTTTCTGCCTTTGATTTTCGAAGCTGTTGGTTTACTCAGTGTTTTCTTGCTTGGATAAGCCTGAAAACACTTCGACTTTGGATATCTTTTACACTTGGATAAGTGTAAAGGATTTTTGGGTAAAACCCTAGTTTTACGCCTAAGCACAAAAGCTTACGAGTAAACACTTTAAGCCTAAGTATTTCCTACGCATAAGCTTATCTTACGCATAAGGAAATCTTACGCATAAGGTTCTTACTATTAAGCTTTTGGTTTACCCCTAAGCCTAAGTTTTTACCTCAAGTCTAAGCGTAAGCAAGATTTACGCCTAAGCCTCTGTCTACGCGTAAGAAGGGAATTACGCGTAAGGTCCTAGTCTACGCCTAAACTGGTTTTCTACGCTTAAGAATACTTCATCAACAAACTCAAGTTTCATTCGACTTCAAAGATCCATCATCAACACAAGTTTCAAAATGTCTCAACCACCATACTCTCACTACTTTCCTCATGAGTATCCTCAACAACAACAACAACAACAACAATATCAACAATATCCTCCACCATCTCAATAACAATTGCAACAATTTCAACAACAATTTCTACCGCCATCTCAAATGTACTTTCCTCAAGGAGCAAACCCTCTTCCACCACAGATGCCTCAACCTAACCCTCGTCAACAAGTTCAACATTGTAACTACTTCCAATATCAGTATCCAGCAAAGTATGCTATGAATGTCACAACGCAAAAGGAACCTTCTTGGTTTGCAAAGATGTGTGAAGCTTTAAGTAGCCAACAATCCATTCATGAAGTTGGATCCCTTGATAGACCTACAATGCTTACTCCCGGAAACTACGATCAATGGGTAATAAGGTTTTTTAGGTTTTGTGATCTCAAGAAACCACATGGTAAGTTTCTGAAGAAGGTCATACTTGAAGGTCCTTTTCAGATGCCTACTATCCCTATACCCGGAGATCCGAATGCTACTCCACCAAGAGATGATGTTACCAACGTTGTCGGCCTTGATCAACTTACTACTGACCAACTTCTTCACTTAGAAGCTGATGAACTTGCAATGCAATATATCCTTTTGGGTTTACCCAATCCGATACTTCGTAGTGTTGATGCTCAGAAGACTGCTAAAGCAATGTAGGAGCACATTCATCTTCTAATGGAAGGCACTGAACTCAATCAAGAAGACATGGAATCCAAAATCTACTTAGCATATGAAAACTTCATGATTGAACCAAGGGAATCATTAGAGTCATACTATCATCGTTTTTCAGACATCATCAATGACTTGGACAAACATAATATCATTATGCCAAGGATTGCAATCAACACAAAGTTTCTGAGTTGTCTTGGTCCTGATTGGGAGAAGTACGTTACATTCATCCGTCAAACAAAGAATCTTCATCAAACTACTTACGGATTGGTGTATGACTATTTGAAGCACCATCAACAGGAAGTAGACAAAGACAGAATCATCCGTGGAGTCCCTGCTTCTCCATCACTCTCGGATAATCAAACTCTTGCTTTGTACACTCAAGCATGTTATCCTCAATTTCCGACCTTGCCAACTGTCTTCACAAACCCTCCACAACCTACTGCTCAAATTACACCATATGATCCATCACAGCAACAATCACAAGAAACTCAATTGGTTCCATACAACAACAACAATGATCAAGCAATCTACAATGAATCAAATGAGGATGCGGAAGCCTTCGATGCATTGAATCAAGGATTTGTCATGATTGCTAAAGCCTTCGGGAGATTCGCAAACAAATCCAACAATCGCATTCGCACCTCCTCAAACACAAGAAATTACGTTGTTGTTAACAATGGAAGATTTGAGGTTCAGAATCGTGGAAATGGTCGTCCAATGGGTAGTGGTCAAGGGTTTAATGTTGATGGGAAGAAAAACATGGGTGCTCCACAACAACGGGTTTAAGTGGTTGATCAGGGAAATACTCATACTGGGGTTAATGATCTCCGATGCTACAACTGCAATGAGAAGGGTCATCTGGCTAATGCATGCCCAAAGCCGAGAACAAGAGGCAGTGCTTATCACAAAGAGGCTTTACTCTTGGCTCTCAAGGATGAAGCTGGTGGAACTCTTACCAACAAGGAACATAGCTTCATGGCGGATGCAGATTCTGATGATGACATGGAGGACTTGCAAGCTAATGCAGCTGTGATGTTAATGGCAAACATGCAAGAACTTCACATGAGTGACACAGGCCCAGTGTATGACACTGATGCCTTGTCTCAGGTACCGGATCCAAATATACTCATTAATGATCTGATATCTCCGTCAACAGCTGCATCCGACGAGGCACAGAGTGTTCAACATGAGCCTTCTACATCTCATTCCGACGATAATCAAATGGATCTCGTAGTTATATTTGACGATCAAGATGACCTCATGGTTAATATTGATAATCAAGTTGACTCTGGGGTCATATTTGAGGATCTAAATAATGATTATGTTGAGACTCAAGTTGAACAAGATGAACCTTTGTCTAATCCAGATCTTGAGCTCATGACCAACTTATTTCAGACCACCCAATCTCAATTGGAAAAGTGCAATGAGATCAATAAGAAACTGCAAGATAAAATTGTACTTTTGACTAAGGATAATGAATGCTATAAGTTCCAACTCAACATTTTTGAAACCAAAGAAAAACGTGAACAAAGTTTTGAAGTCGCTTTTGAAAAATCATACCAAAATGAAAAATCTTTGGAAAAACATATATGTAATCTAGTTGCATCCAAGAATGCATTGCTTTCTCAAATAGAACAACTAAAATATGATCATAAACAACAACTTAACGCTCACACTTCGGAAACTCAAAAAGCCAAGTCTGAGTTGTTAACTTGTCAAAAACAGTTTTGTGAGTACAAAAAGCATTCGAGGAGACAAATAGATGAGTATCTTGATGAAATTGTCGATTTACAAAACAAAATCAAAGAGTTTCGAAATGTTGTTTACAAACATGGTGAGTCAATCACAAAAAGTTTACTTTTAAACCAAATCCAAATGGATATGGACCAATTCTTGCTGATTACAAACCAAAGTTTTCACATAGAGCATTCAAACCAAATCCTCGAGTTTACAGTGCAGAATATAGAATTGATGATTCAATTATGAGTGTTGTTGAATATAATCGTGATGAGGAAACAGATGCTGATGCTGAGAGTCGATTAAAATTGGAAAATGTTGAATATAACAAACCATTCGATTACTCAAAAATTGTAAAACATCAAGATCATACTAACACACCTTGGGTTATCACACCACTTCTTGAGTCCTCTTCTAATGATGCTCCCCGACACAATGTTGCACAAATTAATGGTCCTTTACCTTCCTTCAATGAAGTAAAATCATTACACAAACGATGTCAAGTTCTTAAATATTTTGATACATTCATGTCTGACATCAAACTTTTGGAACGTGAAATTGAAGTTAATTCTGAAATAAAAGTTGAACATTTTCAATCGACACATGCACGAAATCAAAGAGATAGTTTTTAGAAAAGACTTTTACCCCATGCCCGAAATTTAAAAATGTGTGCAATCTATTGGGAACGGGATCTTCAAAAGGAGATTGGACTTATGAAAACAGTCTTCGAGAAAACAGAAACATCGATTTCAAATACTAAACATAAAAAGAAAATGTTAAGAAATCATGTTGATCGACTCTTGGAAGATGTTATCTGTGCTGATACCATCAATGTGGTGTTATTACATACGGTTGCATATGCATTTGACTATATTGATGTTGACTTTGTTGATAATGTTGAGAATATCGATAATGTGTCGCAAATCGAGTCTTTGAAAATTGAAAATGAGCGTTTGTTAAATGAACTTTCGAATGAAAAACGTCGTCTTCAATGGTGTAAAAAAGATTGTCAAAATCGAGAACTTGCTTTGCAAAACAAAATCAACCAGTTGCGTGGAAAATCTTTCGATCCAAAACTTGAACAATTGGATGATGACAACGTGTCTTTAAAATGTCAAATTTCAAAATATGAACAAGAAATTGCCAAAGTCAAAACTGAATATGGTGTCATGTTTGATTTTCTCAAAAAGACTCGTGCTAAGGCATCACAAGAATTTGATAATCATCTTGCATACACTAAAGAAGTCTTAAACGTTAGTGGAAACGTTCGCTCTGAAAATCAAGAATTGCTGCACACTATTGTTGAGTTAAAAGCAAAGTTAGGGAAGTATGAACAAGATAAGTCTAGTAACACGAATGTTCTTGCACCTGGAATGTTTAAAATTGACACTAGAACGCCTAATGACAAACCACAAGATACTAATGTGCTTCCTTCCACTGATACAGGAATAGTTGTCTCTTTTCCCAACGTTAGCACTTCACATCTTAAGAGCAAAACCAGGAAGAATAGAAAGTTGCAACGTAAGAGAAGAACAATAAAGACCTCTGAAGTAGAAGAACACCTTAGGGCCTTGAATAACACTCAAGTTTCACCCACTTTAGACATTGCGTTAGACAAATGTAATAGAAAAAGTGATGTAACGAATGCTGAATCTTTAAGTACTTTGAATGTGATGTTTGAAGCATTTTGTGTTGGTTGTCGTAAAAGCATGTTTTCTGGTTGTCATGATAAATGTGTTGCTAAATCTATCTTATCTCGTAAGCGGAATAATAGAAAACGGATTACCTCTAGGCCCACTAATGCTTCTAAGTCTGTGCTAGGTAAACTGCCCTCTAGTGTTTCTGCTACAATCATTGATGTACCCATAGAACCCACATCACCTCCTAGGAATAAATATCACCTAGTGCATTTACTAAGACCAAAGCAAAGACTAGTTGGACTTGGCAGAGATGGTTACAAAATACACCCGGGTTTAAATGGATTCCTAAAATCATTAACATGTGTGTTTCAACTGTAACTGTAACGGAACCCTCTAACTCTTCGGGTTCCACGTCTACTTCTATTCCACCTGTGTCGCCTGTGTGTAATGCAGGTGGTACAGATCATCCTCTAGATTGTTGATAGCGGATGTTCCCGGCACATGACAGGCAATCTCAAACTGTTATCAAACTTTGTTTCAAACTGTCAGGTTCGAGAATGATCACTTCGCAGCTATCATGGGCTACAGAGATTACATCAATGGGAACATCGAAATTAGCAGGGTTTATTATGTGGAAGGTCTCGGTCACAATCTCTTTTCAGTCGGTCAATTTTGTGATGGTGATTTGGAAGTTGCTTTTAGGGAGAAAACTTGTTTCATTCGTGATTTACAAGGAAACGATCTCATGTCTAGAAACCGCACATCAAGCCTTTATACAATCTCAATGCAAGACATGATTGCTTCATCTCCCATCTGTCTACTTTCTAAGGCAACATCTACAAAATCTTGGTTGTGGCACCGTCGACTTTCACACTTGAACTTTCAAACCATAACCAATCTTGCACGATACAAAATAGTTGAAGGCTTAAAAGCTCTCAGCATGTGCTTCATCTTCTAAAGATCATCTATGCTCAGCTTGTGAACAAGGGAAAATCACTCGTGCTCACTTTCCTTCAAAGGTGGAACACAGCTCTCAGCATGTGCTTCATCTTCTTCACATGGATTTGTGTGGCCCGATGCGTGTGCAGACAATTAATGGAAAACGCTACATTCTAGTAATTGTTGATGACTACTCAAGATGGACTTGGGTTTATTTTCTTCGAAGTAAAGATTAAGCTCCACAGATGATCATCACCTTTCTCACGAAAATTCAAGTTCAGCTTCGGAATACAGTCAGACAAGTCAAAACAGATAGAGGAACTGAATTTGTGAATCAAACTCTTCGTGAATACTATGAGAAAGTGGGAATTGAGCATCAAAGATCCATTGCACAGACACCAGAACAAAATGGAGTTTTGAAAGACGAAACCGTACGTTAGTGGAAGCTGCAAGAACGATGTTAATCAATGCAAAACTTCCAGATTACTTATGGGCAGAAGCCGTGTCAACTGCATGCTACACTCAGAACCGTTCTATGATAAACAAACGCCACAACAAAACACCTTATGAGCTTATCCATAACCGCAAACCGAATCTCAAACACTTTCATGTATTTGGTTCTCTCTGTTACCCAAATAATGATCGTGATGATTTTGGAAAGCTCAAGGCTAAAGCTGACATCGGAGTCTTCGTTGGATATTGTGAAAACTCAAAGGGATACCGGATTTGGAATCGTCGTACAAGGGAGATTATGGAAACGATTCATGCTAATTTTGATGAGCTTACAGTGATGGCTTCTGAGCAAAACAGCTTGGAGCCCGGACATAATCGTCTTAACTTCCCCCTAACCCCATTATCAGCTGAACCAAGCTTACAGCTTACTCGTCGTCAAATAGAACAGCTATTTGCTCCACTGTTTAATGATGATATTGATCAACGTGCTCCAGATGTATCAAATGTTTCCGCTGCTCCACCTGATAATAATCCAATCCCTGATACACCTGAAACAACAACTACTGTTGATGAAGCACCTCCAATTGATTCTACAACAACAGCCGAACAAACCGCATCCAATGACGCTGAGCCAGCTGATGATCTTTTGAATCAAGATGTACCTGCACCCGCAGATTATGATCCAAATGCATTCTTTAACCCTTTCGCTAACGAAACTGCAACTTCAGATGTTGCGGAATCATCTACAAACCATTTGAATCCACCTAATCTGCATAATGTATATCAACATCAACCCTCCACACATCGTTGGACTAAAGACCATCCTCTTGTGAACATTATTGGAAACCCGAATCAACGAGTCGTAACTAGACAACGCCTTCAGACTGACGGTGAACATTGCATTTATGCACTTACCGTTTGTCAATATGAACCCAAAAATATTAAAGAAGCAATGACTTATGACAACTGGATTGAATCCATGCAAGAAGAACTAAATCAGTTTAAACATCTTGAAGTATGGGAATTGGTTGAAAAACCAACAGGGGTCTATGTTATTGGTCTGAAATGGATTTGGAAAAACAAGTTAGATGCTGAAGGTACGGTTATCATAAATAAGTCATGACTCGTGGCTAAGGGTTATAGACAAGAAGAGGGGATTGAGTTTGAAGAATTATTCGCACCAGTTGCTAGACTTGAGGCTGTACGGATCTTTCTGGCATTCGCGGCTCACATGAACATCACGGTCTATCAGATGGATGTTAAAACCGCATTTTTGAATGGTAAACTGAAGGAAACGGTATATGTTAGTCAGCCAGAAGGATTTGTTGATCCAGAGTTCCCTAATCACGTCTACAAACTGAACAAGGCTCTCTACAGTCTCAAACAAGCCCCTCGGGCGTGGTATGATGAGTTATCATCCTTTCTTCTATCCCATAATTTTGTTAAAGGATCGGTCGACCCAACACTATTTATACAATATCACGGGGCACACATTTTAATCGTTCAAATTTATGTGGATGACATCATTTTGGGTCAACCCATAAAAAGTACTCAAACGCTTTTTCAAAACTAATGAAAACATATTTTGAAATGTCAATGATGGGTGAACTTACGTTCTTCTTAGGACTTCAAGTTCATCAATCACCCCGTGGTATTTTCTTAAGTCAGTCCAAATATGCTCTTGAAGTTTTAAACAAACATGGAATGCAAAGCTGTGATACCTACCATACACCAATGGCATATACCAACAAACTGGACGCTGATTTGCATGGGAAATTGGTTGACCCTACCAAATACCGAAGTATTATTGGGTCTCTCATGTATCTAACAGCCAGTAGACCTGACATTGTATTTTATGTATATCTTTACTCCCGTTATCAGTCAAGACCAACTGAACGACACCTCACTGAGGCTAAAAGAATCCTTCGATATGTAAAGGGAACCATTAATTTGGGGATCTGGTATCCGAAGGATTCTGGTTTTGAACTAATAGCTTTTTCAGACACGGATCTTGCAGGATGCTTAGATTCTCGTAAAAGTACTTCAGGTGGTTTGCAATTTCTTGGTGATAAAGTGGTGTCATGGCAATCGAAGAAATAGGATTGTACATCGTTGTCCTCAACAGAAGCAGAATATGTAGCCATGTCGGCGTGTTGTGCTCAAGTCATTTGGATAAGAACACAACTCAAGGACTATGGTTACATATTTGACAGAACCCCGGTGTACTGTGACAACCGAAGTGCTATTGCGATCTCGTGCAACACCGTTCAACATTCGAAGTCAAAGCACATCGATCTTCGATATCATTTCATCAAAGAGCATGTGGAAAAGGGTACCGTTAAATTATATTTTGTAGGTACTGAACACCAACTGGTGGATCTTCTCACCAAAACCTTGGCTCCTGCTAGGTTTACTGACTTGATCCACCGGATTGGCATGAAGTGTTTGACTCCAGAGGAACTGGACGAACTTTTAAAATAATCTTGAAACCAGTCAAACACCAAAACCTCTTTTGTAAATAAACTTTTCAAAAACAAAATTAGAAAAATATAAAATATGATAAACACAAAAATATTCTTCTATCTAATTTGTTTCAAACATTGCAAGTACAAATCTTCCGTCAACACTTTGTTCCATCAAACCTTTCATTATTTTCCCTAAAAAGTGTTGAGGGGGAGAATGTAAATAATTTTCAGTTTCATAAAACCTTGTACTTGCATGTTACCAAAAGATGTTGTTTCTTCAGTAATGGTGGATACGTTTCTTGTTTAATACTCTCCTCGAACTCAAAGTTGTAAAATTTTATCATTTCTAAAGTCGAGGGGGAGTGTCGTCAAGTTTCTTTCCAAACAATCACGTTTTGCTAAACCAAAGTTGTCTACACATTGACGTTAAACTTTTGATGTAAGCCTTATTAGGTATATTATGTTGTTGAGCACTTGTTTCCTTGTATAAAAACCTATACACTTGTTTAGTTGTCGATACATATATATTTATCTAAGGTATAAGATTTCGAATACGTGGTAAATGAGTTTGGTTTTATAATTGATTTCCGGTTTACGTTACAAGTTTTATTTTGTTGGCTCGTTTAAACCATCCAAACGAACACCCCGAACCACAAATGGGCTGTGGCCCGGTGTCGATAGTAGCAGGGTACCAGGTTTGGACTTAGGCCCGATGTGGGATCTGTACATGGGAAAAGCTTAAGCCCATGGATGGTTTAACAATCTTTCTGGGCTAAGGCCCAAACGAATTTTATACCCACTGTCATAGAAACTTTAGGTGACAATTAACATGCACAAATATTAGCATGATATTACTATTGCATTTTCTTTTGACACCCGATTTCCTCATGCATGGTTATGACTCGAGGTTTACTTGGACTTAACACGACTCGGACTGGGAAGTCGAGACTTCTCGACCAGGGCTTATACGCACTAGACCCGTAACCTTTAACAATTCGCTAAGGAGACATTCGACTCCCATTAATACAAGGTTTATATGCAACCAATTTTATCACTTTGATCTAAACATGACCCCGACATTGTGGTACTACCACGATAAGGTCTCATCTCGTCTTAAGAATAAACGACGCCATCAAATGAAGGAAGGTTTTTGTCAAGTAAAGCTCAAGGTTAATATACTCCTAAGTACCCGGGTTGACTTAGTTCCGGTTTTATTCTTATATCATCGGTTTTCGAAAGCAAGGTAAGGAACAGCAATCCACATTTCATTTTCAGATTCAACAAAGTTAACCACAATGCCTACCAATAACGACAAACCTAATCACTGGTTCATACTCGATTATGACCATGGTCTCAAAATTACTTATAGCAGTAAAGAGATGGTTTCTTTAACATATGATTTATATCAACATGGAACAACAACATAAACATAGACTGATGGATACCTCGAGTACCCGAGTGGGTTCTCATCGAGACTATACCCAACGAAATAATAAAGAAAGATGGTGCTTAACATAACCAAATGTTTAACAATTTTCGATACAAGGTACCAATTTAATATCCCATTATTTATGTTCATAACACACAAACATTACAACAAGGGAAAATTAATAACCTTAACTCGAGAGACGAAGGTGTAGAGGATGAAGGCAGTTTCGAAGGTTTCGAACCAATGAAGCTTGAATTAACTCAATTGCACTCCTAATTGCGAAACCCCCAAATCAATTGTTGAAAACCCTAAATCTCAAAAACCCTAATTTTTGTAAGAGTGGTGATGGAAAACTGATTTGAGGCATCTCTCACCTTCACTAGTAATAAGAGAAGTATTTTAGGTTGCCTTGACTCTTCTTTCTCTTCTTTGAGTCTTGGTATGAAGCCAAATTGAGCTAAAGCTCCTACAACCTAGGAGGTCTTGAACTTTGACTCTAGGTGAAGTGATATTGATGTGTGCTTCTCCCTTGATGTTTTTGTCTTGATACGCTTGTACCTATTCGAATGACAGTCGAACGCCTCCAAGAGAAAGGTTTTGAGACAAAATGATTCATGGTTTTGATGAGGGAGGTTTGGATATGATGAAAAGGAGAGTGTCGGGTTACTCTTTTGGGAGGATTTGACCTAGTCGAAATACAGGTTCTAGGGGAAGAAGAAAGTTGCTCTCCTTTTCTGCTTTTTCTTTGAGTATTGTCGTGAGGGGAAAAGACACAAGAGATAGATATATCGATTATAAAAAAAATTGGTAGAGTATTTGTTAAATTATTAAGTAATATGTTATTTTTATAAGTTTGTGTTATGTATTTCATTGTATTGGATATTATTGGTATGGATAAAGGGTTGTTGGACAAATATTGTAAGTAGATTAAATTGTATTGTGTATTTTGTGTCCCGCGAAATTTATACTGTGACTTTATCTTTATGGTTCGATGAATTTTATCATGCAAAGCTTTCTGGATACTTTTCTGAAGTGATATTATATTGGTAGTGATTGTACGACCAGGCCTTCGATGGTGATCGAAGGGTATGAGGGGTGATATGTTTGCGCCAAACTTGTAGCCAATCTGCAATAAGAAATAGTAGACATTTCGTTAAGTAATTGCGCTGGGGTTGGGCCCTGCAAACCAGCTCCGGCGTGAGAGTAAGTATGTGATATGTGTTGTAAGTAATATGGAGTATGTGAAATACTGTGTTGAGTGAACATACCATTGAAATGACTCGTCCAACCTATTTATAGGTGAAGAAAATAGCTTGGAGAGTGTTAGCACACGTTTAGGAGATCATGGGGGCGTCCCCTGATTTGTGGTAACCGCTAGGGCTTCATCCCCACTATCTCTGCCTTGGCGGGGAAGCTAAAGAAATAGTGGGAACGTGGGGGAAGACCAAGTCAAGGTTCTCCTTTGTCTTGGCGCCTTCAAGAGAAGACACCGAAGGGCATAGGCCTTCGGCTGGCGAATTCCCAACTGGTAACCATATCAATGATGAATGGTTTTATGCCACCAAGGACTTGTGAAGAAAGACTTGGGTCTTCGTAATGCAAATTCGACTGAGGCCGAAGGGGGGTCCTTCGACCTGATCGGAGGGTACGTCATCAAGCCCCCCAGTCGAAAGTGATATGTACGAACAAGAAATATTGCTTACGACTCAGAAATAGAAACGAGACCTCCCCTTCGTCACAAAAACAAACGAAGATGAAAAGTCTAGCAACTATTGACCGTAATTAATGCTTTTATTTATCCCAACCACCCCTTTCCTCGGTAAAATAAAACGTCACTTCAAATTTTAAAAAATAGTTTGAAATCCGGAGGTTAGGGGATAACTTAGGACACGTGTAGGGCCGAGATTGAACGTATGTGATAACGCTACACGCGTCGTTCGGGGTCAAAGGAACTTCCTTTTCATCGAGCAAGTTTTTCAACACCCTAGGCAGTGAACCTAATCGTTGTAGTGTAGTATTAGGGTAAGCCACGGGAATTGATATCTTTCTCTAGGGGAATAGGAATGCTAGTGAGAAGTTACTACGCTAAGGTTGGGGTTGAGGAAGATTATTTTTTATCTTTTTATGTTTTTTAGGAAATGGAAAGGTACGAATCTCGGGGTTTAGATTTGGGGGTTGGTATTTTTAACGATTACTCTACTTATCTAATCATCTAATCTAGTGGTGTATATAGTCTATGTCTAATTATTGTGTGCTCGTATGATGATTTAAAGATGTGTTTACTTAGGTTTTATTACTCCTTAATTATCTCTTATTGATGGTTGAATTGTCACGTCCTTATTCTTAATCGCGTTGTGTGTCTAAGGTCGTAGGGTATGCGTTTATCCCTAACTCTTTGAAACTACCAAAGGGTCTCGCCTACAAAATCTCTAGGATTTATAAACTTTAACTCTAAGGTACTCTTCGGATGGTTTAGCCTACAACAACTCTAGGTATTATAAACTAAGGTTCACAAAGATTAATCAAGCATTAACTACACAACGGATGACCTATCGCATTACTAGATCATTAACAATTAAGATAAGAGACAACCAATCAATATTCAATAATTAAGTTTCATATTCCCTAAGCAAACACACAAGTAAATTAGCCGAACATGGGGAACATGCAAGCATACACACAAGTAATTGAAGACATAATTAAATTAATGAAGTAAAACACTTATCTTGATGTAAGATAGGGTTTGGAACCCTAAAATACTGTACAAGACAGCCTTGGTTCGGTTTAGGTTTTTACTCCAAAAGACTACACACTGAAAACTAAAAAATTCGGATTCTATATATAAGATTACATATGCGACGGCGTCACCCTTTGATTTGTGACGCCGTCGGGTCACCGTCATTAGGGTTTCGTCTTGGCCACGTTAGTCTTGCGACGGCGTCACCTTATGCTTGTGACGCCGTCCCCTTCAGTCTCTGACGTCGCCTGGATCAAATCTAGGCCGTCTGAGTTGCGACGACCTACTCTTTTAAAGCCTGACACCGTCACTTGTAAATAAGCAATTTGGCTACTGAGCCGTCACAAAAGTGATGCGACGGCGTCGCAGATAACACCTGACGCCGTCCCCTTCAGTTCCAGCAGCCTGAGTGTCTCGTTTCTTGACTTTGGCCATTTTCTTCGTATATTCGCGCCTTTTCGTTCGAATAAGTGTCATTCCAGCATTTTGCCTTCAAGATACCTAAAAAGTGAAAAGGAACGATATTAAGTAATAACAGATACAAAAGTGATCAAATAAGGGCTTAAATGACCCCTCAAAAAGGTACATTTTAAAACCTTATCAAATATCCTTGCACTTGGTATTTGCTTGTCCTCAAGCAAATGTGCTTTTAGCCAATTAATTTATAAGTTAGGGGTCATGAAGCATTGGTTTAAAACAATCCACAACACATATAAGCCCCGCAAAAGTCATAACAAGCACGGAATTTACATACTAGCACCTCACATGGGGTGTTTGGATACTCACATCTCTCGGGTGTATATGAAATATAACAAGTTGGAAATGGAAGATAAACACTCATTAACCGGTCCTAATACATAGATTACCATAGGCTTGAGACTAGATCAAACCTCCATCGCTTTGGCGTAAGCACCTAGGAAAGACTATCAAAGAGGTCTTTTAAAGGGTTGTAATGTTAGGCTTACGGTAGGGAAACAAAGGGTTTGGTGGGATAGGCTATTTAGTGGTGGCAAGTCAAAAATCTTTATGTTACAAGCATGCGGAGAATGGCGTTGCTAAGCCAAGACTCGACACTCTAGACTCTAGATAACTGAAACAAACAAACATAATTTAAAGATAGCTGTAGGATGGTAGCCCGTATGGTTTTTCATTTCATTTTTTTTTCAACACTCTTTTTTTTTCTTTTTCTCTTTTTCTTTTTTTTTTTGATTTTTTTTTTCATACATTTTTACTCTACCATCCTCTATGATAACATCAAAATGATGGGGATTTATAGGCACATCCCTACACTTGAGTTTTTATTACTCTAATCACTAATTTGACCCGAATTGAAAAGATCAAAACACTTGGAGTACATTATTACGCAAATAAAGGGAATTTGAATTTAACGTTCCCTTCCCGTCATTTCATAAACTTTAACTTTTTCCATGAGTCCCAATCGTCCCAAAACTGTGTACAAAGGATATAACTCAACTTAGCAACTTATGCAAGCAACTAGATAATTGAACTAAGGGTTTAGGGTGATAACAATAATGCACTAAAAGTGAGTGCATACAAGGCAGGCTAAGGCGATTTGGGTGTACATTTGGGGGTGGGGTGTAAACAATGCTCTTCATTGATATTTCGGAAAACCGAAACATCACGAGAACCGCGAAAAGGATAGGCTCTGAGGGGTTAACTAGGGGTATCGTGTACTAAAGATGAGTACAACGCAAAGGTGTAGGGGAATTACTCAACCGATGTGGAAGAAGTAATTATATTACGGGTATCAAACAAGGGTTATCCTAATGCCTCTTATCATTTAGTTATTCCTAACTACACAAGTGTAGTCTTACTAGCGATCTCGGAATGCATCACAAAACAAGTTCTAGAATCTATTATACTACCGGTTCACACACTAAGCATTAAAGATGAATGCTTTAATTCCTACTAATCTAAGGGCGATCCTCACATTTTGGGTGGAATTTAAGTGGTAAAGGATTTTTGTGCTAGTCATATAACTTCCTATCCATGAGACGCTTTATTAAGACTAATGGCCCACTCCTATATGTCATGAAAAATTAAAAATTTGGTGCCAAAATTACCCTAACCGACATTTTCTCATGGTCTATTACACAAATGCAATTGGACAAAGCAAATAGTCAAGGATAAGCATAGTTTTAAAGTTCCCGTTTTATTTTCCATCCCTACACTTAAACTGAACATTGTCCCCAATGTTCCCTGAAAGTAGCAAAGTTATGATAATGGAAGGTAATAATAGATGAAAGAAACTAGTACTCCCCTGATTAGCTCGGTAGGATCCGTGTAAAGTGGTGGTTACATCTTTCTTCAAGAAGAACGTTTGCGTGGAAAGCTCCTTCTCATCTTATGTATCTTCTTCTTGATAAATTAAACCTGCACACTTGGAGAAAACAAATGAAACCTTCGTGTAAAATCGGCGGTAATAATATATATAGGACTCTACTAAACTAGGATATAATGCTTGTGGAATGGATGTTTACAGAATTTCTGGAAAATTAAGACCTGGAAAATTCCAAAAATTTATAAGTAGCTCAGAAAACGAGAAAAGTTAATCAGTTGTTTTTGCTCCTTCCTGACGCCGTCAGGTTATCCTGACAAAAACTGGTCTGCGATTTTCTGGAAAAAATTATGGAAAATTTACATCTTTAGAATCTAGAAAAAATTCCTACAAAACATCCATTATGACTCGATACAAGCATTTGACTGGAACAAACACACATGCATATCTTTTAATTAATTGAAATTCTCATGTTTACGTTTCTTTTGAAAACGTGTGTAATCCTCCCTACACTTATCCCTTATGTAAAATACCTTTATATGTAATTAAGACGAGGTTAAAAACAAAATAAAGCATTTTTACAAATTTAAACATGAGAATAAACAATCAATAAAAGATATATGACACAAACAAGCAAACAATTAAGCATGGGGTGCCTCCCAAGAAGCGCTTTTCTTTATTTATGAGTCTTGTAGCTAGACTCGTAGTTGTGCCCCTATGTGACTTCATTACCGTCACCTTCTTCCTCATGACGGTCTCTATTGGGGGATTCCATGTTGTAAAAGTGCCCTATGATGCACCTTTCTAAGAGGTCGTCCTATCCCCAATCGGTTCTATATTCCGGTCCTAAGTTTAAGCAATCCTTATAGAATCCGAAAATCTTGGCCATAACATAATCTACTCCTTTCTCCTTATCCTCCTCATTCCTATAATAGACCGATAGTTTAAGTTCCTTTTCATCATTGGAGAGTGATGAAAACTTCTCAATCTTAAACGGCATTTGGTAGGCTACATCATCGGTCTCATCCTTGAATCGCACTATTCCTAATGAGGGATCATAAGTCATCTCGGTGTTTTCTATGAAAGGTTTTCCTAGAATAACGTGGGACAAGCTAGGATCTATGGCCGTACTAATATCATCTACAATTATGAAGTCCGTAGGAAATGTGAAACTACCTACATAAACGGGCAATCCCTTAATTCTACCAAGAAAATTGCACCTAACCCTAGGATTATCGAGGTCTTGCCTAGTTAGGATAGTCTTTTTCATTACCCAATTATAGTAGGTGATGGTCATTATGTTTATTGGGGACTTGCGGTCAATGTAGGCCTTTGTCACGAAAAGGTGTCCTATACAACATGGTATGTTAAGATTTCAAGGGTTCCCAAACTTGATCCTAGGGCTTCTCCTAACATACATGTGACGGAGGTCACGCACTAAGTGAGGGTGGCGTGATAGTTCTTCTTCCGTAGGAAACTTATTGAAATAGTCATTGTCTACTTCATCTACTTCCTCAGTTGTTTCATTCCTCGGTGTTTCACTAACCTCAAGTATAGTTTCATGGTCCGCTTCGTCATTTGTTCTATTAGGTTTCACTAAGGTGATGGTATTGACGAATTGAACGTGCTTAGCTAACTTACTTGGGTCCTTAATCTCTACAACGGCAGGTTCGAGAGTTGAGATAGCATTAACCTTCCTATCACTATTGGTCATGGCTTTCAAGAGGTTATCTATCTTCCTATCCATCTCGGCTTGTTGTTGGTTAAAACGGTCCGAGAGCTTAGCTATTTGAGCTTCTTGGGATGCGACTAGGTGTTGCAACATCCCTTCAATGTTTTGTTGGTTAGGGCCGTGAGATGGGGGCCATGAGAAATCATTGGAGGTGAATTATTTGGTTTGTCCCCAATAGAAGTCGGGCTTGCCCTTCCATGCTTCTCGGGCGTCATTAAAAGTCCTAGGTCCGGGTGTTGTAGGGAATCTTCCTCCCGTTCCATTAATACGCGAGGATGCGTAGTCAACGGAAGCTTGTTCGGGGAATCGGGTGCAAGTGCGCGTGTTATGAGGATCACCACACGGCTCACACGAGGAAGAAACTTTGTTCACATGGCGTGAAGACTTAGGATTTTCGTAGGAGCTCATTAGGAATTTAACTTGATCTTCAAGCTCGAGCATCCTACGGTCGGAAGATTGTGAGTCAATAGGAGGCAAGGAGATTGCCTTAACGGTTTTGGGCAACTCACGGGGTTTATTACAACTTTCGTTGTCATAGAGAGCAAGGTCCTCTATTATACCCCATGATGCTTCCGCGGTGAGATCACTAAGTTTTCCACCGGCCGCTTGGTCAATGGATCGCTTGGTGGGGAAGTTGACATGATCATAGAAGAGTTGGACTTGGAGCCAAAGATCAATGCCGTGATGAGGGACGTTATGAAGTAAGTCCTTGAATCGAGTCCATGCTTCGTAGAGAGATTCACCTTGATGTTGTTGGAACATCAAGATATCATTCCTAAGCTTAGTGGTTCTCCCCGGTGGGAAAAATTGAGCAAGGAAGCGAGAGGTGAGATCATCCCAACTTGAGATGGAGCCGGCGGGAAGTCGCTCAAGCCAATTACTAGCTTGGTCCCGTAGAAAGAATTGGAAGAGACGCAGACGCGTGGTCTCCCGAGTAGTAGCAGCGAGGTCGATGGAATCGACAATTTTAAGGAAATCCTTAAGATGCTGATTAGGATCTTCGGAACGAAGTCCATGGAATGCACATCCGTTTTGCACCAACCAGATGGTGTCGGATCGCAGGGCCGTAGTTTGGGCTTGGTCGGGAAGCTCAATGGTGTTCCTATAGCCTAGGTGGCTTGGTCTCGAGTATTCACCAAGAGTACGGCCTCTTGGCGGGTCATTTGGTGGTAGGTTGATGAATGGTAGTTGGTTGTCACCTTCCATGATGAAAAGTGATGGGGTTACGAACAAAGGTCACGAAGAGGGGGGATAGACTACGAGGAAGCTAAAAATGAGAAAATTTTACTTGATAGGAATCAAGCAAGGAAACCTAAACGAGGTGGACTCCTAACTAGCTATTCTATTCCCCGGCAGTGGCGCTAAAAACTTGATAACGCTACACGCGTCGTTCGGGGTCAAAGGAACTTCCTTTTCGTCGAGCAAGTTTTTCAACACCCTAGGCAGTGAACCTAATCATTGTAGTGTAGTATTAGGGTAAAGCACATGAATTGGTATCGTTCTCTAAGGGAATAGGAATGCTAGAGAGAAGTTACTACGCTAAGGTTGGGGTTGAGGAAGATTATTTTTTATCTTTTTATGTTTTTTAGGAAATGGAAAGGTACGAATCTCGGGGTTTGGATTTGGGGGTTGGTATTTCTACCGATTACTCTACTTATCTAATTATCTAATCTAGTGGTGTATGTAGTCTATGTCTAATTATTGTGTGCTCGTATGATGATTTAAAGATGTGTTTACTTAAGTTTTATTACTCCTTAATTATCTCTTATTGATGGTTGAATTGTCACGTCCTTATTCTTAATCGCGTTGTGTGTCTAAGGTCGTAGGGTATGCGTTTATCCCTAACTCTTTGAAACTACCAAAGGGTCTCGCCTACAAAATCTCTAGGATTTATAAACTTTAACTCTAAGGTACTCTTCGGATGGTTTAGCCTACAACAACTCTAGGTATTATAAACTAAGGTTCACAAAGATTAATCAAGCATTAACTACACAACGGATGACCTATCGCATTACTAGATCATTAACAATTAAGATAAGAGACAACCAATCAATATTCAATAATTAAGTTTCATATTCCCTAAGCAAACACACAAGTAAATTAGCCGAACATGGGGAACATGCAAGCATACACACAAGTAATTGAAGACATAATTAAATTAATGAAGTAAAACACTTATCTTGATGTAAGATAGGGTTTGGAACCCTAAAATACTGTACAAGACAGCCTTGGTTCGGTTTAGGTTTTTACTCCAAAAGACTACACACTGAAAACTAAAAAATTCGGATTCTATATATAAGATTACATATGCGACGGCGTCACCCTTTGATTTGTGACGCCGTCGGGTCACCGTCATTAGGGTTTCGTCTTGGCCACGTTAGTCTTGCGACGGCGTCACCTTATGCTTGTGACGCCGTCCCCTTCAGTCTCTGACGTCGCCTGGATCAAATCTAGGCCGTCTGAGTTGCGACGACCTACTCTTTTAAAGCCTGACACCGTCACTTGTAAATAAGCAATTTGGCTACTGAGCCGTCACAAAAGTGATGCGACGGCGTCGCAGATAACACCTGACGCCGTCCCCTTCAGTTCCAGCAGCCTGAGTGTCTCGTTTCTTGACTTTGGCCATTTTCTTCGTATATTCGCGCCTTTTCGTTCGAATAAGTGTCATTCCAGCATTTTGCCTTCAAGATACCTAAAAAGTGAAAAGGAACGATATTAAGTAATAACAGATACAAAAGTGATCAAATAAGGGCTTAAATGACCCCTCAAAAAGGTACATTTTAAAACCTTATCAGTATGTGAGGGTATTTAAGGTTAAAAACAGTAATACCCTAACATCATTTTATCTCACGCCTAATTTTTCACCTACTAAATCCTCTTCCGATCAGGCTTTCGATCAAACAGGTAAAGTACTCCTTCGTATCTGTTACGTTTTCAAATACTTTATTGTCGATTTTAGGAGGATCAATGTCTACAAATAAGAAATTTGTAATCAAACAACAAGGTTGCACCTTGACAAGGGAGGAGCTCAAAGCGTTCCTCACCGATTATCCAATTCCCAAAGAGCATAAAATCATGTTACCTGGTAAAAATCAAGGTATTTTTGATGCCTCAGAAAACTATGTAGGCTTATACACCCATGCATTCACCACTTCCAACCTTAGGATACCTTTGCACCCTTTGATTTTAGAACTTTTCCAATACTACGAGGTACACATATCTAGGTTTAACCCTTTTGGCCTAGCCAAGCTTACGACATACATTGTGATGTGTAAAGCTTATGGGTTTGAACCATCATTAACTGTGCTTAGGGGTTTTTTGAATTTATACCCTGGAGAAGATTGGTTGACATTAGCCAAGAGGGGTGAAAGGGATGTGCCTATTCTCATAGATAGGCCATTTACAAACATCAAGAACTGGAAAGGAAAATTCTTTTACATCCAAAACACCATTATCCCACCAACTTTCCCTGCATTGTTAAACCCAGAGTTTCAGTATGATGAGAAAAGGTTTAATGATCCCTTGCCCTATACTGTGAGGAGGAATCCTTTATATCAGCATTTGGCTCGTCATCCAGCTGATTGCCAAACATTCCCTGAGCCAATCCTTTTTATGGATGGTCTTGCTGAAAGATGGGAGGGATCTCCTTTGGTACCTGAGATTATTTGTGATGGAGAAAGTATGTATTTTTTTGATTAAAATAAGAGATAAAAACTTATCTTTCTGATATTTATCTTATTTGCTCCTTTGTGCAGAGATGTCATTTAGAAACTTTATGGTAGTTGGTAGTGCAAAGGAGGTCAGCTTCATTCCGAAGGATCCCCAGGAAATGAGCTATGGTGTAGGCTCTCCTTCAGTGTCGGTAAACAACAACGATGTGGAAGCTCAGCCCATCGAACCTGTTTCCTCTGCTCCTCCTTCAAAGGAACCCGTAGATGTTGAAGACCAACTTGTAGAGAATGTTACAGATTCAGATGAACCAGTCACCGAAGGACAGTTGGCCATCGTAGGACCCTCCGGCATTGGTGAGAGAGTCCGAAGCAAGAAAGGTACCAGTGCAAAAGCTGCTAAATCCGCATCGAAGAGGAAGCTTATCCTGCCAACTCCTCCCTCTCGAACTACCCGGCAAAAGAGTACCCAGGGTAAGGCTGTGGTGTTTCCAGCCATCGAGGAGCCCAGCGGAGATGATATCCATGGTAATGTTTCTTTTCCTGTTACAAAAAATGAGATACAAGTAACAATATATTAACAAATTTACATGTGCTGCAGGACTTCCTGATACGAAGGAGCTTTCCTTTCCCTTGGCTTGTCATCTACTTGTAGAGCGTGTGACCCCACCCAGCTGGAAGGGGGTGATGGACAACATGTCCATGGAAAGGCTCTGCGATCTTCATGATAAGAGTTATGTCAGACAATGCATGCTGGACAACCAACTCAATACCAGGACAAGGGAGCTGCTCCGTACTGTCACCAAGGCTCGAGAAAAAATGGATGTCATGATTGCCAGGGAGAAGGCTAGGGATAAGAAGTATTCAGACCTGGAGAAAAAATGTGAAGATGCACTGGAGGACTTGGACAAGAACCCTTTGGTGCAAGATCTCAGAGCTGATGTTGAAAAGCTCAAAGGTCAACTGGCAGTAAGCCAAGCTGAATGCAGTAGGCTAACTCTCGAAGGCTCAAAGGTTGTAGGCTATAAAGAGCAGATATTTGTTCTTTCATCTAAGTGTGGAGGTCTTGAAGAAGAGAGAGCTAAGCTGGCAGACCAGGAGATCAAGCTCAGGGAGAAGGTAGATGGGTTAAACCTTCAGTTGAAGATGCTTAAGAAGGATAGGGTGGACTTGGTAACCAAGGTCATTCCTTACATTGCCACAGAGCTTTACATTTGTGATGATGTGGGGATAGTGATTGGGAAGCTGGTAAATGCAACCATATTTCATGGCAAATGCACCACTTTGGAGGAGATAGTTACGACAAAGGAACCAGTGAAGCTGGAAAACGTTCCATACTATAGGGCTACTCATGAGCAAGAGTATGATGATGCATGTAATGACTTAGCTGCTTTAGAGTTCCCTTTCCTTGCCGAAGTGACGAAGGACCCAGCGGCCTCTGTTAAGGACCTGCTGGCTAAGAAGCCGAGGAAAGTCCAGCCTCCATCTCCTTCAACGAAGACTCCGTCACCCAAGGCTCCATCCCCAGGTTCAGCTGATCCCACTCATTCCAAAGTTTGATGAAGGCAACCATGTGGTTGTAATTTATCCCCAGGGTGGTATGTACCCTGTTTTAAAACAATTTGTCTGTGTTCCTTTCCAGGCTATATGCCTGATGAAACAATTAACAATTGGTGCTTGTGGTATAGGCTTCGGCCTAAGACAATATTTTGTTTGCTTGGATCGTTAAGGCTACGGCCTGTTTATACTAGTTAAACTAGTCATTAGTTAATATCTACATTGAAGCCACTAGGGCTTGTATTTTGCCATGTGTGATTCTTCTCTTTATATTTACTTGCGTAAAATTTTTACAACCTAAGGCGTATGGTAGATGCATAGCCTCATTGTGTGTAATTACTTTACCAAGAATATAGCAATCGTATAATTTGACTGCTGATAGAGGGTTACGACCCACTCCATCTTGATCCTTTAAGCAGCGAAAGGCTTAAAATACCTTAAGGCCATATAGGAAAGTTAATGTGAAGTTGAGATGGATGTTATGCATATGAGCAAGACATGTTGTTAGTCTTTGTACATTACTTCGACATTGAAACTTACAAAGCGACTTGGTGGACAAATCTTTGTTGTATTGAATGAAACAAGAGATTTGAGGGAAATGCGTTATATCATTAAGTGGGTAGGGAGGATTACACCATTATAAGAAATGAATACTAGATGCCTACCATTAATGCTTCTTTCCCCAAGTAGAAGAATGCAAATACATTGATTGAAAGCAAAATAAAAAATGTCCTTGGACATTGTAAGTTTTATACGTAGAACTTACGAAGGGTAGTGCCATTCTAAGTTCTATCAATAGCGTCTCCATCCAAGGTTTCCAGCTTGTAGGCTCCATTGCCATATGCTTCCTTAACAACGTAGGGCCCTTCCCATGTAGGTCCTAGTTTACCCTGGTACTCAGCTTTACTTGCGCTGTTGAGTCGGAGGACGTATTCCTCTGGCTTGAAGGTCAAAGGCCGAACCCGGCTGTTGTAGTACCTTTCAATCTTTTGCTTATGGATAGCCTCCCTGATTGAGGCTATTTCCCTTCGTTCTTCGAGTAGGTCTAGGTTGCTACGGAGTCTTTCTTCATTGTCTGCTGCTTCGAAGTTCATGACCCTTTCTGTTTCGACACATACTTCCTAAGGGATGACAGCTTCCGTGCCATATGTCAAGCTAAAAGGCCTTTCCCCATGGCTTGACTTTGTGTGCGTTCTGTGAGCCCAAAGTACTTGAGGTAGTTCATCTACCCAACCGTGGTGACTGTATCCCAGCCTTCATTCTATGCCTTGGATGATGTCCCTGTTAGTAACTTCCACTTGTCCGTTACCTTGAGGATGGTAGACGGAAGTGAAAGATTGTTTTATGTTCAGGCCTCTGCAAAACACTGGGAACACCCCTTCAGCGAACTGCTTACCATTATCTGAGATGATGATGTGGGGTACTCCGAACTGGCAGATAATGTGTTCCCATACAAACTTTTCCATGTGCCTTCCTGTGATGGATGCCAAAGGCTTCGCTTCCACCCATTTCGTGAAGTAGTCGATGGCTACGACCAAGAACTTTACTCCTCCTGGAGCAATTGGTAGAGGGCCTACGATATCTATTCCCCATTGGCTGAAAGGCTATGCGGACGTCACAGAGGTCATATCTTGTTTTGGCAGGCTCGGCACCCTTGAGTGAACTTGACAGGCTTCACACTTCTGAATGATTTCGACTGCGTCCCTGTGCATCGAAGGCCAGTAATATCCGATCCTCATGATTTTTGAAAAAACGGAGCGGGGTCCTGCTTGAAGCCCGCAGGATCCTTCGTGCACTTCTTGAATGATGTTGGTGGCTTGCCTAGGTTCTACACAACGAAGCCATGGGGACAAAAAGGATCTTCGGTATAGATAGTTCCCCATGATTCTGTACTGTGGTGCTTTGATGCGGACCTTTCGAGCTAATTTCTAGTCCTCCGGCAGTATACCACTTATAAGATATTCCCTAATTGGAGTCATCCAATTTGATTCTTCCTCTAGTATTACGTCAGACACCTCCTTTCGAACGATGAACCTATCGGCCAACACTTCGACCAGAACCTCCTTAGTTAAATGAGCAAATGCCATTGATGCCAGTTTGCTAAGTGCATCCGCTTTCTTGTTTTGATTTCTCCGAACATGCTCTATGTTGTAAGATGTAAACCCTTCGAGCGTTTCCTTGGCCTTATCCATGTATTACTTGATCACAGGTTGTCTCGCTTTGTAGGAGCCTTTTATCTGATTGGCCACCAGTTGTGAGTCAACGAAAATAGCCAAGTCTTCTACCTCCATGTCCTTAGCTAGTCGGAGGCCTGCTAGCAAGGCTTCATACTCTGCTTCATTGTTAGTAGCATCGAATTCAAAGCGGAGTGCATAAGTGTACTCCTTCCCTTCGGGGTCAACAAGCATTAGACCTGCGCCAGAACCGTCAGAGCTGGAGGCTCCGTCAGTATAAAGTTTCCACCCTTCGACCGCCTTATCAGGATTTTTTTCAGCAACTCTTGTGTCCTGCTTTGGTTTAGAGGGTGTTTTTGCTAAGAAGTCTGCCAATATTTGCCCTTTGACCGAGTTTCTTCCTTTGTATTCAATTTCGTGCTCTCCTAACTCGATAGCCCACTTAGCTATCCTTCCAGATTTCTCCGGCTTTGAAAGTATTTGCTTAATGGGTTTGTCAGTAAGTATGGTTATGGGGTGAGCTTGGAAGTACCTTCGAAGGCGCCTCGCAGCATGGACCAAAGCCAAGATTAACTTTTCCAATGCTGGATAATTTAGCTCAGCTCCCTGTAGAACCCTGCTAACGAAGTAGATAGGGATTTGCTTCTTCTCCCTTTCTGCCAATAACACAACACTGATGCTTTCGAAGGAAGCTGCGATGTACATAAACAACACTTCGCCTTTGATTGGGGCAGTAAGTGTAGGTAGAATAGCCATGAACTCCTTGAGCTTTTGGAAGGCAGATTCTGCGTCCATACTCCACTGAAACGTCTTTTTATCCGTGCATCCTTTGAGTGTCTTAAAGAACGGCAAAGATCTATTTGCACCCTTCGATAAGAATTTGCTGAGGGCTGCTAGCTTTCCGTTCAAGCTTTGCACTTCCTTTAGGTACTTAGGAGGCTGCAAATCCGTGATGGCCTTAACCTTCGAAGGATTGGCCTTTATACCTTTCTTGGTTATCAGATGTCCCAAAAATTGTCCTTCCTCCACACCGAAGGAACATTTCTTGGGGTTTAACTTCATGTTGATGGCGCGAAGCTGGTCGAAGGTTTCCTTGATGTCGGAGAGCATATCCTCCTCCGTTCTACTCTTGATAACCATATCGTCTACGTATGCTTCGAGATTCCTGCCTATCTGCTTGTGGAAGGCTTTGTCCACTAAACGTTGGTAGGTAGCACCTGCATTTGTCAAACCAAAAGGCATCTTTCTGTAACAATAAATGCCCTTTCCTGTAAAAAAGGCTGTCTTTTCTTCGTCCTCTTCCGCCATTTGTATTTTATGGTAACCCTTATAAGCGTCCAGAAAACATTTCAGCCAAAACCCTGACAAGGATTCTACTTTCCAATCGATTTCTGGCAGAGGATAGCAGTCCTTCGGACAGGCTTTGTTGATATCTGTGAAGTCCACACACATTCGCCACCCTCCATCATGCTTTTTGACCATCACCGGGTTGGCTACCCAGGTTTGGTACTTCACCTCCCTGAGTATGCCTGCTGTTACGAGCTCATCCACTTCCTTGCATGCTGCGGCATTTCTTTCAGGAGCCAGGCTTCGACGCTTTTGCTTGATAGGTTCAATATTTTTGAACTCATTAAGCTTGTGTTTAGTGCCGAAGGGATTTCCATCTATGGTGAGAGTTCTGGGGACCCCCATCATGTCAGAGTAGGTCCATGCGAAGACATCTGGATTTGCCCGTAGTACCTTTGTCGATTCAGCTTTAAAAGAGGTAGGGAGCTGCTTCCCAATTACTACCGTCTAATCAGGGTAGAGATCATTTATTACAATACGTTCTTCGGCATCAGTACAGCTGAGGATATCTTTCGGAGGCTCTTCCAAGACCTGTTTGACCCTTTTGCCTACTTCCGTAGGCTTCTTCACGTTGTAGCTAGAGAAAACTGTTCCAATACCGAATGATGTTTGGAATTTGACTGCGGCATGTATAGTGGAGACAACGATGCCCATCTTCTGCATTGCGGTTCTTCCTATTAACATATTATAGGGAGATTCAGACCTTACGATCGCGAAAACCAGGGTTTCTGTTCTTTTTAGCCTTCCTTCTCTAATCGTAACTTCTAGAGGGACTTCTCCCAAGGGCCATGAGTGTTCCCCCGAGAACCCTACTAAAGGTACCTTCGAATCTACTCTCTTCGACCTTATCGAAGGCTTGAGCTTTAGAAAACAATGTTCGTAGATCACTTCACAAGAGCTACCACAGTCTAGGTAGGCCCTGTTTACTTCTCTGTTGGAGATAAAGACCTTGATGACCACGAGGTCATTTGAGAGAACTTTGCATGTGATTGAAGGAAAGGTGACATCTCCTATTCCGCATAATGCTTCCTCTGCTTCTTTCCTTTTTAAACCAGAATCATCCCTGTACACCATGAGGATGGGTGCTTCGACGGGTGTGGTGTCTTTCCCCAACTGTGTGTCAGAGACCTTTTCTTTACTTTTCTTTATGCCCTTCACCAAATGTCCCAATTGTTCGAACTTCACGGCCTCTTTTATCTGTTTCTTGAGCTCTCTGCAATTATTGGTGTCGTGCCCGTAATCGTCATGGAAGTAGCAGTATTTGGTGGTGTCCCTGGTCCTTCCTCTGCTTGCGAAACGAGGAGGAGGATCAAAGGTCTTCGCAGCCTTTTCTGTAGCGAGTATCTCCCTTGGAGATTTAGACAGATTAGCCAAGAGCCCATGGTTGATGTTTTTGTGGTAGGGCGTAAACCTGTCCCTGCCTTTGTGTCTGTTCTTTGACCCTTCCCATGAAGGATGCTTCGGGACTGTTGGAATCACTCCTAAATCTTAATTCAAGTGTTAGTTACTCATATGTAATAGGTAGCTTAAATATGGCCTTTATGTTTGTTATTAGCCTTAAGCTTATGTAGAAGGCCCATGAGCTTAGGCCCAAGCCCATAAAGGAAAGGATGGGAACTAGGAGTGTTGCCCTAGCTTCCCTCCTATAAATACTCTTGTAAACCTTCATTTGAAGGTTGGTTGTTCAATTTACTCTCCTTCACATACTCACGCATAACCTTTCTTAATTGTCTTACGCGTATGTGTGTTTGTATATTGTTCATCCACCTCTTCTCTTTCTAAGTAAGCTTGTGTTGTAAAACTAGTGACCTAACAGTGGTATCAATCGCCTACTAGTTGGGTGAATCGTTTTGTTTTTGAAGTGGGTTTTTGGTCCTACGCGTAAAACAACGGTTTGATACTTTGGTTCGCTTAAAAACTCGTTTTTTACACTTTTTAATCCAAGATTCTTGTACTTTCAATGTTTTAAGGTGTTAAAATAACTGTTTTTGGCAAAAAGTTTCAAACTTTATGCGTGGATCATCTTTTTTAAACTAGTTTTTGAACGAGGGTGTAAACCTACGCGTAACTGTTTTAGAAGCTTTGGATCATCAAGTTTCACACTTTTGTGTTATTTTGGTGATATTGAAGTTATTTCATCACAAAAATCTGGTTTAGAAACATCTTTAGGCAAAAGTCATTTTACGAGTAGAACTACGCGTATCAAAACCCTAATTCTACGCGTAACTTTATCCTTGGTTTGATCTTCAGTTTCGTGGTTTACTCCGTGTTTTCTTGCTTGGATAAGCCTGAAAATACGTCGACTTTGGATATCTTTTGCACTGTGATAGTGTAAAAGATCACTTGGGATAAAACCCTAAAATTACGCATAAGCATAAAGCTTACGCGTAGAAAATCCTACGCATAAGATTTATCTTACGCATAAGCCTAGTCTTACGCATAAGGTAATCCTACGTCGAAGTTTCTACGCCTAACTTTGTGTCTACGCATAACTTTAGTGTCTTTTCCCTACTTACGCGTAAGCTAAACCTACGCGTAACTCTTGATTGTTACGCGTAACTTTGGTGTTTTTTACGTATAAGTGCTACTTGGTTTATTGTGATTTCTACGCCTAAGGATACTTCATCAACAAAGGTTCATTCGACTACAAAGATCCATCAACACAAGTTATCAAAAAAAAAAAAAAAAAAAGTTTTTTGGCGGGAAAATTTGAGTAAAATTTATTTTTTAGGGGAGACTAAACGTTCAATTTTTACGCGAGATTCAAATTTTGGTTTAACTGTGAAAATTTTGGTCAAAAATTCAAATTTTTGGGCCTAAATTCAAATTTTTCGGGTAAAATTTGGCGTCAAAATTGTCATATCTCAAATTTTTCTTACAACCTTTGAATTGAATTTTACAACCTTTGAATTGAATTTTATAGTGAATTTCAAATTTTTGAGAGTCAAAATTTTTCATAATTATTTTTGGAGGGAAATTGCAATTCACTATATCGGCCTTCTGTGTGCTATATCGGCCTTCTGTGTGCTATATCGACTTCGCACCTTTTCTTCTCTTTGATTCTTTTGCAGGAATCAATGTATTCTGATAAAGCATTTGTGGAATTGGAAGAAGGATTTATTGTTCTGAATGAGAAGTTCAACTCAATAATTAACAATTCCAAGCGTCAGACATCATCAAATTCTCGATATCCCGCAGTCGTGCAAGGTGAAAGATTTGATGTACATGAAAGGAATGCTCAAATGGACGTTGAGAATGTTGTGATTACTTCAACTGTCGGTAATGCGGACAATGAGGTTGTAGCATTGGAAAAGCAGGATGACAGCAGCAGATCTGGAGAAGATATCATACTTAACTACGACACCGAGCCCCACTGTGACGAAGAACAAATGGTTGAGGAAGATATCTAACCCACCTATGACACTGACACAGAACAGATGGTCGAGGTACAATCTACTGTTGATCATATTCTGACTGCAAATGCGACACAACATACTGAGCAACCTGAATTTAGTAATGAAGGAGAGGTTGACCAGTGTGTTGCACAATGTCCAGACAACTATCTCATGTCTGAGCCCTTACTTGTTAACAATTCAACTGAAACGTCAAATCAAACTCTTGAATCTAAAATCATTCTTCTCAAAAAGACCATTTCTCAGTTTCAAAAAGATTTTTCAAAACTTGAGGCTCATTGCATCTCTCTTGAACTTAAACTGCAAAACAATGTTTTAAACTCAGAGCCAAAAAGTAAATCTTTGAATGAACAAAGTAATCGTGTGGATACATTAGTTAAAGAAAATGAGCATTTAAAGGCTCAACTTCAAGCAAAGGGGCTTGCACAATTTGCTTTATTAAACAAACTGAGAAGATTCACTGACAAGAGTGTGGATACTAATTTTGCAAAACCAACAATCTTGGGGAAATCGTCTCTACAACCTTTCAGAAAACAATCAGTAGTTAGACAACCAACTGCATTTAAATCTGAACGTTCAAAATCTTCAAAACCACGGTTTCCCTCCCAAGTTGTTGAGAATAATCATTTGATAAAACCAGTCACTCCACATTCCTGGCCTAAGAATAATGCTTCTATTTCTGTTAAACCTGTTTCTGTTATACCTGTTTCTGTTAAACCTCAACTTGTGGCTGCTCCTGGAAATCTAGGATTAGTTCGAACACTGTGTCTAAACCGAGCATTAAAATTAAACATTCATATGATTCAAATGACGCATACAAGAACTATGATCTAGAAAAGGCTAGGAAAAGGGCACTTCTTCAAAAGGATGGAATCTTAGGTTCACGACCTAGTGTATCACCTTCGAGTGTATTACTGAACACTACCTGTAGTAGCAAACCAAAACCTAAGTTAACTCAACAAACAGTTAGAAATAAACCCGTTGATCTAAATGTAAACTGTCAGAAACCTAATAGGTGGATCCATATAGGACGCAGACTCGTCCCAAAAGAAGTTTCAACATCCCTTAGATCTAACCTTAGATGGATACCAACGGGTAGGATTTTCAAAACTGTTAGTCTTAGGTGGATTCCTACAGGCAAGATACTAAGTAGTTGCACCAATACAAGTGGGATACCAACACCATCCATCCCTGAGGCAGGAAAGGAAATCATCAAAATAGCATGTTCAGGTGTCAAGAAGATAATTGACACTACATCTTTATGCTTCTAACATCTAGAACCCAGTTACACTTGGGGATCCATGTTTTTCTCTTCCTTGCCCCCCTTCTATTTTTCTATGCAGGTACAACAGCAATGGCTCCTACTGCAAAACAGCGTAGGACCCGTTTCTCACCGTCAAAAATATCATGATCCATCAGCTGTTCCACCATTGTACTTAATCATCATGAGTTGGAAACATTGCTTGCTCCTCTGATTAAAGATTCTGCCAAAAGTCGTGCTTCAGATGTATCGAATGTTTCCGCTGCACAACCGATAATACTCTAATTTCTGATACACCTGAATCTACAACAACAACCGAATCTTCTATAACAGAAGATCAAACTGCTTCCAACAACAATGACACAGCTGATGATCAACATTATGAACAGAGAAGTTTTATCAGCAGTTGACTCTCTCGACATATTTTTGGTACTTCACACTTGTTCGATCAATTGGACATACATGGTTTCGCTGTCTCCTTATACATGGTTTCGCTGTCTTCAATTCATCATCAACATACGTGGTGTATGATTTTGAATCATTGAAAACATCGAGGGGGAGAGAATGTGTAGGTGGTCATTGCTTCCTTGTTCTTCTACATGCTTCTTTGCGAAAACCCAATGCCTTCTTGAATTTCTTCAATTAGGGGAAAGAAATAAGACGATCTGTGGCTCAAACGTCTCACTTTGGTGTTATCGTCTCAATTTCATGGGTGATCTTGTGTGAAGTTACCCAAATTTGATGTTATGATGCCTCACACACGGTCTTGGTATCGACTTATTGCATATTCACTGGTGATTAGTATTCCGAAAGACCACAATATTCAGGGGAAAGTCGTATCATTTCGTCTCTCGTAGTTTGTTTGGTGTGATGCGTCTAAATACGTGAGAAGATCTTGTTGATTTCTGGCATGTTACCCTCGAACGGATCTTCCGTAATTAGTCAGATTTTCTTTGTGTGGTTTACTGCTCATCTACAAATTTCGCTGCATACTGAAACCTTCAAAAGTTAGAGGAAATGTAGACTTCATCAAAGTTTCAAATCTGCTAAAGACAGTTGTCAGTTTGGGGGAAACTGATTATGAAACTTCTTCACTATGGCTTCTGAGTATAACAGCTTAGAACCCGGTCACAACCGTTTAAACTTCCCTCAACCCCCATCATCAGTTGAACAAAGCCCCCAGCTCAATCGTCAACAAATGGAAAGGTTATTTGCTACGCTGTTCAGAGACGATATTGATGAATGTGCTCCAGGTGTATTCGCTGTTTCCGCTGCTCAACCTGATAATACTCTTATACCTGATACACCCGCTACAACAACTACTGTTGAAGAAGCACCACCAATTGACTCCACCACAACAGTTGAACAAACCGCTTCCAACAATGATGAACCGGCTGATGATATTCTGAATGCTGTACCCCCACCTGCAGATTTTGATCCAAATGCGTTCTTTAACCCGTTTGCTAATGACACTGCTGCACCTGATGTCGCGGAATCATCAACAAACCATTTGAATCCTCAGAATCTGCACAATGTATACCAACATCAACCCTCTACACATCAATGGACAAAAGACCATCCTCTGGCTAATATTATTGGCAACCCGAATCAACCAGTCGTTACGAGACAACGTCTTCACACAGATGGTGAACATTGCATTTATGCACTCACTGTCTGCCAATCTGAGCCTAAAAACATTAAAGACGCAATGACAAAAGACAATTGGATTGAATCCATGCAAGAAGAACTCAACTAATTCAAACGTCTTGAAGTATGGGAATTGGTTAAAAGACCAACAGGGGTCTACGTCATTGGTCTCAAATGGATTTGGAAAAACAAATTGGATGCTGAAGGGAACGTAATCCGAAACAAGTCACGTCTAGTTGCTAAGGGTTATCGTCAGGAAGAGGGAATAGACTTTGAAGAATCTTTTGCTCCGGTTGCTCGTCTTGAGGTTGTTCGGATATTTCTCGCGTTCGCGGCTCATATGAATATGACGGTCTTTCAGATGGATGTCAAAACTGCGTTTCTCAACGGACAACTGAAAGAAACGGTTTATGTCAGCCAACCAGAAGGATTCGTTGATCCCGAATTCCCGAACCATGTCTACAAACTGAACAAAGCTCTTTATGGTCTCAAACAAGCCCCTCGGGCATGGTACGATAAGCTATCATCTTTCCTCATTGCTAATAATTTCACCAAAGGTTCGGTTGACCCAACTCTTTTTATACAATATCACGGGACACATATCTTAATTGTTCAAATTTACGTGGATGACATCATTTTTGGGTCTACACATAAAAAGTTTTCAATCGCTTTTGCAAAACTAATGAAGAAAAATTTTGAAATGTCCATGATGGGTGAACTTACGTTCTTTCTAGGACTGCAAGTTCATCAATCACCCCGTGGTATTTTCTTGAGTCAGTCCAAATATGCCCTTGAATTGTTAAACAAATTTGGAATGAAAACCTGTGACACTTATGCCACACCAATGACTCATACCAAGAAGCTAGACGCTGATTTACATGGGAAATTAGTGGACCATACCAAATACCGAAGTATTATTGGGTCTATCATGTATCTAACAGCTAGCAGACCTGATATTGTATTTGCCGTTTATCTATGCTCCCGTTATCAGTCGCGACCAACTGAAACCCACCTCTCTGAGGCTAAAAGAATCCTCCGATACATCAAGGGAACCATTAACTTGGGGATCTGGTATCCGAAGGATTCTGGTTTTGAACTAATCGCTTTTTCAGACGCTGACCACGCAGGATGCTTAGACTCAAGGAAAAGTACTTCAGGAGCACTACAATTTCTTAGTGATAAATTGGTGTCTTGGCAATCAAAGAAGCAGGATTGTACATCGCTGTCATCAACCGAAGCAGAATATGTAGCCATGTCCGCGTGTTGTGCTCAAGTCATCTGGATGAGAACACAACTCAAAGACTATGGTTACGTATTTGACAGAATCCCGATGTACTGCGACAATCGGAGTGCCATTGCGATCTTGTGCAACTCAGTTCAGCACTCGAAATCAAAGCACATCGATCTACGCTATCATTTCATCAAGGACCACGTGGAACAGGGTACAGTTGAATTATACTTCGTGGGTACAGAATACCAATTGGCAGATCTTCTCACCAAAGCCTTGCCTCCCGCTAGGTTTAATGAGTTGGTCCACCGGATTGGTATGAGGTGTTTGACTCAAAAGGAATTGGATGACCTCCTAAAACAGTCTTAAAAACCTGTCAAACACCAAAATCTCTTTTGTAAATAATTTTTCAAAAACAAAATACAAAAATATAAAACCTGATAAAACAACAAAAATATTCTTCTAATCTATTGGTTCTTTCAACATGGCAAGTACATTTCTTTCGTCAACACTTTAATCTTTCAAAATTCAGTATTTTTTGGATCAAGTGTTGAGGGGGAGAAAATAATCACTTAACTGTTTCAAAAACATCTGTGTACTTGCATGTTATCATATCCCGGTTGTTTCTTTTATCAATGGTGGTAATTTTTACTGGTTCAATGACACTCCTCAGACTAAAATTTATAACCTTTCATCATTTTCTTAAGCCGAGGGGAAGTGTCATAAAAGTAATTTCCTAAAATCTTTGTTTGGTAACCATAATGGAAGTTAAATGGCTTTGTATGAAAAAGGAAAAGGTGGAGGGACCAAAACTGTCAAAATGTTAAAGTCATTTTAATAAAAATACTCTCCACCTAACTATTCCATCACATTTATTACTTAAACCAAAAGGATCCTACGCCTAAGAATCGTTTGACAAATCCGTGTATCAGATCATCAATTTGTAAGTTTCTTTGTGTTCCTAACAAGATTACAAACAATGGTTTTAAATCGCTTTAAAAATTAACGGTTAGATTTTAAACTATGGTTAATTTTGTGTTCTACGCGTATGCGTATGAACACATAATCTTGTTTATGTGTTTGTGGTTAAAAAGACAGTGTCAAAAGGTTTTAATAACATCAATGATATTGTTTCTATCCTCAAAACGAACCCAGAAACTCGAATTGAGTGATTTTGAAAATTAGGGTTCTTAAGTCGAATTGGGTGTTTTCAAATGTGAAGGTTTTTGGTCAAAAAGATTGTTGTGTGATGTTCATATCATGTTGAATTAATGATTTCCAGGCCCTATAACAACCCAGAAACACTAATTTAGTCTGAATTAGGAATTAGGGTTTAATGTTCTTGAGTTTGGGTATTTTTGATTCACCACAAATTGGATGTTAAAACTTGGTTTATAGACTCTCACAACACCTAAGACCTACCAGAAACACTATGGTGCAATTTCTATGGCTAGAAATCTTATGCGTAAATCATAAACTTTAGGGTTTTGACTTACGCGTATGACTTTCTACGCGTAAAACATTTAATAAGCTTGCATGCCATGATTTGTTGTAAAATGAATATATGTGTTAAGATTGATGATATGATGATTTTATTTCAGGCTTGCTACGCATAAAATTCAGAATCAAGGTTGATTGTTACTCTACGCATAAGGATTACCTAACGCATAGACAGTTATGCGTAAGAGAAATCCTACGCGTAACTATTACGCGTAAGGTTCTACAATGGGACTACGCGTATCCTGTGAAGGATATGCGTAAATAGTGACTCTACGCATAAGGTATACTCTTACGAGTAAGCCTTACGCGTAAGGTCTTATATACGCCTACGCTTAAGCCCTACGCTTAAGGTCCCCTTTTCCTACGCGTAACATTTCTTACGCGTAAGTAAGGATCCTACGCATAAGCTTGCGCCTACGCATATACTTCTTCTGTTTACACGTAACTTTGCCAAATCTACGCCTAAGCCTTTATTGACCTTTATTATGAATTGTTACGTGTACAAACTTGTTAATAAACAAATCATATCGTCACGAAACCAATAATGTCACTAATAAACTTAATCGTTTAATATGTTGTGTTGAATAAGTGATAAAATAAACTTTAAAACTTAAAGTTAACTAAATCACGAAACTTATCACGATGATATTGGACAATTGGACAAACAAGCGACTTAGGACTCGTAACAATCTTTAACACTGTACATTCAATAATTAGACAATAAAAACCTTCTGTTGACTAACATTATGTCTTTCGATATGTTGGTTTTTTTGGCTAATGTTATTTCAGATCACGACATGGCTGCTCAAATGAATATGGATGCACCAGAAGTTCTCACAATTGCTGACATCTTCCCTAATGGCTATCCTAGAAAGATTGGAAAGAACAACCTTAGGGTTGACTTTGAAACCCTCACATGCTCAGAATCTTCTTGTCTCATTGTTGTGGATATTCTAAAGAATCATCCCTACCAGAACATGCTCTCACACTCTGCTACAGTACCGGAGATCTACATGCAACAATTCTGGAATTCGATGCAAAGGATCAAGGGTCAAAGTGCAGTGACTGTAACTCTCAATCACAAACAAGTCACCATCACTCATGCAGACTTACGGGCTGTTCTTCTCATTCCTGAAATCGAGCCAACTGACTTCTTTGCCACACCTACTGAGGAGACAGTTCTACAATTCTTGCTTGATATTGGCTATGATGAAGCTTCAGGAGTTATCTATAAGCATTCTCATGTGGAGCTTAAGAACATTCCTCAACCGTGGAGAACCCTCTACATCATCATCACTAAATCAGTCTCTGGTCGTGACAGTGGCTATGAGCATCCCAAGCTCATGGAACTACAGATCTTCTGGTCATTAATCAACAAAAAGGACATCGAAATCGAAGCACTGTTATGGGAAGACATGATGTCATTTCACAAGAAACTTGGCTCAAAGATTCCCTATGTCAGATACACAAAATTGTTGATCCAGAGAGCACTTGGACTTCATCCCGATAATCCACAAAGGCTCAATGACCCAGACAATCACGATATGTTGACTGAGCCTACCCTATCAGTCAGAATCAAGGAATCGTCTACAAAGAAACAGGGTGCTGTGTTGCCTGATCACCTACTGACTGACGAAATCAAGAAGCTTGAAACGTGCAAAAGGTATCGGGTAGCAGTAAGAGAAGGCAAAGTTGGTCATCTCGATGAAAAACCTTCTGGAACACCTACTCGGAGAACCAGAAGAGGAAGTGCTGGAAGTGCAGTAAGCACATAGAGTCAAAGGAATGTCCCAAAGAGGAAACCTGCTCCAAAGAAGAAAGTTCCCTCTCAGGAAGCTGTTCCTATTCCTACACCTGAACCGCAGAGAAAGCTAATTGACGAGGACTCGGAAGGTACTGCATCAGATGAAGAGACTTTTCACTCTGAAACTGCTGAAGATGAAACCACAACGGTATCTAAATCTCTCAGTCCTCCAGCTGAACATGGCAAAGGGAAGACTCTTGTACTTGTGCCTTATGAAGAAAGCTCAGATGATGAAGAAGAGCAACTGGATACTTCATACAGGAAGAAGTTCAAAATCATTAGACTCCAACATGTTGCAAAGGAATTTGCAAAGGATCAAATGGGTGGCCCTGGCGGTTCAAGTGGTGCTGCCCACTCCAAACCATCTCCTGATGCGGTTAATCGACCCGATAAGGGAGCTGGTGCCACCACTCTTCTGCAACAACAACAACTCTTGGAGGACTCTATTGATTATGAGATTGAGGAACCAGCAAAAGAAAAGACTGAGGAAATACCTGCTGATGAAACTAAGACTGATGACAAGGCTAAGTCTAAGGAGGAAACTTCTGCACCTCCAGAGGACCCTGAACCTCCTCATGTCTCCTCCTCATCAGATTCATCATCTCACTCCTCACCACCACCATCTAAAAGATCAACCAAATCAACATCCAAATCTGTGAAGAAACCACCTCGATCTTGGATTTCTCATACTCATGAAAGAATTGTGAAAGTTGTCCAACAAGTCAGAAAGAAGAACGTGCTCTACAGAAAACTGAATTGGTTTGCTGACCAAATACAATACTTACATGATGAGAATGACAAGATGCAGAAAGAAAGGGAATTCGTTCAGGAGTTCATGAAAAGTCATCGTCAAGAGGAACTGAACGAAATGATCGAAGGTTACACTAACAAGTACCTTCTGGATATCGTTCCTAAAGTCACAAAGGAAATGTTTACCAGACAACTATATCCGAATCTTATGCAGATAGCCAAGCAAACTATAAGATCAAAAACTTTAACCGTCACAATCAATCCATCTGATCCTGTAGTTTTCTCGGATAATGAATTGGTGGCCAAGCTCGTCACACAAATGTCTAAACGATCTGGGACATTTACTTCTGATGAAGGAAAGTTGTTTCAAGCACTGCTGGATTACCAACTCAAAGAAGCATGTAGATTCGAAGCTGAAAGGCCTAAACGTCCTGGAGATGATGAAGATAAGGATCAGAATAAGAATGATGAAGCTAAACGTCAGAAGAAGTCTGGTGAATCATCTTCTATGTTACCTCCTCTCCAACGGACTCCTACTCAACAAAGGTCTCCTCCCCGTTCTTCTACTGATAAACCTCAGGATTCTGAGTTACCGCCCCAGACTCAGAAAACCGGTGAGTATTTTGAGTATACGGGTGGTGACGATGAGGAAGTCCGTGAGCCCCTACAACAACCCACCTCTCCCAAACAAGTTCAGAAACCAGAATCCTCATCTAGGCCTAAACAAAAGAAGAAGAAGGAGCCCATGGTTGACGTCGTATCATGGCTAGATGACGATAAAACAGAGGAATTTGAATGCTTCTCTACACTTGTTAACTCAACTCCCTACCCTGAAGAAGGTCAAGATCTGGTAGACGGTAATACATTGGAGCATGCTAAGATTATGCAAGAAAAGTTCCATGTGAAGAAGATGACGAAATCCGAGTTGAGACGAATCAAAAATGAAGCTTTTCAACTGTGGAAAGATAGCTCAGAAAGTGCCATCGAGGTCGAATATCACCTTGAAAACATTGCTAGAGCCATGTCTAACAACATGGATTGGCTCAACCCAGAAGCAAACATCGACTTCACCAAACGGGACAACCCTCCATATTACACCGACTGGTCTAAACCACTACCAACGATCGGCCAACCAGATGAACCTAGGATTCCATTCAGATATTTCTTCAACAAAGACTTGGAATTTCTTCTACACGGTGGTGATGGATCAAGGAAATACGCTACATCTTTGACACTTCCATTCCCAGCAGCCATATACTCAAACTGCATAGCCATCGAGGAAAGAGCTACTCACTTGTTCTCCAACAAAGTGGAAGCATACGACCGAGATGCAATGTACGGGATTCATCATTGGCCGGAACGCCGAAGAATCTACTACAGAATCTGTCAGGTTCAGAAGTCACAACATGCAGTGTTCAGTACTAAAGATATCGTTGCCATCAAACACGTTGATCTTTTGACCAAATGGGACTACACTTTTCTCAAGAAGATTGTGGTCAAAAGGCAAGATGAACGGGATTATGCATTCTCTGAAGCTGACTTTGAGAATTTGTCTATCAACGACATTGAAGACATGTACCTTGCCAAAGTACAGGGTCGCATGAGGCAATTTTCAACTGAAGTACAACGTGAATTCATCAAGTCACTGCTCATCTTCATCAGACACATAGTCATCAAAGAACGTGTAGAAGATCTCCAACTTGCAGTTGAATCATATCAGACTCGTGTTAACTTCACTCCACCTCATCTTGATCTTCCCGACATCAACCAGCTCTCACAATATACACTCATCAGCAAACCATTCGGCGTCGTTTACCGCAGTGAACTTCAACGAAATTGCTTAATGGCGTGTAGTGATCTTCACAAGTTTGGGGATCACACTTTGAAGATGGTTAGGGACAGATTGGCTTATAGTTTGAAGGATATACGTCAAAAGATTGGGTCTCCTAAGCGATGGAATTCTCAGGATCGAAGGGATGTGAGGAGGATCATCAAAATGATTGATGAAAGGTTGTATAGAAGGGATCAGTTCAGAACATTGGAAAGCTTTGTTGGTGGTCGACCCAGGATTAACATCACCGGCTATCAACGCCATGTTTGCATTCCTGGCAACATCACTGCACTTCCTGGTACCCCTTAAACTGCTTCTTTCATTATAAATTTGGATGTGTGATTATTTATGTGGATGGCTTGTGCACACATAACAGTATACAACCCGTAATTGTCAAGAAAGGACCCTGTGGTACGCTTCAGTGCCACAATCCTTATAAAAGGAGCGAAAGCTTCTTACTTTTGAGTAAAACCTATCAAACCTTTAATTTTTCAAGGTTTTGCTCAAAAAGACAAGTACTTCCCCGTATGATTTTCAAAACCTCAACCGTTTATATCACTTGTTGAGGGGGAGTACTTGAATTAAAACTTTGTTCACAAATTGTTCATAGTGGTCATCTTCCCGCAACGCACGAAATGGTCATATTTATTCTCAACTTTTCAAAAATAACATTTTATATGCCATTTTTTAGGGGGAGAAAATTATGTGATAAGAAATATGTTGTGTAAATGCAAATGAATCTTTGTGTAATAGACTTAACCAACGAATTAACGGTACTAAACTGTTAGTAACTCGAAAAGACTTGTCCTGGACGGGTAATAATTTCAAGCTAGTTCGCTAGTAATGTAAACGTGTCTCGCAAAGGACTTGTCCAAGTAGAAAGTACCATTCGAGAAACTCTTAGTAGACATGAACTCTGACGGGTATGAAAACCTTTCGAGGTTTGTCTACACCTTCAAGGTAGTTATTAGAGCTAGTTGTCACCTAAAAGCTGACAATGTAACTCTTTAACTATGCAACGTAACCGTGTCTCGCGGGGGATTGTCTATCTTGAGTTGATCAATTCAAAAGTGCGCGATCTTCCCACACAGTGCAGATTTCCGTCAAAACTCTAAAGCACATGTGGAGGGGGAGTATTTCTGCTAAAAGATAAAACTCTCACAGTGGTTCAAACATGTTTTTCATTTACAAACCCTTTGAGAGATTTTCTTGAAAATTGGTTTTATGGTAACATAGGTTAGTCATGGAGTGATAAGGTGACTAAGGTTAGGAATAATCGTCCTATGATCCGCCAGAGCCGGAGGGATCTACCCAAGGACATCACAAATAGTTAGTACCTAGAAGTCCTTAGGTATGGTTATAAAAAGGAGAAAATGAGAATCGGAGAAAGAAGGAGTTGAAGAATTAAAAAGAAATGCAAAGAAAAGGGTGAAAAGAAATAGCCCTCCAAATTATTCAACTTAGGGCAGACACCGGGTTCAATTCATATGCTACTGGTTGTCACTTAGTGACGCTGGTATTGAAGATTAAAAGTCGTCATGGACCCAGTGACGCATGCACTATACCTTCTTAGCCACTCAAGTTTCTCTCTACAGAAGCTTGTTTCATTCTCACAGGGAACCCTACGTAAACTATTGGCTTTCTCTTAGAGATCGCTGGTATTGAAGAAGGAGACCCTCTCCCTAGTCTCCGCTCAGGAAAAACCAAAACGCACTATTGAGTCTAGAGCCACGAGATTCATCAAAAGATCTCTTAGGTACACTTGACATTTCATCACTTGACATTCAACAATAAGAATTTCATTGGTACGTTATCGAGTCCTTCACAGATCTTAGCAATCTGTCGAGAACATTTATGAGAGGTTCATATCTGTGATCCTCAGTGATTGAATGGAAACTCCTGCCAGGGTCAACATCAAACAGCCCTGACAGCAGGTCACTTTGGTAACTCCTCGTGGATTACGCTTAGTGTGTCTCAAACGGTCTACAGTCGTGAGGTGATGCTTCGGTGTACCTCAGCGACTCATCTGAACTGTAGATGTACTTCGGTACATCGCGTTATCTCACTTGTGGGACTCCAGTTCAGGAACGGCCTTTGTAAGAATTAGAGTTGTGTTTTCACACTATGCTGTTAACACTCTCGAAGTTCAAACTTGTAAGTGCCGGAATCCGATTATTACTAACCGTTTGAAATGTTTTCTTCTTATGGAAGCTCCGGAGCGGGATGATCGTGCAAATTCTTCTCATGCTCACGCCGACATCATCACTAATGGAAGTTCTATCCAAAAGCAACACAACAGTCAGAATGATTCTTCGTCAAATCAAAGAATCTACAAAGTTAAAGACTTAAAGAACTTCATCAGTACTGAATTCCAACGTCAAAGAGCGTGTGAGCATGTTGAAGAATGACGTGGAGACACTGTAGCAGCGAAGCAGACCTGAGGCAGACTTGATGCAGACAACAACATACTATCACTTTCATCACAAAGAACAATGATCAAAGAACAAAGTTAAAGATGACGTCAAAGCATAACTGTTCAAAGAAAACTATCTCTCTACACTGGGGAGATTGTTCGAATCAAGGCAATTCTTCTCACAAGAAAGAAGAATGTCAGAAGACGTCAAAGCTACTATTACATCAACGCCTTCACCATTTTTTATCACCAACACTTGAGGGGGAGATTGTTGGAATCACTCCTAAATCTTAATTCAAGTGTTAGTTACTCATATGTAATAGGTAGCTTAATTATGGCCTTTATGTTTGTTATTAGCCTTAAGCTTATGTAGAAGGCCCATGAGCTTAGGCCCAAGCCCATAAAGGAAAGGATGGGAACTAGGAGTGTTGCCCTAGCTTCCCTCCTATAAATACTCTTGTAAACCTTCATTTGAAGGTTGGTTGTTCAATTTACTCTCCTTCACATACTCACGCATAACCTTTCTTCATTGTCTTACGCGTATGTGTGTTTGTATATTGTTCATCCGCCTCTTCTCTTTCTAAGTAAGCTTGTGTTGTAAAACTAGTGACCTAACAGGGACCTTGCTGTGACTTTCTTTGGTTTCGACCGGAGCCCCGTTGGTAGACACCTCCTTTGCTTCGATCCATGTGTAAGTCTTCTCCACTAAGCCCTTGTAGGTTGCAGGAAGGTCAGTGGAGAGAAATTCTACCAAACTTCTGTTCCGTAGGCCGTGCACGAAACCTGAGATGCGTTGGTCTTCGTGCAGACCCAGTATCTGTAAGGTGTCATCGGTGTATTCGGTGATGAAAGCCCTGGTGCTCTCGTTTTCCTTCTGCTTGATATTGTGCATTGTTAGGTGCGTTCTTGTAAACTTCTTCTGCTGACTGAAATGTGATCTGAACTTGGCCTTGAGATCATCCAAATTCACGATGCTACCTGGTTTTTGCCCATTCCACCATATATGAGCAGAGTCTCGTAGGGTATATGTAAACATGTGGCAAGCAACGGGCATGACCCACTTCTGCATTCTGATAGCCCGTTCGAACAGGTGTAAAAAGTTATCCGGGTCCCCCTTCCCATCATAAGTACCGATATGTGCGGGCATTTTTAACCCATCAGGCAAAGGGTAGTCTTCTATCCACCTTACGAAAAGTGTTGTGGAACCCATGGGCTCCGAATAAAGGCAGTTATAAGGTGGCATGTAGGTAGGGGCAGCATTGTACGGGTTATGATTTGGAGGCATTCCAACAGGGTTTTGATTAATATTTTGAGGGTAAGCAGTAGGTATATAAGGTGGGTGGTTTCCGACAGGGTACGAAGGATATACCGTAGGTTGCCCGTAGGGCATGCTTCCGTATGGTTGAGTAAAACTAGGGTTGCTAACCTGCCCATTAGGTGGGGGATAGACCCCTTGAGGGTAAGATTGAGCCTGAAAAGGAGGGTACATACCATGAGGAGGAAGGTTTCCTCCCCCATTCATTTAAGATGGATTACCTTCTACGCCAGATGCGTGAGAAGGCTGCAATGGAACCCCTGCCTCAGTTCTTCCCAAATGAGCTGCCAAAAGTGGTGGCAAGTTAAACTCCGTAGTTTCCCTTCGGTGACTCCTTCCATTGGAGCCTTCCATTGTTCCTTCCCTTCTCTTCGGAGCCCTCTCCGGAACATCTTCAAAACCAACCGACCTTCCATTCGGCCTTCGACTGCTCGGAGATCCTATCCTTAGCACTGAGCATGTAGCCCCAGGAGCCAAGGGCCTAGCCTCCATCTCCAACTCTTCGTCATACTCATCGCTTGAGTATTCTATCTCCCTTCACATCTCCACATTCCGAGCTTGCCTCCTTCGCGCCCTTAGTAAAGATTCTAATGCTTCGATGTTAGCTTCGACAAACGCTGGACTGATTATCGGTTCAGGGTTAGCCGAGGTTGAAGCGTGGTTGTTGGGAGTTATTTCAGGGTGAGATCGTGTGGTAAAGGTGGATGCCGTTATATTGGGAAGGTGTTAGGATCATTGACTGGGATTGGTGTCAAGGTCGAGAAACCCGTAGGGGGTGTATCCTCTCTTCCTTGATTCATGCCGTAAAACTAGTGAGCGTGATTGACTGGGTGTAAGTTTGGAATAACGAGACCAATAGTAGCGGGTCCCACGGATGGTGCCACTGATTGTACAATAATTTGTACGACCAGGCCTTCGATGGTGATCGAAGGGTATGAGGGGTGATATGCTTGCGCCAAACTTGTAGCCAATCTGCAATAAGAAATAGCAGACACTTCGTTAAGTGATTGCGCAGGGGTTGGGCCATGCGAACCACCTTCGGCGTGAGAGTAAGCATGTGATATGTGTTGTAAGTAATATGGAGTATGTGAAATAATGTGTTGAGTGAACATACCATTGAAATGACTCGTCCAACCTATTTATAGGTGAAGAAAATAGCTTGGAGAGTGTTAGCACACGTTTAGGAGATCATGGGGGCGTCCTCTGATTTGTGTTAACCGCTAGGGCTTCATCCCCACTATCTCTCCCTTGGCGGGGAAGCTAAGGAAATAGTGGGAACGTGGGGGAAGACCAAGTCAAGGTTCCCCTTTGTCTTGGCGCCTTCAAGAGAAGACACCGAAGGGCATAGGCCTTCGGCTGGCGAATTCCCAACTGGTAACCATATCAATGATGAATGGTTTTACGCCACCAAGGACTTGTGAAGAAAGACTTGGGTCTTCGTAATGCAAATTTGACTGAGGCCGAAGGGGGGTCCTTCGACCTGATCGAAGGGTACGTCATCAGGTAGTATTTTCTATTCCGGGGTTTATCATTTGTTTTATTTGCCCTTATCATAGTGTCGGTACGCGTGTGGTGTCGGTCACAGTGGAAAACGAGATAACCTCTCGTCTTACAATTTTAAATCATAAGACAAATTTCAGGACTAAAATAACATAATATTCAAATTATGCAATGAATGCAAAAGTAATGCAATAGGCTAAAGGGTGCGAGTTATCCACTCAAATGATCAGACAAGCTTATGCATGCTTAATGACTATGCTTAGTAATAATAAATTACCATTTATTATTTAATAATAAGTGAAAAATTACCGTGTGTCACATCCTCCCCGCCTTAGAAGGAAAACCGTCCTCGGTTTTCAGTTAGAGTTACTTGCTGAAGTTGAGAAAAGATGTGGGTATTTACGCTTGAATTCATTTTCACGTTCCCACGTGTATTCTGGACCTCTTTGAGAGTTTCAACGGACCTTAACGATAGGAATGCGACTTTGCTTAAGCCGTTTGATCTCTCGATCCATAATTTCAATGGGTTCCTCGACGAAATTCAGTCTTTCGTCAATTTGGATTTCTTCCAAGGGAATAGCAAGAGTTGCGTCAGAAAGACATTTCTTCAAGTTGCATACGTGAAACACGTTATGCACGGAGTTGAGTTCTTGTGGTAATTCGAGTCGGTAGGCTACCGGCCCGATTCTTGCGAGAATTTTGAAAGGTCCAATGTAACGAGGATTTAACTTTCCACGTTTTTCAAAACAGATTACGCCTTTCCATGGCATTACAAATCCCTAGTATAAAAGGGTGGTTCTTCGAGTTGTTCGTACCGGAATATTTGTGCACAACGTGTAGTCCTGATGGTAATTCCAAGTTGGTAACTACCAGCTCGATCTTGGAGAGGATCTGATTAATCCTACGAAATAAGGTCTTGCCCTTTGCGTTCTGTTAAAATGGTTTATGCTTTTCTGAGGCGAAACCTCAACCTAACTTTCTCGTCGACTTGAACTTCAAGCGACATTTAGTCCTATATTTATTTACTTTGATGATCAGAGTTGTTTGCATTCGGCCTCTGGTCCACACACTATTATCAATGGTTCTCGATAAAAGCTTGGAGCCATTGGACTGGTTCCTTGCCGGTCTCTGTTCTGAACGCAATTGATTTGCGCTTTTGACCATACAGTGCCTTATGAGGTGGCCTGTTGTTGCAAGGGAATTTGGTTAAGGCAATTTGCCTGCTCCATCCACTTTTCAAACAAGTTACTCATGCTCGAAGTATAACTTCTATAGCTTGAATGGTCCTTCCATTTAGTCCATCAGTCGGAAGACGGTAGATGGTACTCATTTCAAGATGGATTCCCAAGAACTTTGGAGTGGTCCTTGAAAGTTTGATGTGAATGGTTATCGCTATTTGAAATGAGGAGAATTGAAACACTATGACTTGTAGCACTTTGCTTTAAGCAAACCGTGCAGGTTTTCCCATGTTGTCATTCTCTTTGTTTGGTAGAGATAGGTGGATTTGGTGAGATGATCAATTATTACCCAAGTAGTGTTATAATCGATAGGGGTCTTTGGTGACTTGGTACTAGAGTCCATTGTTATGCATTCCCATTTCTATCTGGAAATTTCGGTTTGTACAGGTAGATTTGATGGGTTCTGATTGTTTGAATTTTTTTTTCAAACATGCTAACTATTGTTTGACATAGGTCAAATACCAGCCTTCATGTTTGGTACTCAGAATAGCTTTCTGGATCAAGGTGCATCTTGCCGGACACTAGACGAGTATTACTCCTGGCCTTAATGAGGTTCACACCTAATGGGATTACAAATCCCTTCATGGCGTGGGTCTCAACGTTGGTCCTTGGGGATAAGATTCCCTTCGGTCTTTTACGGACTCCATTTCACCTTCAGGTATGTCGTAAGAGTTTTATTTAGTCAGTTTTTCCTTTGAGTGCTACTACTTGAGCCTCAAGACTTTAAATGGAAGGGGTGAACTAGATCTTTTGTTTCCCCAATGATTTGGCTTTAAAAGGTTTAGTTTGCTAAATGTTGCTTAGAGTATATGCGATTATGACCGTTTTGCCCTGGGTGAGTACGAATGTTGTAATTGAACTTACGTTGCGACTCCAATTATTGGTGTCGTCACATGGTCAACTTCCTTTTGATTCCATACATTTCGTAGGACCTTGTGGTCGGTGTACACTTGTAACACCCCGCCTTATCAGACCACAATATTGTCCGCTTTGCCCGCAGGCTCACGGCTTTGTTTTTGTGGCCTCATTTGAAGACTTCCCGGCAGGTCACCCAAGCCAGTACTACTCTCACATGAGCACGCTTAACTGCCAGTTCCTAAGAACTCCACCCGCAGTAGACCACAAAACGCGTTGTGTCATTGTAAGGCGAATGTTATCTTATGAGCCCAGCATCTCTCCAGGCCACAGCCGATGTGGGATTTGCCTAGGGTGTTACAATCACCCCCCCTTAGGGACTCATCGTCCTCGATGAGGTTTGCCCCACCATCCCGAACGGCTCAGGAGTGGCTCTGATACCACTTGTAACACCCCGCCTTATCAGACCACAATATTGTCCGCTTTGCCCGCAGGCTCACGGCTTTGTTTTTGTGGCCTCATTTGAAGACTTCCCGGCAGGTCACCCAAGCCAGTACTACTCTCACATGAGCACGCTTAGGTCCTAACTCTAATATGTGCACTGCGTAGTGCTCCTCATGAATCCTTGGGTGTTGAGTATTCTATACCATTTTTTTCCTCTTTGGATCAAGATAGCTTTTAGCTCTGGTGTAAAGCGTCTCCTTTAAATGGTAGAGTCTCTGTCATACTTCGGTATGTCTAAAACAGGGGCACTACACGATTTTTCCTTGCGTCGTGTGTGTGGGTGCTTGTTGGGTTGACCTATGGTGTATGACAATCTATTCCCTTCTTTGTTCAGTGTAGATGATAGGATACTAAGTATGAATAGGCATATCCGAGGCGCCAGTCTCTGTGTCCAATGTTCTACAGGGTGCTAAATCATTGTCGAGGTTCCAAACGTTTGACATTTGTTTCCTTGGTAGAAGATCTCTTCCCTCAGGTGGCATGGTTTATTCTATTCCTGTGTATGTGAAATGTCTGGCATTTTAAGAGGGGATGTCGACGTGAGATATAAACACAAATTTTTCCAATTCATGGTTGTGAGTTAAGCACTCCCTTTAACATGACCAGGCAAGAATTTCAAGAATTTAAACATGCCCGCGCACGTAACCCCTCCCAAATTATACACAGGTGATCAGGCTATGTATAATTGGGGACCGGTGACGTGTTGTTCGATATAGTCTTAATCTTGGTGTATTTATTCTTCGGTCAGCGGAAATGTTGCAAAAGTTCATGTGCGAAGTTTTGGTGTGATGGTTTATAAAATTGGCTAGGCCGACTAATTTTGTCAACATGACCTATGGCTCGTTTGACTAAGATGTGTGAAATAATTGCAACTTAGTTAGGGATGGAATGTTGAATTTGTGATTCTTGGCGAGGTAACAGTTTGAGTTGGTCTTAACGGTATTGATAATAATACCTTCGCAATCTTTGAAATGTGGATTTTTCTAAGACATCTCGTTGGGTGATACTAATTTGTGAGAGAGACTAGTCGAATACCCAAGATGACTTTCTCTTACCTTCAGAGAAATCCTTTCATCGTGATAAGATAGTTGAAATCCTTAATGAAAATGGTCATGGAGAGGACATATATTAGGATAACATGATAAGAACAACGGATACATTACTAGGAAAGGTTTAGTACATTAAGGTTACATAGAAAGTACTTAAAGTAGATTCTTAGGAATACGACTTGGAAGTTTAAACTAAGCTTTATTACAAACAAGTTTCCCTAGCTAACTTAGTTCCTTCCTCGGTGACCGTTGGAAGTCTGGACAATCCTTCACACTTTGTTCTGGTAGTTGTTCTGACAAGTGTTTCCTTCATGTTGATCATTCTTACTCAGGCACATGCTTTTGGTGTGACCTTTCATTCCACACCCACGGCATGTCACTGTCTCCCAATAGAGTTGCTTACAATCTTCCATCTTATGCCCAAATCCTTTACAGATCTCGCAAGGTGTGGGGCACTTTCCGTAGTGATGATATAGGCACATGTTGCACTTGGGTTTCGTCCCAGCATACCCTATTTCCCACTTTGCTCTAGTAGTCCCAACTCCAACTGCCCATTTACGCTTGCTTGGGTGTTGCACTTGATCTTCTTCACTATCATATTCCCAGTTCCTCTTGCTACTACAGTACCCCACTGCTTAGTCTTGGGGCAGTGGCCCTGTCAATCCAGAAGTCGCACCAATAGCTTCTTGAGTAATAGTAGGCGCGGATGCAACAACGTTCTTCCAAATTTCGGGTGAAAATCCCCAAAAGTATGCTTCGAGTTTCCTTTCCTCAAGTCCTATCATGTCAGGACATAGTTGGGCCAGTTCGCGAAAACGGTTGGTGTATCCTTCAATGTCGTCCCCTATCATAGTTAGTCCTCAGAGCTCTTGTTCCATCATTCGTAGTTAATTTCTTGAGCAGTATTCCGCAATCATCATTCTCTTCACGGTGTCCCACTAAAGTGAGTACACAACGTTTATTCCCACTAAATGGACATAAGTGCCCCACCATGTGAGGGCTTGATGTCGAAAGGTGCAAGTAGCATACTTGACCTTACAATTGTCCGCACAACGCTGTTCGCGGAAAATTGTCTCTAACCTTTCTAGCCATTTTTCCAAACCTGTGGCTCCTTTAGTCCCCTCAAATGCTGGTGGTTTACAGTTCCTGAATTCTTGGTAAGAGAAATTTCGTGTTGTAGGTGTCTTACAAACAACTTCTTCCCTATTCCCCTGGACGATGTTGCTGATGTTGTGATTGACTTGATAGTTAGCAATCCTTGCAGCAATTCGTTCAGTAACAGATTTCTCAATGGTGGTTGTGTCCATGTTCTGCTTTACTGGAAACATTTTCCTTCAACCACAAGAGATGACAAAAATGAGTTTTCTATGAGTATGGGGACCATGGTGGAGATCCATAAAGTTACAACATGTACTACTTCTCAATCAAGTATTTTCTAGGTTGTTGATTCGTGTAAAGTGAGTGGTGAAAAACACAATATCAATATATATCAAATTAACCGTAAAATTCGACAAATTAACCCTTTAGGAAAAAGATCAACGTATCAAATCTTACGGGTGTGATAAAAGTGATACCGGAAAATTGATTTCCCGGGTCGTGTCCCAACGAGGTGTGAATGGAAGGATTCGTTGAGTTTCGTGATTTGAACTTGAATTGGTTTTTAATGATTTGTTTGAGTTGAATTACGTTTTTCTACAAATTAATTAACGGGAAAGTAATTAAGGCAAGGGAACCCTAATAAACTACAAACTAACTACTACTAAGCCTAAGAAATGATATAAGGAGGCTAAACTAAGTCCTAGGGTGCTAAAACTAAAAAAAGGTAAAAACCGGCAACCACCCGAGCCATAAACGTAAAAGTTTTGCAATTTAAGGGCTACGGGTGTGAAATTAATTTTCCTACGTCCTAATTGACTAAAAATAATTTTAGAAAAAGACCGGGTATTTTTTTTTACTTTTAAATTAATTACTACGAATTAAAATCTATTAAATCTAATTAAATGATTAAAAATATTAAACTAATTTTGAAAAATCTGAAAAATTCACTAAAAGTACTTCAATCTAAACTAAACCTAAGGAAAATAAGAAACAGTGGGGTTGCTTTGTAAATTAAGCTGTAAATAAGCTCTAAGAGCTTATTGTTAAAACTGCCTAAGTGTCTTTAAGAAATTAATTTTGCATGAAAATAACGAGACAAGTCCCAAGGGCAGTTGGTTGTGATGATGTGTTGTGAGCGTGGACTGAGTGAGGAGACCCAGGTTCGACCCTTGGCTCTCACACTTTTTGAAACCTTTTTTTTTTTTTTTCTTTGTGAGACTTGTTTATAGGATCAAAACAATGATTTTTTGTGAAAACTTTTTGCGTGAAAAGTTTAGAATAAGCAGTTATGACTGCTTATTCTAAACAGTAGGCCAATAAAGCAAAACCAAACACCAAATCACCACAGTCTATACACAAATAAGCAAATAAGCAGTTGGATTATTAAAAAGGGAACAAACAAGGTAAGTAAATCACTAACAAGCAACAAGAAGTGAGTTAAGCTTAGAAGATTATGGGGAAAAACAGTTGGAATAGGAGCTACCCTATGGGAAATCCTAGGCTAATAAGCAACTACTCAAATGACAATAAGCAATAACCAAACTGAAATAAGCTCTATGCCTAACCTAAATTAATAAAGGACACTAACAATTAACTAATTAATCTTAATCTAAGCACTTGAAGACCAAACTGACCCGTTTTGCTGCTGCCTGCAGGTTCGAAACAGCCTAAAGGGTGCTGATTTCAGCTTATTTCAAGCTGAATGGGTGGCTTCCAAGGCTATTAAAAGCTGCAATAACACAGTTAGGGTGGTGGAGATTCAAAAGAGACAAAGTGGAACCCAAAAAAAAACTTTTGACAGCTTGAAAATAAGCTGAGATCAGATGTTGTGGGCTGTTTTGGCTGCTGGTGCAGAACAAAAAAAACAGTGAAAATCAAGATTTTGAACTCAACTTTTGACTATGCTAGAGGTTTATTTGATGCACAAATCTGGGACCAGAGTTAATTTGGAATGTAGAGAATTGAGAAAACAAATTTTTACAAACTTTGGAAATCAATTAGGCTACAAAAAGAGGGCTCAAAACAGCAGCTCAACTGCTGTTTCGTAGAATAAAAAAAAAGTAAGATCTCCCTTTTTTTTTTTTTTGTTACTCAACTCTTTGATGAAAATTAAAGGTATCGATTTGCACTTACTTAAACTGAACTCAAATTACTGAAAACAAGTTGACTTCAAAAGTCAAATGGGTAGAAAACTTGTTTGACCCCAAAACACGGCTCGAACCAAACACTCCTTTAAGTGCTGATGAAGCCTTTGCTAATTTTCTAGACACTTACTTGACCCCTGTCTTTGAGATTTGCTTATGCTAAAAACAATTAGTAACCTTCGAATAAACTTTAACAACATAAAACATGAAACTGAAAATTGCTTTTCATTGATATTAAAAAGAACGTTACATCAGAACTTAAAAACAAGAAAACTAAAAATTTTTTAAAGACAAAACTAGGGGTGCCAATGAATGGCTACAAGAGTCCTAATTTATACTAAAGCATCCTAGGTCTTCAATCTTCTCTTGGTGTGCTTGTTCTGTGAGGCAAAACAGCCACAGCTCCAACTTGTGCTTTCTTTGAATTGATCTAAACCATCCAAGAATTAGGTACAATTATGGAGATAATCAGAGCCGTCCATGGGGTTTCTTGTAGCCAAGATTGATGACTTGGACATCTTGGGAGAAGGAGAGGATGAGTGAGTGGGTTTGGGATTTGGGGTGGACTGGATAAAAGGGATTAAGGGTGAGGTTGAGTGTTTGGGGTTTGGGGATTTTGGGTAAAGATGTGATGTTGGTTCTGGGTTTCAGAGAAAGGAGAAAGAGGAGGAGGGAAAACAAATGGGTGGGTATTTTTATTCGTGGGTGATGGGTCACATTGAGAGGGAGGTCAAGTGGTTGGGGGTTCAAGGGTCAAGGGGAAGTGGGGGTTCAAGGGTCAAGGGGAAGAGGGTTTGGTATTTTAATCACAAGGACCATAACTGCAATTCCACAAAAACCAAGGGACCGAAACTGTAATTATCCAATATTCATCATAGGGACCAATTATGACAAGTTTAATTTTCTCAAGGACCAAAAATAATAATTTTCAAATTAAAAATGTCCCGGGGTAATTTCTGTCAATCTTTAAAATTCCAAGGACTCAAGTTGTCATTTTGCAAAACTAGACTTTATAAGGGTAATTTTGACAACTTGAAAATCCCTGAGGGCCTTTTATGAAAAATTACATGTTTTGAATAACCAGGGACTAGATTTTGACAATTATTGCATAAAATACAGTCTAAATATTTTTTCTGTCTTTTTGAGACTTTTCAGAGTGTTTTTTACTGTTTTTGCAGTGTAGAAGAAACAAAAATGATGAGTATTTACACACTCATCAATCCCCCACACTAAACTATTGCTAGTCCCTAGCAATCTTTTGAGAAAACTTAATGGATTTGAATCTCTTTACCAAAAGCCATTACTTCTGGAGTAGCCAAATGTTTTAGTTCAAGTAAGAACCTTGGTACAATGATAACCAAATGATTTTGAGCAAATCACCAGCTTTCAACAGTTTTGATTTGTCTTTACCAGAAGCCGTTTGCTTCTGGACTAGCCAACTCTTAGATAATATATACTATCTTTGGTGAGTTGATTACCAATTATGGTTTTCCAACTGCCTTTACCACAAGCCATAAACTTGCGGGCTAGCCAACTCTTCACTAATTAAAGATATGGTGAGCTGAACACCATATAATTTTGGGCAAATTGCAAGCCGTCAACGGATTTGAGATATCTTTACCAAGAGCCGTTTGATCCTGGATTAGCCAATCCTTTTGTTTTTTAGACATGGCGGACTAATAACCATAAAAAAAAAATTGGCCAAAAATGGGGGAATTGGGTGGTAATACATATGATAAAATTCGTGAGAATTCCCCCCCACACTAGAAATGAATATTGCCCTCAATATTCAAAGTACCGGCGGTTATGCCGAAACTGAGAACGTAAAAGGGAAATACTACGGCCATTATTCCAATTTTTTTTTTTTTTTTTTTTTTTTTTTTTTTTTTTAGAAAACTTTATATACAACAGCGGGGGGCAACTCCCCCACACTAGGGTGGTAGAAAGTAGAAAGAAGTCAGAAATACGGGTGAAAACCCATATAGAGTGCTACTGTTTTTGATTCCCGAGTCGCTAGCTTGACTCGATCCCCGCATTCATTTGTTCATGGGGAAAGTTTGTAGATCCGGGACAACCACAAGTGGAATGTCCTCTCCAAAATAATGCTTCAACCTATGTCCATTCACTTTGAAGTTTGGTCCGTCGGTTTGAGATAACTCGACGGTGCCATATGGAAAAACTTTGGCAACGATGAATGGACCGGTCCAACGGGTCTTAAGCTTCCCCGAGAAGATTTTCAATCTAGAATTGAAAAGAAGGACTCGGTCACCTACGTTGAAAACGCGGTTCTTGATTTTTGAGTCATGGATCTTCTTTGTCTTTTCTTTGTAAATCAACGAGTTCTCGTAGGCTTGATCACGGAGTTCATTTAATTCATTGAGTTGAACTTTTCGATGATCACCCGCGGACTTGATGTCAAAATTTACATGCTTCAAGGCCCAATAGGCTTTGTGCTCGAGCTCGATCGGGAGATGACACGCCTTTCCATACACAAGCTTGTAAGGAGTACACCCAATGGGTGTTTTGTAAGCGGTACGGAAGGCCCAAAGTGCATCTTCAAGTTTGTCCGACCAAGAGGCACGGTTTTCACCTACGGTCCTCTCCAAGATTCTTTTCAAACCACGATTCGAAACTTCCACTTGCCCACTAGTTTGTGGGTGATACGCGGTAGAAAGACAGTGAGTGACACCGTACTTAAGCATGACTTTTGCGAATTGGTCGTTGCAAAAGTGCGTACCGCGATCACTAATGATGGCACGTGGAGTTCCGAAACGGGTAAAGAGAGACTTCAAGAATTTCACAACTACTCGGGCGTCGTTGGTGGGTAGCGCTTTCGCCTCCACCCATTTGGACAAATAATCGACCGCCACGAGTATATACTTGTTCCCTCGAGAAGACGGGAACGGACCCATAAAGTCAATGCCCCATACGTCAAAGATCTCGCACACTTGAATGGCATTTTGAGGCATTTCATCTCTTTTAGAGATGTTGCTATGACGTTGGCAAGAGTCGCAAGATTTGACGAGGTCATGGGCATCTTTGTAAATCGTGGGCCAATAGAAACCGGAATCAAACACCTTTTTAGCGGTGTAGTTCGAGCCATGATGTCCCCCCGTGGGTCCATTATGACAAGCCTTGAGAATTTCAGCGGCTTCTTGGCCGTGAACACACCGTCGGATGACTTGATCCGCACAAACCTTAAACAAGTAGGGGTCGTCCCAGAAATAATGCTTAACATCTTTGAAAAATTTGTTCTTTTGTTGGGACGACATCCCTTTCACAACAAAGTTACCGGCATGATAGTTTGCAAAGTCGGCAAACCATGGGGTACTCGAATTTTCATGATGAGATACCACATTAAGAGTCTCGAGAGGAAATGTTTCGTTTATTTCCTTTTTCTCGAGCACACCTTGATGTGGATTTTCAAGACGAGAGAGATGATCAGCCGCTAGGTTCTCCGCTCCTTTTTTATCACGGATAATGATATCAAATTCTTGTAGGAGGAGAACCCATCGGAGCAATCTCGGCTTTGCATCTTGCTTAGCAAAGAGATATTTGAGAGCCGAGTGATCCGTATACACTATGCTTTTGGACAAGATCAGGTATGGCCGAAACTTCTCGAAAGCATACACCACGGCTAGTAATTCTTTCTCCGTCGTAGTGTAATGTGCTTGAGCTTCGGTCAAAGTTTTGCTAGCATAATGTATAGGCTGGAAATGTTTTGATTTTCGTTGCCCCAAAACGGCACCTATGGCGAAATCGCTTGCGTCGCACATAAGCTCAAATGGTAATTCCCAATCGGGGGCAACTAGAATTGGTGCTTCAGTGAGCTTCTTCTTAAGAGTTTGAAAAGCTTCAATGCACTCATTAGAAAAGATGAAAGGAGTGTCTTTTTCAAGAAGTCGGGTCATAGGCCGGGATATTTTTAAAAAGTCTTGAATGAAACGACGATAAAATCCGGCATGACCAAGGAAACTTCTAACTCCTTTGACGGTTGTGGGAGGAGGTAATTTTGAAATGACATCGACTTTAGCTTTGTCAACCTCAATCCCGCTCTTAGAAATCTTATGGCCAAGGACAATTCCTTCCTTAACCATGAAGTGACATTTCTCCCAATTTAGACAAAGATTCGTGTTTTCACAACGTTCAAGCATCTTGTCCAAATGGGAGAGACATGTTTGGAAAGAATCCCCAAAGACCGAAAAATCATCCATAAAGACTTCCATAGTCTTTTCGATCATGTCATGGAAAATGGCCATCATACACCTTTGGAATGTACCGGGAGCATTGCATAAGCCGAAAGGCATGCGCCGGTAAGCAAATGTTCCATAAGGACATGTGAATGTGGTCTTTTCTTGATCTTGTGGGTCAATGGGTATTTGGAAGTAACCCGAGAAACCATCGAGAAAACAATAGTATTCATTTCCCGCTAATCTCTCAAGCATTTGGTCCATGAAGGGTAATGGAAAGTGATCTTTACGGGTGGCTTCATTTAACTTTCGATAGTCAATGCAAACACGCCATCCCGTAACCAATCGAGTAGGAATCAACTCGTTTTCATCATTTTCAACAACGGTAATGCCACCTTTTTTGGGCACACAATGAACGGGGCTCACCCAAGGACTATCCGAGATAGGGTAAATTAATCCGGCATCGAGAAGTTTTATGACTTCCGCTTTGATAACCTCATGAATTTTAGGATTCACCCTTTTTTGGTGTTGAACCGCCTGTTTGAAGTCATCTTCCATGAGAATTTTGTGTGTACAAAATCTCGGGTCAATACCCTTGATGTCGGAAAGGTTCCAAGCGATGGCTCGCTTGTGTGACTTCAAAACCTTTATGAGAGCGGCTTTTTCATCCTCACTCAAGTTTTTAGCAATGATGACGGGTGATTTATTGTCACCCTCCAAAAATGCATACTCGAGATGAGGTGGTAAGTCCTTAAGTTCGACCTCGGGAGGATCATCAGATTTTTCAATCGTTTTGATTTCCTCTTTATGAAGTTCTTGAGGAGGGAGTGATGAAGGATCTTCATTGAGCATCTTCTCGATGAGAAGTATATCTCCCTCAATGTCGATGGGAGCATGATCAATTTCCCATGGAACAGAATCACTAGCCAAGTATGCTTCAATCTCTTCCAAAATAAAGTCACTTCCCTCAAACGGAGTGAGGGAAGGAGAAGAGAGAGCAACGATGGGATCGACCGAAGTGGGATTGCCACTCGAGAATCCAAGAATTTCTTGAGAATACTCCTCCGACACAATGTCAAGGACATCAATTTTGTTGACGGAATTGTCTCCATAATTGGGGGAGTATTTCGTAACTTGATTGAGATTGAAAGTAACGGCTTCCTTGTTTACCCGCAAAGTGATTTCCCCTTCATCAACGTCGATCAATGCCCGACCCGTTTTTAAGAAGCACCTCCCAAGGATGAGGGGTACTCGGGGATCGGCATCAAATTCGACAACAACAAAGTCGGCGGGGAAATGAAACTTGCCTACTTTCACAAATACATCCTCGGCTATACCTAGCGGACGAGAACTTGTACGGTCCGCAAGCTCGAGGATCATACATGTAGGTGTAAGCGGAGGTAATGAAAGCTTTTTCCACATGGAGTGTGGCATCAAGTTAATGCTAGCGCCAAGATCGGCCAAGGCGGAGCATTGAACTATGCCTTGAAAATCACATGGGATGAGAAATTTTCCGGGGTCTCCTAACTTTTCGGGAAGTTTTTTAAGGATAACCGCCGAACAATTTTCGTTCAAAGAAGTTTTAGCCATTTCGGAGATCTTTTCTTTGTTATTCAACAAATTTTTGATTGTTGGACCGAACTTTGGCATTAGAAGAAGAGCGTCCGCGAAACTAATCTCGAAGTGCAAATCTTGAAAGATTTGGATAAGCTTCTCCATTTGTTGACTAGTTTTATCACGGAGCTTTTGGTCATTAAGCCTTGAAGGATAAGGAAGTGAAGGCTTAGGAATGGTCATCGGAACAACGGGTTCCGGAATTGGAGGTAAGACCACCGGAGGTTGGACTTGTGCGGTACTTCGTGGGCTTGAGTTATGCACCTTGTCCTTTGATACCTCGGTTTCTCGTTCCACATCCCTCACCGGAGAAGGATTAGGCATCGAGGGTCCCTCATAAGATTTACCACTTCGGGTGGCAATAGCATTCAATTCACCTTTTGGGTTGGGAATGGTATTACTCGGAAGAGCTCCCGAAGTTGAAGCTTGATTCTTTTGACTCATGAGACTAGCAAACATGCTTTCAATCTTGCTTTGAGATTGATCAATTTTGTTACTAGTAGCTCTAAGCTCGGAAGTGAAATCATTCTTCAAAGTGGTAATTTGATTTTGCATGGACACCATCTTAGCTTCATTGCTTTTGATGTAATTAGCAATGTCAATGGAAGCTTGAGGAGGTGGGGCATGCATGTTTTGTTGAGGAGCTTGGAATCGGTTTTGATTGACATTTCCTTGATTTTGAAAACCTTGATTTTGATTTTGAAAATTCCGATTCTGACTCTGATTGAACTGATTATTTCTATTTTGCACATTTTGATTGTTCTGATTTTGATTAAACCCGGGTGGTCCAAGGAAATTGTTAGAACGATAGCTTAGGAGGTTTCGGTCTCCTTGCGGTTGGTAGGAATTACCTCCCGTATTGTAGGAACCCGAAGCGGCATATACGCTCTCTTGAGTGAAGCCACCGGAGGCTGGACACTCAAAATAAGGGTGTGGACCACCACAAGTTTCACAACTCTTGTTTACGACATTCACTTGTTGATTGTTGTTATTTTGACTCATTTTAAGTACGGCAGTGGATAATTCTTCAATCTTTTTGGTTAGAGTCGTGTATTCAGAAGATGGAAGGGTGGTAGATCTCCTTGACTCACTCCTCTCGGCTGAGGAATCCCAATAATTATGGTGGGCAGTCATGTTTTCAATGAGATCGTAGCACTCTTCGGGTCGCCTTTTCATAAAGGTACCACCGGCAGCAGCATTGATTGTGTCACGATGTCTCAATGTTAACCCGTTATAGAACGTATCTATTTGGGTGACAAGCAACATGTTGTGGTTCGGACATCGATCAATCGAAAGCTTATAGCGTTCCCATGCCTCAAATAAGGACTCATCGGGATGCTGCCGAAAATTACTGATTTCATTCCGTAGTTTCGTCACCATCGACGGTGGAAAGTATTTCGCCAAGAATTTGGAGATCATTTCGTCGAAACTATGGATTGAGTTCTTGGGAAGACGATCAAACCATGCGGTGGCATGAAGCGTCAAGGAATATGGAAAGAGATATAAGCGAAGGGCGTCATCGGTGACCCCATTTTGCTTCATACTTTGGGTGACGGTGAGAAATTTGTCGAGATGCTTGTTGGCATCGTCACCAGGTGATCCGTGAAATTGGCAAAAACTTTGGACTTGTTGAATCATGTGATGCTTAAGTCCAAAATCCGTGGCCTCGATGTTGACCGGGGAAATTGGACCGCCCCGTCCATCCATCGTGGGTTGGCAAAGCTCTTCCATCGTTCGAAGATCGGGAGCTTGATTTTGTGTCATGGTGGGTTGTTCAACGGTACGTATCTCGGGTACGTTTGCTTGGTTACGGTTACGTCTACGAGCTTGCGAGCGAGTGCGCATGCACTTCCAAAAACAACACTTTCAATTAAAACAAGACCGAGGCAAAACACAGTGAACTTAAACCAATAATCCCACGTGAAATGATCACTTCTATAAGTAAAACGCACAAAGGAGCGGAGAGACTTATTAGGTCAGCGCGAAGCTTATTAAAAACCCGTCTCTTTTCAGCCGCAATTTAATGTCAGGCCGTCCTTATACCCCTCACACAGTTTGTTAAACCGATAAAAGTAAACCAAAACACGAGCGACACAAAGGTAAGTTTTAAATCTTTTGTTCGTGAACTTATAATGATAACACCTCAGTTGAGAATGTTATATTGATTGTGTCTTCTATATTATTTAAAACAACAAGGAAAATCTTTTTGTATTTTTAATCTTTTACATATATATACAAAGAAAAGAAAAATATTTTTGTATTTTTATAAAAACAATAACTTCACGAGGAAGGTTCTTCAAGTCACTAATCGCAAAAACTTCACGATATTGTCGCAACACACCTCCCCGGCAGCGGCGCCAAAATTTGATTCGTGTAAAGTGAGTGGTGAAAAACACAATATCAATATATATCAAATTAACCGTAAAATTCGACAAATTAACCCTTTAGGAAAAAGATCAACGTATCAAATCTTACGGGTGTGATAAAAGTGATACCGGAAAATTGATTTCCCGGGTCGTGTCCCAACGAGGTGTGAATGGAAGGATTCGTTGAGTTTCGTGATTTGAACTTGAATTGGTTTTTAATGATTTGTTTGAGTTGAATTATGTTTTTCTACAAATTAATTAACGGGAAAGTAATTAAGGCAAGGGAACCCTAATAAACTACAAACTAACTACTACTAAGCCTAAGAAATGATAAAACGAGGCTAAACTAAGTCCTAGGGTGCTAAAACTAAAAAAACGTAAAAACCGGCAACCACCCGAGCCATAAACGTAAAAGTTTTGCAATTTAAGGGCTACGGGTGTGAAATTAATTTTCCTACGTCCTAATTGACTAAAAATAATTTTAGAAAAAGACCGGGTATTTTTTTTTACTTTTAAATTAATTACTACGAATTAAAATCTATTAAATCTAATTAAATGATTAAAAATTTTAAACTAATTTTGAAAAATCTGAAAAATTCACTAAAAGTACTTCAATCTAAACTAAACCTAAGGAAAATAAGAAACAGTGGGGTTGCTTTGTAAATTAAGCTGTAAATAAGCTCTAAGAGCTTATTGTTAAAACTGCCTAAGTGTCTTTAAGAAATTAATTTTGAATGAAAATAACGAGACAAGTCCCAAGGGCAGTTGGTTGTGATGATGTGTTGTGAGCGTGGACTGAGTGAGGAGACCCAGGTTCGACCCTTGGCTCTCACACTTTTTGAAACCTTTTTTTTTTCTTTGTGAGACTTGTTTATAGGATCAAAACAATGATTTTTTGTGAAAACTTTTTGCGTGAAAAGTTTAGAATAAGCAGTTATGACTGCTTATTCTAAACAGTAGGCCAATAAAGCAAAACCAAACACCAAATCACCATAGTCTATACACAAATAAGCAAATAAGCAGTTGGATTATTAAAAAGGGAACAAACAAGGTAAGTAAATCACTAACAAGCAACAAGAAGTGAGTTAAGCTTAGAAGATTATGGGGAAAAACAGTTGGAATAGGAGCTACCCTAGGGGAAATCCTAGGCTAATAAGCAACTACTCAAATGACAATAAGCAATAACCAAACTGAAATAAGCTCTATGCCTAACCTAAATTAATAAAGGACACTAACAATTAACTAATTAATCTTAATCTAAGCACTTGAATACCAAACTGACCCGTTTTGCTGCTGCCTGCAGGTTCGAAACAGCCTAAAGGGTGCTGATTTCAGCTTATTTCAAGCTGAATGGGTGGCTTCCAAGGCTATTAAAAGCTGCAATAACACAGTTAGGGTGGTGGAGATTCAAAAGAGACAAAGTGGAACCCAAAAACAAACTTTTGACAGCTTGAAAATAAGCTGAGATCAGATGTTGTGGGCTGTTTTGGCTGCTGGTGCAGAACAAAAAAAACAGTGAAAATCAAGATTTTGAACTCAACTTTTGACTATGCTAGAGGTTTATTTGATGCACAAATCTGGGACCAGAGTTAATTTGGAATGTAGAGAATTGAGAAAACAAATTTTTACAAACTTTGGAAATCAATTAGGCTACAAAAAGAGGGCTCAAAACAGCAGCTCAACTGCTGTTACGTACAGTAAAAAAAAAGTAAGATCTCCCTTTTTTTTTTTTTGTTACTCAACTCTTTGATGAAAATTAAAGGCATCGATTTGCACTTACTTAAACTGAACTCAAATTACTGAAAACAAGTTGACTTCAAAAGTCAAATGGGTAGAAAACTTGTTTGACCCCAAAACACGGCTCGAACCAAACACTCCTTTAAGTGCTGATGAAGCCTTTGCTAATTTTCTAGACACTTACTTGACCCTTGTCTTTGAGATTTGCTTATGCTAAAAACAATTAGTAACCTTCGAATAAACTTTAACAACATAAAACATGAAACTGAAAATTGCTTTTCATTGATATTAAAAAGAACGTTACATCAGAACTTAAAAACAAGAAAACTAAAAATTTTTTAAAGACAAAACTAGGGGTGCCAATGAATGGCTACAAGAGTCCTAATTTATACTAAAGCATCCTAGGTCTTCAATCTTCTCTTGGTGTGCTTGTTCTGTGAGGCAAAACAGCCACAGCTCCAACTTGTGCTTTCTTTGAATTGATCTAAACCATCCAAGAATTAGGTACAATTATGGAGATAATCAGAGCCGTCCATGGGGTTTCTTGTAGCCAAGATTGATGACTTGGACATCTTGGGAGAAGGAGAGGATGAGTGAGTGGGTTTGGGATTTGGGGTGGACTGGATAAAAGGGATTAAGGGTGAGGTTGAGTGTTTGGGGTTTGGGGATTTTGGGTAAAGATGTGATGTTGGTTCTGGGTTTCAGAGAAAGGAGAAAGAGGAGGAGGGAAAACAAATGGGTGGGTATTTTTATTCGTGGGTGATGGGTCACATTGAGAGGGAGGTCAAGTGGTTGGGGGTTCAAGGGTCAAGGGGAAGTGGGGGTTCAAGGGTCAAGGGGAAGAGGGTTTGGTATTTTAATCACAAGGACCATAACTGCAATTCCACAAAAACCAAGGGACCGAAACTGTAATTATCCAATATTCATCATAGGGACCAATTATGACAAGTTTAATTTTCCCAAGGACCAAAAATAATAATTTTCAAATTAAAAATGTCCCGGGGTAATTTCTGTCAATCTTTAAAATTTCAAGGACTCAAGTTGTCATTTTGCAAAACTAGACTTTATAAGGGTAATTTTGACAACTTGAAAATCCCTGAGGGCCTTTTATGAAAAATTACATGTTTTGAATAACCAGGGACTAGATTTTGACAATTATTGCATAAAATACAGTCTAAATATTTTTTCTGTCTTTTTGAGACTTTTCAGAGTGTTTTTGACTGTTTTTGCAGTGTAGAAGAAACAAAAATGATGAGTATTTACACACTCATCAGTTGTATTGACTGGATATCACGTAGAATTAGTCTATTATGATGACGTTAAGAAAAACGGAGCTTGGTTGGAGTGAGTTTAACATAAGGATATAATTCACAAGACGTTGTTCTTTATTATGCATGACTTTTCATCACCATGAATTCGATTACATTCTAAGAAGATTCCTGGCTCATAGGGCCGATACATAGCATGCTTTTATTGACTTGCTCTAGTTTGTCATACAACAAGACTACTACTAGCGTTTTTATTGATACCACTCATCGCGATGCTTATAACAATAACTAATGTAACTTAAGCACTTCTTGGTGCCGTCCCGGGTTGACTCTGTTGAGTTGTCTTCCATTCCTCAAACTCTTTGAGCTGGGCCTCCATCCTGGTAAATCTGCTGTTGGCCTCATTTTTCCTACTCTCCATAGTACGTCTTTGAAATTCTACGACACCCTCCAGATACCCCGACTGAGTTAGTGCTACTGTAGTAGCGGTCTCCAACCGTGTCAACCGACTCTCAATCTTTGTGAGACATCCCTGGGTGTCTCCTGGAGTTTGCAGAGCACACCCTTCAATGTGGTCTTCAAGGCGGGCAATTATTTCGTTCAACTTCTCACGAGTTTCCACTAATGTTGTTCCAATATTGTCGTTGCATTCCTTGAGTCTTTCGCCAAGTGCTTGTATTTCTTCCACCACTTCTTCAATCCCTTCAATCCTTTCTACTGGTAATACTCCCAGATGGTCCGACATCTCTTCTATTTGTTCCTCATGACGTGTTATGCGTGCCATAACTATGTCGAGAGTTGGTGGTTTAACAGTGGCTGCTTCCGGAGTTTCTCCAACTTCGAACACACTAGGAGGTGGTGTACCAGAAGACGATGGTGATGATGCAGAGAGGCAGATTCTCTTGCCAGCAGGTATCTCCCAGCTGAGAAGTGGATCTCTTTGATGCCTTGGTGAGGGTGTAGGAGTAGTGGAACTGGTAGGTATAGTATTGATAGTAGAGATGATCTGGAAGTGATCAGGTGGAGTGTGGGTAGTACCCTCCTGGTGAACTTGATACACTACCCTGTACGGGTTTCCAGTGTCAGGAGTGAGTTGAGAAGGGGCTGGGATGCGTTCAGCAGGTGACAAACCTTCTGTCGTGTCATCGCATCCAGCTCCAGAGTAAGGGGAAGACATGGGCTGTGACAAGACGGTGCATATGTGTAAGTATATTTAAAAATATACTTATAATAGATATGGGGTAGTGAATTAATAAATAGACAATATAACATGCAGTCATATTTAAATGAACTCTAAGTAAAATGGCATGTAAGGCAAGCGGCAACTGGCGGTCGTAGAGTGATGTTTTTGTAAAAAGTAGTTATAGTTTAGGGTTTATATGTACCTAGTTCTCTATAACTTAGGCTCTGATGCCAATCTGTAACACCCCCAAAATGGCTCAGCGGAAGCACACAAGTATTGGGGTGCTACTAAATTGATATCACAACATAAGCATAGAACAACTGATTTTCATAAATAAACTTTTATTCATTTTTTTTAAACAATGTTTACATTATTGATTTGGTGCGGAAAACGGCCCATTATAAAAATGTGGTCCTAATTACATAAATCAGAGTCATTTATGACCATGCCATGCCTTTGCCTTGTGCCTCCAAAGATAAGCTATCACCTCAAAACCTGAAGATACATGCTAAAAAGTGTCAACACGAGGTTGGTGAGTTCATATGTTTATTTAAAAGGCACCTCAATATACCATTTATCATTTGGTTTTTGATGAACATTACGTCTTGCATAATGACATAAAATTTATGATTTCACTTCATAAAAGAATTTCATTAGTGGATCATAAGCAGGGTATATGCACATTACAACAAATATAATGCCATATATTATAAATCTATTACGCCAGCACTAAGTTCATGCAACCGAAGCTACGACAGTTTCTGTATGCAAAAAGAAGTCATACAAATAAGGAGCCCATGGCGAGTGTTTATCCCAATACACTCGGTTCCGACATGCTATATGTTTCGCCTTGACCCATGCGGGGCCAACCGAACAGGGGGGTCACCCCCAATAGATCTATTTATAACATTCACGCTTCCTAGCAGGAATTGACTGTTCATGAAAAGGGCAATGTGGGATCTAAGGACTTAGGCTAAACTGCGTAATATTCTAAGTCAAGCATTATGGTATGGTCCATAAAACATCTATGTGTGATGTATGATTAAACATATCAATCATAAGACATAGTATGCATGGAAATGCACCATTAAAATCATTTAAGTAAAATGAGCATGTATCTTCCCTCAAAACAAGTATAAAACAGATTAAAAGTAGGGGCTATGAAACTCACCTTAGCAAATAAGTAGTCCACAGGTGAAATTTCAATGAATATTGTGAAGCTGCACCGACACGCGACCTAGATAAGGAGGGCAATGTTTTAGTTCATTATTTTAAGTAGCACTTACTTAAAATGGTTCAATTACTATTGTTTTTATAATGGTATTAAAACCAAGATTTGGTTTGTAAAATAATTACAATATTTTACTAGTAAGTATATAAATTTACATATACTTATTCATGTTAACGCATAATTGTATCGTCAAAATCAAATAAAGTTGATTTAATTTCTAATTGTTTTTAGAAAATACTTATGTTAAATTTGAAGACTCTCAAATTTATTAAATGATAAAATGATGTAGTAGTCGCTATTTGTTTATCAAAAATTTAATATTTACAATTTACGACTAGAAACTTTCTTGACATAAATTTGTCTACACATTGACGTTAAACTTTTGATGTAAGCCTTATTAGGTATATTATGTTGTTGAGCACTTGTTTCCTTGTATAAAAACCTATACACTTGTTTAGTTGTCGATACATATATATTTATCTAAGGTAGAAGATTTCGAATACGTGGTAAATGAGTTTGGTTTTATAATTGATTTCCGGTTTACGTTACAAATTTTATTTTGTTGACTCGTTTAAACCATCCAAACGAACACCCCGAACCACAATGGGCTGTGGTGTCGATAGTAGCAGGGTACCAGGTTTGGACTTAGGCCCGATGTGGGATCTGTACATGGGAAAAGCTTCGGCCCATGGATGGTTTAACAATCTTTCTGGGCTAAGGCCCAAACGAATTTTATACCCACTGTCATAGAAAGTTTAGGTGACAATTAACATGCACAAATATTAGCATGATATTACTACTGCATTTTCTTTTGACACCCGATTTCCTCATGCATGGTTATGACTCGAGGTTTACTTGGACATAACACGACTCAGACTGGGAAGTCGAGACTTCTCAACCAGGGCTTATACGCACTAGACCCGTAACCTTTAACAATTCGCTAAGGGACATTCGACTCCCATTAATACAAGGTTTATATGCAACCAATTTTATCACTTTGATCTAAACATGACCCCGACATTGTGGTACTACCACGATAAGGTCTCGTCTCGTCTTAAGAATAAACGACGCCATCAAATGAAGGAAGGTTTTTGTCAAGTAAAGCTCAAGGTTAATATACTCCTAAGTACCCGGGTTGACTTAGTTTCGGTTTTATTCTTATATCATCGGTTTTCGAAAGCAAGGTAAGGAACCGCAATCCACATTTCATTTTCAGATTCAACAAAGTTAACCACAATGCCTACCAATAACGACAAACCTAATCACTGGTTCACACTCGATTATGACCATGGTCTCAAAATTACTTATAGCAGTAAAAAGATGGTTTCTTTAACATATGATTTATATCAACATGGAACAACAACATAAACATAGACTGATGGATACCTCGAGTACCCGAGTGGGTTCTCATCGAGACTATACCCAACGAAATAATAAAGAAAGATGGTGCTTAACATAACCGAATGTTTAACAATTTTCGATACAAGGTACCAATTTAATATCCCATTATTTATGTTCATAACACACAAACATTACAACAAGGGAAAATTAATAACCTTAACTCGAGAGACGAAGGTGTAGAGGATGAAGGCAGTTTCGAAGGTTCCAAACCAATGAAGCTTGAATTAACTCAATTGCACTCCTAATTGCGAAACCCCCAAATCAATTGTTGAAAACCCTAAATCTCACAAACCCTAATTTTTGTAAGAGTGGTGATGGGAAACTGATTTGAGGCGTCTCTCACCTTCACTAGTAATAAGAGAAGTGTTTTAGGTTGCCTTGACTCTTCTTTCTCTTCTTTGAGTCTTGGTGTGAAGCCAAATTGAGCTAAAGCTCCTACAACCTAGGAGGTCTTGAACTTTGACTCTAGCTGAAGTGATATTGATGTGTGCTTCTCCCTTGATATTTTTGTCTTGATGCGCTTGTACCTATTCGAATGACAGTCGAACGCCTCCAAGAGAAAGGTTTTTGAGAAAAAATGATTCATGGTTTTGATGAGGGAGGTTTGGAGATGATGGAAAGAAGAGTGTTGGGTTACTCTTTTGGGAGGATTTGACCTAGTCGAAATACAAGTTCTAAGGGAAGAAGAAAGTTGCTCTCCTTTTCTGCTTTTTCTTTGAGTTTTGTCGTGAGGGGAGAAGACACAAGAGATAGATATATCGATTATAAAAAAATATATATTTGGTAGAGTATTTGTTAAATTATTAAGTAATATGTTATTTTTATAAGTTTGTGTTATGTATTTCATTGTATTGGATATTATTGTTATGGATAAAGGGTTGTTGGACAAATATTGTAAGTAGATTAAATTGTATTGTGTATTTTGTGTCGCGCGAAATTTATACTGTGACTTTATCTTTATGGTTCGATGAATTTTATCATGCAACGCTTTCTGGATACTTTTCTGAAGTGATATTATATTGGTAGTGTTTTCTATTTCGGGGTTTATCATTTGTTTTATTTGCCCTTATCATAGTGTCGGTACGCGTGTGGTGTCGGTCACAGTGGAAAACGAGATAACCTCTCGTCTTACAATTTTAAATCATAAGACAAATTTCAGGACTAAAATAACATAATATTCAAATTATGCAATGAATGCAAAAGTAATGCAATAGGCTACAGGGTGCGAGTTATCCACTCAAATGATCAGACAAGCTTATGCATGCTTAATAACTATGCTTAGTAATAATAAATTACCATTTATTATTTAATAATAAGTGAAAAATTACCGTGTGTCACAGATGTGCTTTCACACTATGCTGTTAACACGCTCGAAGTTTAAACTTGTAAGTGCTGGAAATCCCGCTAAGGAGATTCCTTTCAAGAATCGAGTCCTGAAGATGTGGGTCATTACTTGAACTTGTTCAAAGTAATGCCAACTGTCCCTTATGGGATTTGGACAGCTGATTTGACCGACCAAGGTGAATGGAATCAAGACATTCATCAGAAGAACAATCGTAATGGTCAATTCTCTAAGAAACAACCACAGTGATCGATTGGTGTTTATCACTAACCCATTCTTATGTTTTCTTCTTATGGATGCTCCTGGGAGATGATCGTACTGATTCTCCACATGCTCATACCAACAACAACACAATTTGAAGTTCTCTCGAAAGGCAATACAAAAGTCAGAATGATTCTTCTTCTAAAGCCAAAGAATCTACAAAGTTTAAAAGACTAAGAGAACTACATTAAAACTGAAATCCAATGTCAAAGAGCGTGTGAGTATGTTGGAGAAAGACGTGGAGACACCTGAGCAATGAAGTGGACCTGAAGCAGACAACAACAACATAACATCACCATTTCCACACTAAAACAAAGAACAAAGATAACGAAGACGTCAAAGCTGAAAACTTCAAAAGAAACAAGATCCTCACACTGGGGAGATTGTTGGAATCAAGGCACTTCTTCTCACAAAAAAGAGGAATGTTAGAAGACGTCAAGACAACTATTACATCAACACCAACAACTTATCCAAGACTGTTGGAGTCATCACTTAACTACTAACACTTAGGGGGAGATTGTTGGAATCACTCATAACTTGTATTTCAAGTGTTAGTAATTAGTATGTAATAGGTTGCTTAAACTAGGCTTTTATGTTTGTATTAATGACAAGGCTTATGTGACAAGGCTTATGTAGAAAGCCCATGAGCCTTGGCCCAATCCCAATAATGAGGGAAGAGACTAGACATGTTGCCCTAGCTCCCTTCCCCTATAAATACTAATGTAAACCTTCTCATGAAGGCTGGTTGTTCATTTCACATAAATTCCTACGCCTAAACTTCTAGTATTCATACGTGTGTTTGTGTGTGTGTTCAACCAATCTCTCTTTCATCTTATTTCTTACATATTGATCCTTGTGTTAACTTATGATGACCTAACAAGGTTGATAAGGACTTCGTCTTATATGTTCAAACTTATCCCGCCTTTTCCCGCACAATCTTCAGTCTTCATAGTCTTCAGTCTTGATCTTTAGTCTTTGACTCTTTGTCTTCACTGATAATAGTTGGTGAGGAGTTTTGGGATTCAGTGAGTTATTGTCATCACTCACTGAATCCACCATCTTCTTCTTGACTCAGTCTTCACCCCTTGAGTTCCGCCTCACTGAGCGGAGAGACTTTTCTTCTTTGTCTCGTACTGAGCATCCTAAAGATGACTCACTGAGTGGCTATGCGCTCAATGACTTGTTAGTGTTTAAGGTTATAAACACTTGGGGTATTTTATATTCAAATCCTAGAATTAAAGGGTTTGAGTATTCACTGAACCCAACAAATGCTTATAAGTCTTGTTACATACTTACATATTTTCAAAATTATAAATTGCAACATTAGTACTCAAATAATAAAACAACATATAATACATGAAAACTATAATACTAAAACAACATCGATCAGTAGGTAACATATAATAAAGTCATGTAATAAATACTAATGTATATAATAGTCATCCGTAACTCCATAGCATCCAACCATGCAACGACAGTAGCTTTTCCATGCAACGACAGTAGCTTTTAAATTAAACGTTTTTTTTTTAATATTCACGTTTTTTTTTTAAATTCACATTTTTTTATATTCATGTTTTCTTTTGTTTTTTTTATTTTTTTAATTCACGTTATTTACGTTTTTTTTAATTCACATTTTTTTTCTTCCTTTTCATACGTTTTCGTCCGTTTCCATACCTTTTCATCTATTTTTTGTCCGTTTTCATATGTTTTCGCCCGTTTTTGTCCGTTTTCATACATTTTTGTCCGTTTTCATACGTTTTCGCCCCGTTTTCTTACGTTTTCCTCCATTATTCATACGTTTTCGTCCGTTTTCATACGTGTTTTTACGTTTTCATACACATTCGTCCGTTTTCTTATGTTTTCATCCGTTTTCATATGTTTTCGTCCGTTATTAAATGTTTATGTTTCACAAGCTTAATTTGCTTATTTTGAAACTTATAAAAATATGTAAGTTTATATTTACCACGTATAAAGAGAAAATGGTCAAGTTTTGGTTTAGAGTTTATACATATTCATCCATTTTCATACGTTTTTGTCCGTTTTTAAAAGTTTTCGGCCGTTTTCATATGTTTCTGAATATCACAAGTGACATTCTGTGATATTCTGAGTATCACAAATAATATTCTGAATATCACAAGTGATATTCTGTGATATTAAGAAAATCACTTGTGATATTCTGAAAATTACTTGTGATATTCTGAGAATATCACAAGTGATTTTCTGAATATTATAAGTGATTTTCAACTAATGTTTTGTAACATGAAAATCACAAGTGATATTCAGAATACCACAAAGTGATATCCAGAAAATCACAAGTGATATTCATAATATCACAAAGTGATATTCAGAATATTTGTGATAGTCAGAAACGTATGAAAACGTAAGAAAGCGGACGAAAACGTAAGAAAATGGAAGAATACGTATGAAAACGGACGAAAAGTATGAAAGCGTAAAAATACGTTTGAAAATGGATAAAAACGTATGAAAAATTGACGAAAACGAAAGAAAACTGATGAAAACGGACTAAAACGTATGAAAACGGATGAAAAGAAACGAAAACTAAGAAAAAAACGTGAATTAAAAAAAAAAAAAAACGAATCTAAAGAAAAACGCGAATTTAAAAAAAAAAAAAAAAAAAAAAAAAAAAAACGTGAATTAAATATAAAAAACGTGAATTTATAAAAAAATAAGAAAAAAAAATATGTGAATAAAAAAGAAAGACAAAAAGACAAGAAAAAAAACATGGACTTAGGTTTACTATTTAAATCTTAGGTTAATCCCCACCATTAGATCAAACTAAATGGATGGTGAGGATTTGTCTCTTAGTAAGCATGAATTTATGAGTAAGCAAAATAAAGTGTCTTTTCTTTTTTTAAACAACAACTAATTATGCATACACTACAACTTTATCTCACGTGTCCTAATTAGTTCTTGAACTCACAACCACGAGATATCATTTAGACATTATATTAAAAGCTCTTACACTTTCAAATATACTTTTCAAAATCCAACTTAAGTAGCTTTTAAGGTTATGTTTGGCAGCAGAGATTATGGAAGATTATTGAGGCTTAAGATTATTTTTTGTGAAAAATAAGCTGTTTAAAAAATAATCTTTGTTTGGCAGACAGAACTTATAAGAGATTATTAAAAAAATAATCTTCCATAATCTCTGAAAATAATAGGTTACTTCATATAGCTTATAAAAATAATCTCTTTTTATAATTTTTTTCAGCAACAGCACCAGCACCAGCACCAGCATCAGCATCAGCAACAGCAACAGCACCAACATCAGCACCATCTATTTTTGCCAAACATACCCTAAGAGAGAAGCTTATGAGATTTAAAAGCTTTTAAATATATTGTTGCTAAACAGAGTCTAGGTTGGACAATTTAGTTCAAAATAATGAACATTTTCTCTCTTCACCATAGTATTTTTGCTTAATGGGCCAAAACATGTCCAATCCATAACTAAAAAAAACACAAAAGTATTTCAACAAGCAAATCAACGGCTGACAACAAACCACCTAAATCCAACGGTAGAAACAAAGCGTGAGACCAAAGCTAAAACATGTTTGCGTTAGTATCTCCATATCTAGGGCATCATATCATATATTTTCAAACGCAGCATCTCTCTTTTCACAAATATATAAACCCCTTTTTATACAACTCTTCATCTCACACTCTTTGCATCAAGATTTTCAAAAATGGTACACTTTTTTCATCTTTATTGAAATCTGAATGAAACCCATTTGTGTTTTATGATTATTTCATCTGGGTTTGTTTTACTTTTTAAAAAGAAGCTGTATTTAAGCTTAAATCTTTAAAAAAGTGGTTTAGCCCATTTGTGTTTTGTGTTTGTTTCATATGGGTATGTTTTAGTTTAAAGCAAATGTGATGTATATATGGTTTAATTTGTATGTTTGTGTTTTAGGCTTTGCCAAATCAGCAAACTGTGGACTACCCAAGTTTCAAGCTTGTTATTGTTGGTGATGGTGGAACTGGTATGGTTTTTTGTTTTGTTTTATTTGATCTTTGTTGTTAAGATTGATGAGTGTTTAGTGTTCAGTGTTTCTGTTAGTTTATTTAGTTTTTGTAGCTTATTTTTAGGTTCTTAGTGTTTTTTGTGGGTTTGATATTTGGTTTTGTAAGTACTGCTGTTATATGGTTTAGGGTTTATGTTCATGTTGAGTTTTAGTACATATTAATGTTTACAATAAGAGTTAATGAAAGAATGATGACATAAAGATGTTAATGGATAGAGATGAATCTCGTGGAGATATTATTTGATAGGTGTTAAGGACCTATTCTAACAATAACCATTGATTTTACCAATTAGATTTTCATCATCTGTTTAGAAAGTAAAAAATGTTTCTTGATGATTGATTATGTATGTAGTGTGGGTTTTACACAGATTTATCATTTTAACACATGTATGTATGACTTTAATGCGGTTGTTTTTTATGTTATTGTTTTTAGGGATGATTTTTGATGTAATAGAATGTTATAAAACTGGTATTTTTAATCTGAACACATAGGCTTATTACGGGGATTGAAGAAATTTTATGCCAACATCTTTTGAATCTAAAAATTACTATTGTCCAGAAACTTTTCTGTTTGCACAACAATACCATCTCCCAAAAACCAATACTTGGCCAACAAAACCAGTTTTTGACATGTTTTGATTTATATTGCTGAGATGTAATTACAGAATTAGGCCACCAACAAAGACATGGATTTTCAATTGCTAGTGTAAAAGGCATGAGTATGCACTTTAGGTATAGATGGTTTTTTAGGCAGTTTTTGTATAGATAGAACTACTTACTTTCCTTCTTAACTCTAGAAAGACCTTCTAGGGGGTAAGCATTTACAAACACCCTCATTGTCTGTATCTGAAGTCCATTAGAATTATTTCAGTTGTGCTGCTTTTGTTCCATCAAATTCTAACGTGCTTGTTGTAACAAGATTTTGGATATGTATGTACATGTAAGTACTGTAAAAAATATTTTGATTTCCTTGAGAATAACTTTGGAATTTCCTATTTTCTTCTGTGAACCATATAAGATTAAAGCATAAACTAAATACAAATAAATAAGTGTTCTACCGGCTTTAAAAGTTTAATCTTGATGACATTGTGGTTTTTCGTATACCATTATTGCCAACAAATAAACATTAAATTCATATCTAAGTTTATACTAATAGATAACAAAATTTAACATGAAATAGTGTTTCTGATTGTTTAAGCATTTGGCAGACCAGCATTATATCTGGTTATTGTTTGGTACACATAATAGTATAATACAGAATCATAGAACTGGATTTTTTAAATATACCTCGAGATTTTGGATATATCCTACATTTTAGTTTGTTGCTTAACTATCTTGTGTGCTCAAAGATTGAAAACATTGGTTTATTAAATTTTTATTGTTCTGCAGGGAAAACAACATTCGTGAAGAGACATTTGACTGGAGAATTTGAAAAGAAATACGAACGTAAGGATCTGTAAAGTTTGTTACTTTCTGGTATTTTGTGTAACAAAGATTTTTAGGTTTCTCAGTTATATTGCTGATAATATTTATCTGTTTATTATGGTTAGCAACAATTGGTGTGGAGGTTCATCCCCTTGATTTCTTCACCAATTGTGGTAAGATTCGATTTTATTGCTGGGACACAGCTGGTCAAGAGAAGTTTGGTGGCCTTAGAGATGGATACTAGTAAGTACTTTTATATATGCCATTTTTTATATGTCATTAGACTGAATGGTTCTCAATTGCTTATTTCTAGTTCTCCACCAATTATTTCAATAAGACGTATTTTCCAATTAATTAGATAACTAATACTGTAGTAAAATATGGAAGTGTATACCTTGTGGACCTAGTTCTGTCATGCTTGTTTCGAAGAGACAATTTTGACAATTTAACTAAACGAGTCAAATGGGTTGAATGCATACAGGCTCTCAAGTTTTTTACTTGAACATATAACAAGATTGTTTATGTCATAAAAGAGTTCTTGTAATCTTATTTAGTCGGAGAAAATGGATAAAAAACCAACTCTATATAAAAGTTACCCAACCCGCATAACTTGCCCGTTCTGCGGTCTCCTGTATTTATACATGCTTTTCTTAATTATCAGTGAATTAACTATTGGATGATTGAATTGCAGCATTCATGGTCAATGTGCCATCATCATGTTTGACGTTACCGCCAGGTTGACTTACAAAAATGTCCCGACATGGCATCGTGATCTGTGCAGGTACATGTTTTTCACATATTCTGTTAGTTCATAACAATTTTAAAAAATGTTCATTAGTATTGTTGAAAGTTTTTTATAGACAATTAACTGTTGGGTAATTTTTTATAGGGTGTGTGAGAACATCCCGATTGTACTGTGTGGAAACAAGGTTGATGTGAAGAACCGTCAAGTGAAAGCAAAGCAGGTTACCTTCCACCGAAAGAAGAACTTGCAGTATTACGAGATATCAGCAAAAAGTAACTACAACTTTGAGAAGCCCTTTCTCTACCTCGCCAGAAAACTTGCTGGGTAAGTAATGTATCTAATGCTTGGTTATAGGTTTTAAATGTACTTATGCTAATCATGATAAACATATTAATCAACTTTTCCGGTTTTTACTTGTGTTTTCTGTGCTCATTAGGGATGCTAACTTGCACTTTGTTGAGTCTCCTGCTCTTGCTCCACCAGAGGTTCAAATTGATCTTGTTGCTCAACAACAGTAAGTTTTTCGTTATTATTTACAGTAGTGTTCTTTTGTAGTTAAAAGGGGTAGTGTTCGGGTTGTTGCCTAGTGGCTATTCACTTGCAGGCTTTTGTATTTACCTGTTTACTTATTATGTTTCGTGTGTTTTGTAGACATGAGGCTGAGCTTGCACAAGCTGCCAACCAACCCCTTCCTGATGACGATGATGATGCTTTTGACTAAGCGAGAAATTGTCGGTTTTCATTGTTACTCATCTTCAAGATTTGTTCACAAGGATTATATTTGTCTTGTCTTTAGAGGAATGAGAATGTATGCAAATTCGTGAAATTATCCTTATTAATGTTTTCAGAACAAAGACTTCGACTTTGTTTTGTATATTTTTATTTGGGTACTACTAAATTCACCAGGATTTTATTTTAGTCAACTAGTCAATATAGGGAATACTACTTTTTAAATATTTTGGGAATAGGGAAAAGCTTTTTCTGTCAAACACTTTTCAAGTCAACTAAATTAATTTACAGGTTCCCATACAATTGAAAATCACAAACACTTCCTTTCAAACACTTTTCTGTCAAACACTTAGGGGGTGTTTGGTTGGGGCATATTGGGGGATATTGGGGGATATTGAATTTGAATTTCCTTCAAATATTGTGTTTGGTAACACAAATGAAGTAATTTACAATTACTTGAATTGCCAAAATGGAGAGAATTAGATTTCCCCCAAAAAGTGAAGAATTTTAATTTACTTGGAAATTTTTTTTATAAACTTTTTTTCTTATTGTTTTTTTATAAACTTTTAAATAGAATATTTATGTTTTTTTTTATAAACTTTTTTTTATAAATTTTTAATAAACTTTTTTTATAATTTTTTTATAAACTTTTTTTATAAATTTTTTATATTTTTTTATAAACTTTTTATAAAATTTTTTTATAAATTTTATTTATAAACTTTTTTTTTTAAATTTATAAACCTTTTTTTTTATAAATATTTTAAATTTTTTTTTATAAATTTTTATAAACTTTTTTTATAAATTTTTTTATAAATTTTTACAAATTTTTTTTATAAATTTTTATAAATTTTTTATAAACTTTTTTTATAATTTTTTTATAAAAATTTTTTATAAACTTTTTATAAACTTTTTTATAAACTTTTTTTTTTTTTTTTTTTAAATTTATAAATTTTTTTTATAAATATTTAATAATTTTTTTATAAACTTTTTTTATAAAATTTTTTATAAATTTTTATAAATTTTTTATAAACTTTTTTTATAATTTTTTTATAAACTTTTAAATAGAATATTTATGAAATTTACATTTAAAAAATAAAAAATATTTATAAATTTCTGTCAACCAAACGTGCGAAGGTATTTTAAATTCCGGAATTTTAAATTCTCAAGAATTTAAATTTGCTAGAATTTAAAATTCCGGAATTTAAAATTCCCCCAACCAAACGGCCCCTTAATATTACGGGTTCCCCATACTATTGAAAATCACAAACTTTATTTCCTAACTTGCTAACTAACTAATTTAATTACAGTTAAAATATGACATAATCATATTATATATAAGTTGTCTAAATTTGATTTTTTACTAACAATCTGTAATATCATTCAACATTACAAGGTAATCTACCAATGTTATATTGTAATATAAGTTATTATCTTTTTTGTTCCTTGAATCTTCACCGGAAATCCATCTTCACCGAAATCCGCCTTTCATCTCACCTTTTATGTAATCTCACCTTTCGTAATAGATCCAAACACAAAAAAAAATCCGACAGTGGACACTTATCACCAAACAATCTCACCTTTCGTTGGACACTTATCACCAAAAAATCCGACAGTGGACACTTATCACCAAAAAAATCCGACAGTGGACACTTATCACCAAACAATCTCACAAAAAAAAAATCGTTGGGCAGTGACACAAATCCTTCGTTGGACACTTATCACCAAACAATCTCACCTTTCGTGTATGGATGTGTTATTGGTATACCCTTCGTCCAGATCTCACCTTCGTTGGGCAGTGACTCAAATCCGACAGTGACTCAAACAAACCCTTCGTCCAGATCTCACCTTTTTCTGTAATCGAAACAAACCCTTGGGCAGTGATTATGTTATACGGTGGTATTAATCGAAACAAACCCTTGAAACTACTTTAGTAATATGATGCTATATTCTGATTTTTTTAAGTAGATGGGTTATTGTTGTGTAGTGGGCTTTTTGGGTTTTTTTATTTATATTTTGCTTAATTTTATTAATATTATTGATTTAATAACTACTTTAGTAATATGATGGTATATTCTGATTTTTTTTATTTTTATTTTTTTTTTATTTTTTTATTTTTTTTGCAGGAGCTTATTTAAGTTGATATAAGAAAATGTCTTTTTTTGATGAAAATATGCATACATCGCCATTTTTCACTCGTGAGGTATAATTATTTTTTTTATATCATAGACAATAATTTATAAATATATGTTATTATTTTACAAGTGGATATTTTCGTTAACAATAACAAATTTAATTTTAGGTGTTCAAAACTCGTGAAGATTTAAAAGTTTGGGCGCAAACTAAGGCACGCTCTCTTGGTTACGTCATTGTAACTCAAAAATCATACACGAACGAAAGTGGTTTTTCCTATGAAGTCACGCTTATGTGTGATCGTGGTGGTGAATATAAACCGATTGAAACAAGCAAAAATTCTGCTACCAAAAAGATTAATTGTCCATTCCAGTTGGTAGGAAAATATTCAAATATGTATGGTGGTTGGTTGATGAGTGTGATATGTGATAAACATAATCATCTCCCTGCACAACATATGGAGGGGCATCCATATGCGAGGCGATTGACTAAAGAAGAATATCAATTGGTCGAAGATTTGACCAAGAAGAATGTGGAGCCACGTGACATATTGTCAATAATAAAGGCGCAAAATAAGGATAACGTGTCAACACTCAAAGATATATATAATGCACAATCTAAAATTCGCAAGGCCGGAAGAGTTGGAAAAAGTACGATGCAGGTAAAACTATTTTAATGTTTTTTCCTCCTATATATTTTGGTTTATATCTTTTCAATAAATAAAAAGAAAAAATAATTATAAAAATTTCAACGCAGGTTCTTATGTCCCTTTTACACTCTAATGGTTATGTTCATGATTTTTCTACAAATGATGTTACGAATGAGTTGGACGCTCTCTTTTTTGTTCACCCCACATCCTTTAATATATGGCGTGCATTCCCACACGTGGTGATAATAGATGCTACTTATAAGACAAACAAGTATAATATGCCTTTTGTGGAGATAGTTGGAGTAACTTCAACACACAAGACATTTTGCATAGCATTTGCCTTTATAAGTGAAGAAAAGACGAAAAACTATAAGTGGGTGTTAGAGTACTTTCAGCGTACTTAATTTCATGTCACCATATATAACTGCTATTATTTGATTAATTTTTTGAGGTCTTGGTTTTTCAAAAAATATTAAAAACAATTATTATTGTTTTATTGCAGGTGAGTATATCCCCTTGGAGTCAATTGATATCTTTTGGAGGACACTAGATGTCTCATGGTCAAAACCCTTGGAAGATGAAGATATTCAATGTGACGATGACTTACACATTTTTAAAGAAAATTTCAACAAGCAGTCCAATGGAGGAAAAATGAGTTTTTTAAGAAAGCTAGGTTGTATGAGCAATCCAATTGCAACTCTAATTAAAGAACCCGCGGTTAAAAAAAATACCCGTGGACGACCAAGCTTGAAGAAACAACAAAAAAAGAAGTTTGTTGATCCAAAAGTTCAAGATCCTAGTAAAAGTAGTCAATCAACCAGGCTTTTCGGGGTAGACTTGAATGAGGAAAGACCAAGACACAGTTCATGCTCGAACTATGAAACACGTGAACGTGACGTGTTCCCGGACTTAAACCAGGAACCTCCGAGACATAGTTCATATGTGAGCCAATCGTCCACGAAACACGTTCCGGAAAGATTTTTGAATCAACTTCCACATATTTTCCATCCTTATGTTACAGATTTACAAGATGTCATAGGCGATGGAAATTGCGGATTTCGATCTATCGCTGTCGCTCTCGGTCTCCCTCAAGATCAGCGGCGTCGTATTCGGTCTGATTTGGTGCAGGAGTTAGATTTTAACCAACAAAAATACAAGTATATGTTTGGAACGAGAGGTTATAAAACAATTTATGAGACCGTAAAAAAAGCTGGAAAATGGATGGAAATGCCAAACACGGGTTTGGTTATTGCCTCAGCATATAAAAGAGTTGTTATAAGTCTAACTGGTGGAGGAAATGTTGGAGGCTGCACCACTAGTTTTCCGCTTTGGTCGACGCCACCACAATCGGAACCACACGAGACAATTGTGATTGCTCATGTGAATCGTAACCATTATATTAAAGCGACACTACGCGAAGGTTCACCATTACCGTTAATTCATCCACTTTGGATTACATATAAAAGTGAAAATGCATCAGGATGGGAGGACACATATGTTAGTCGTCAAAATGTGTTTCGCGAATATTATTATCGTATTCCGGAAAATATTGACCTAACAAAGTAATCATGTAACGTTATTTCTATTGTATTTTTAATTATTCATTTTCAATAAAAATTTGTATTATTTGTTCACTTATAAGTACGTATATGTATATGACATAAGTAAAAAATAATTATATGTATATGTAAAAAAAAAAAAACAATTGAGAAAGCATGTACATTAATGAAAGTAATCACATTAAATGTTTATTTTGGCTCATTAATGTATATTAATGAAAGTAATCATGTCCATAGAATTATTTTATAAAAAAATCAATGATTAGCTCATCATGTTGGTGAATTATTTTATAAAAAAGTCAATGATTGGGTCATCATATTGGTGTATTTAGATGACCCCTTTTATTTAAGTGTTGCATGATGAGAGGCTGCATGTTTACTTGATGGCTTAGTCTTTGGTGGTCTTGTCCAAAAAGTTTAACTAAATTACATTTGCAGGTTCTTTTTAGAAATCTGAACTGTGCAATTTAAAAGCACATATTGGTGCGTGAGAAGCACTTCTAATACAATGCTACTGGCTTAGCATACAATATACATGCCAAAACATCATGTTATCGGCTAAATTTTTACTATTTTTAGTACTTTGGGATTTCTTTTCTTTTCTAATGGTTGTGTTAATTCTACTTGTTCTTCAGAAAGATGCCCATCACTTCCACTGCCTACACCACTGCCATTTCCAATAACCGGAATCTTGTGGAAAACCCTAACCACATTTCTCATTGTAATTTTACGATAATGCCTTTAGGAGAAAACATTCAACAATAAAAACATTTTATAGTACCAAAGCAACTTTTACGGTTATCGCTTTTTCCAACCTCTTCTCTATAAGCACTTTGTGTTGAATAATACCTGAAATTGAACCTAAAAGGTCTTTCAGTGTTACTCTGAGATCACCTAGCGTATTCAGAGTACATAACTTGATTTTGCAACAACTTTATCAAGTCCTGTTGTTGCAAAATGTCTTGATATCGCAAAAACACCCATTCACGATTCCCTCATCAACAATCACAAACTCAACCGCGCTAACTTACAGCCCACGTGTAAAATCCTCATCCTCACCTACACCCATAACAATTTTTTAATATACTCCTGTGTCGACATTACACACTCCTCCCACATTCTCAAGTATTCGCTATTTTACGAAGCTTTGTTGTTTGACAATACCCACATGACCTCGTATTATCCTAATCGGCTTTTCAACATAATTATCAACATTAGGTTTCTTGAGATGAAAATATGGTTTGGGTGGTGGTGCAGGGACGGAGGAAGGCGGTTGGTCGGAGATCGTGGTCGTCAATATCAAGAGGTTGTTCCCATTGATGATTTGGGGGTGACTTCATTTTCTTGTTTATTTGGTGGATGTAATAATCAATTTGAATTTCTTGTTAGTTTGGTGGTGGTGTAGGGCCTCGGTGGTTTAGACTGCTTAAAAGGACACATTTACCACTCACATGACCAAAGTTAACGACGAAAACAAACTCTCATTTGGCAAAGGACCAGTCAATGCGAAATAGACAACTAACAGGGACGATCAACGTAATTAATGAGAGTTAGGGATGAAACTAGTAACTAACTCAATATATATGCTAGTTTAAGACCCGTATAATACACATGTAGTTAAAGGAGTTGTTCGATAAAACATAATGATTTAGCACTAAATAGTTTAAAGAACTGAATAAATCAACAACTTTGACTGAATCGAGTTCCGAGTTTGATAAATTAGCAATGTTTTGAAAACCGGGTTTATAATCGACCCGGTCGAGTCACCGGTCACCGGGTCAACCGGTTCGACCGCCGGGTCAACCCGGTTTTTCATTAAAAAAATAAAAAATAAAAATAACCGGGTCAACCCGGGGTCAACCGCCGGTCAATCCGGGTCAACCCGGTTTTTATAAAAATATTTTGAAAAAAATCAAACCTGGCCGGGTTTCGAGTACCGGATTGACCCGGGTCACTCAAAACCCGGCGGGTCTAACCCCCGGTTTTAAAAACCCGGGTTTTTTTGACCCGTTTTTTCCCGAAACCGGTCCAACCGGTTAACCCGGCCGGGTCGACCCGGGTTTCAAAACATTGTAAATCAGTGAACACTTTGAATCATAAAAGTCACCAATTTAGCCTTTATTGCTTTATAAACTTTTGATAACTATTTTGATAGTTATTGAAAGTATTTTTACCCAATCAAACCACTGTTTTTTACCATTAGACCATATAGCCACAAATAGATTCTTTGCTTTAACATGTCTGCAAACTCATCTATTTATACTTTATAGTCTCGTGGATTTTTCTTCTTGTCTTGGCCTTAACCTTCTTTACATACTTACATAATTTTGCCTCTTCTTTAATGACTGATTCTAAAAATTATCAAAAGAAGAAAAGTCATAATTCCTATACATCTTTTTTTTGAACGACCTACATCATCTTAGCTTACAGGAAATCATGCTTAACTTCACAAATGCCTAGATTATAGTTTATAGAAATATAAGCAATAAAGATTCAAGTTCCTTCTAATCTGACTTTGTTAAATATAGAAAGGATATTTCACAGAGTTAGACCTCCAAAGCTACCACCAAAGATCTCAATTGGATTCAAACAAAAATCTTGGGCAGCCTGTTAATTTGACGTTTTTAAAATCGTAAACAATGTATAAAGTTATAAACTATCATAGTAACATAAAGTTGAGATGAATATACATCTCATATTTATCATATGGGGTAGGTTAGGCTGCCCCCAGTAACGGCACCAATCTCCCTCATTTTCTCTGCCACGTCAGCTTTTTCTTTCCAGTAACCTTCAGGCGATTAAGTGCTCTAATAAGGGCGACCAAGATCAATTTAAAAAAAAAACATTTTTAACATAAACTAAAATTTCATTAATAATTAAAATGTTACAATACTAAATAAAAACAATAATATATTACATATAAAAACGATACGAAATACATAAATCATAAATCTAATCTGAATGCTCCCCGCATGCAGAGTCATAGGAGGGAGTCCGATAACCGGCAAATTCCTCGATGCGAGCCAAATCTTCCTCGTCTAGCAGAGGTTCCCCAAAATAATTGGTAGTCGAAGTTGATGCACCTACACCATCTTTTTCGTTCTCCCGGTAGCTCCAATTGATTTTGGTGCTGACGTTGTCCGATACCTTTTGAACACACCGCCACAACTTGTCAGCAATCTCGTCGTCTTTGCGGGCTTGATCTTTCAAAAATTTGTCGATCACAACTTTTCGTTCAGGCGTAATGTCGTTGCAACTCTTGTAGGTTTCTCTCATCAGTTGCTTCTCTGCCCTTGCCTGCTCAAACATATGAATAACGTCTATAATAGCGTTTTTTCGAGCAACATTATCTTCTTCGCATTGTTTGTTAAAAAAAATTTCATATCTTCAACGGAATGGGGGAGACGGCAAGCCATAATAAATCTTGTGTTGAGAAGTATTTTGAGTTTGAATTGTGTGAAATAGATTTGTGGATTGAAGTGTGTTTGTATTGTGTATATATAAGGTTAATTTTTTTTTTAAATCGTTGCATGCTAACGGTAATATATTCGAAAAGTTGAAATGTATTTCGATCGTGAACTTGACCAACATGGTTTCAAAAGGCACTCGATCGACTAAGCCACAGTAAGGCGATCGATAGGTGATCGATCGACTTAGTCGATCGAGACACCTTACTGCGTCCAGCCTTATACAAACCCTTTTTTTTACCAAGTGCACGTCATACTATACAAACCCCCCTAGGATGTCAAATCAGGGGGCTTTGTACTGTTATTCCTTTTGTCCCTCTTATTTTTCAGTACAACACAATTTTTTGTCAGTTTATGCTCTGTATTTCTGACAGTTTTAAGCGATTGACTTATTAAACTTTATAATTTCTGTTCCATACTTTCGGGTTTATAGTTTTTGATATAAATAAAATTATAAAAATAAAACAAAAATAAAAAAATCACAAAAAAGGAAGGGGGCGTCCTTTGTAAAAAAAAGAGGGTTTGTATAACTTGTCCTATTCAAAAATTATGAACTTAAAAAATTCAATTAATTTGTGAATGTGAATATATAAAATGTTATTGAAATTTGTTTTTATAACTTGTTTTTCATCTCTCACTAATATACATTATAATTAGTATATCGGACTTGAAAAATTTAAAGGTCATACGTAAAACTTTTTTAAATTAATAATTATTAATATAAATAATATCTTGCTAAATTAATAAAGTATATATCATTAATTATTTTATAAAGGTTTTATTGTACTTTGATTGTGGAGTATAACTTGCGAGTTAATTTAGTACATATGATCAACATCTAGGGATACAATGGTTCATAGAACCTAACTTAATTACTCAGAAATTTACATTTGATGAGTACTTTTGACCATTTGTAAACTTCTCTGGAATCACATTACTTGCTATAATGGTTTTTCCTTCAGGCGAAGTGAGTCTAAAAGAAAACGGAGATTTAAATTTTTCTGTAATATCTTTCTTCCACACTGCACCCCATATATTATCCATAGGAGAAAATACTTGAGTGCCATTGGGTGCCATCTCGACACTACGGAAACCACCATCTCCATTTGTATATTCAATTGCCATTGCGAACCAGTTTGGATTGTTTTTGTCATTAAGTTTGAATGCAATCTTCGTAACTCCATAGTTGCATGGTACTCTATCACGTACATAACATGGTGGTTATTTTTACTTTATCAAGAATAAAATAAAAATCATACAAAGGAAGTACTACATTTTTGTATCAATTGCACTTAAAAATTCTAAATCGGTATTCGGTAACAAATATGAAATTTGCGCATGTGTTTCTTTCTTCACGTCTTAATGCAATTAACCGAAGTATACATGTTTTATTGAGACGTGAAGCAAACAACGGTAAATCTTCTAATTGACTTGTATATAAATTGCAAGTATATATTATAATATTATATTTATATGTGTGAGAAATTCCCCAACAAAATGGTTGCGGGTGAAATACATTTGTGGTGTAATATTGTGAGATAGTTAAAGAATGAAAAATTAAATCTCTCAGTATAATTGTCTGTTAAATATATACATATAAGACTATATATCGTTGCACAAATGTAAACAACTAGGAATCAGTAAGGGACAACAATGCATTAGTCTTCGCTCAAAAGGAAACTTAGATTGCAATGTACCCATGGCTGGTGAAGCTCGTGCCATCCCGCAACGCCACTCTGTGACGCGACATTGACATCGTGGCTGGTGCTATGGCTTTGCACGCCGTAGTTATCAGCTTACGCGGCGAGTAATTTTTTTTCTTTTCTTTTTCTCTCTTTCGTAACGTTCGATTAAGAGGGAAAAAATGAACGTTGGGTTCAAGAATATAGCCCTTTTTGACATTAATACCCACTTTTTCTTAATTTTTTACCCTCTAAAAATCCTATAAATACCCCCATTAACCTTATAATTTTTACACACATTTTCATTTTTATTTCTACCTCTAAACTCAACAATATTTCTGTTATTACAACCTCTAAACAAACAAAAATGAATACCAATGATCAATGGATCAACTCCATGCTCGCTGGCCCGCAAAATCAAATACCAAATTCCTCATTTTCTTCTAATCCAAGCACACCAACATCCGCAAATTCCATCACCTCAAACACCAACCAACTTCCATCATTCGGCTCGCCATACAAAATCCGAATCAATTCACCAACTTTAACCCATTCGACAACCAATTTACACCCGACCAATTTCAACTATGGAATCGATTTCAGTTCAACAAACCTATGGTCGAACAAATCGTGGCTTTTAGCGGCAAAAATGATTAAGATTTGATGACCCGGATTGAACATTTGTATAAATACAATAAGGGAAAAAATTTGCCCACGAAAAAGCTTAGGGTTTTTTTTGAAAGACAAACAAAAATGGAGAAATCTCGATTCGATACAAACAACAAAGATAAATTGGACCGCGAACCTATGGCGATAGTGGAATTTATCAATGCTAAAAAAAGGAACAAGGAATTGAGGATGCTTGAAATCAACACTGACAAGATGGATCCGATAGACGCGACTATTGTCAAAATAAGTTCCATCCGACACAATTTCAAACACCTCAACTATTTATTTCTTCCTATGTATACATATATTATCATCAAATTACCATTATTATCATCCAAAAATAAAATAAGCAATTTACACTTCTTTTTCATTTGTCAATAATTAAACTAGGAAGGAAAAAAAACATGATACCCCAACATCCCTCCACCCACGTCATGTCACTTCCAATAGAAAGACCAGGAAAATCGGCGGCGTGGTGGCGGCAGCAAGATCGGCAGCGTCACGGTGGCTGGTGGTCGGCGACCTGGTGGTGGGTGGAAAGAATAGTGTAGGGTGTAAGAGGTCTCAGTTTGATACATGCACGAACATGTACAAACGCTTTTCTTTCTTTATTATTGATGTCTTGTTGAGAATATTAATAAATCCTTGATATTTGATATATTTTTATGTTTCGTTCCTGTTTTTTATCTTCAATTTTATGGATGTTGATTGTAGGTTCTAATGAAAATGGAACATTAATTTTAAGTGGTAGATAATGGGTTAGTATATGTGGTTTACATTTTGTGTTTGAGTTTATGAAGATGCGGTGTTGGTGTTTGTATCTGATGAAAGAATGAGATGGTTGTTGATTTTGGGGTTTTTGAAGGTTGCTGGAGATGATGGACGGTGTTGGTACTACTGGACTGGTGTTGAGGTTTGTGAAGGTGGGAGTGGTGGTGGATGAAGATAAAGAAGAAAGGATGATAATTATTTTGATTGGTGGTGGGGCCTATTATTAAATTTTGTTGGTAGTAAGTCATAATGGTAAAAGGACTACTTTACCCTCATGTATATATTTAAAAAGACGAAAGTACCCTCAAGTGTAGTATTTTAACGGAAGTTAGTGATGACCGTTAGAAGGAGGGATCAACGATACATAATGTTTCGCATTTAGAGATGGATGATGCATATTTTTCGGTCAAAAGATGAAACTTGTCGGTCAACGCAAACCACAAAGATGAACGGTGTAGTTTACTCTGATAATAATAATAATTAGTAATATTATTATTATTTAATATAGTTATTAATAGATAATAATAATAAATAAATATTAGAAACAATAATAATATTTATTATTATTATTATTATTATTATTAATTAATAAATAAATTAAAATGATAATAATAATAATAATACTCTTAATAACAATAATAATAATAATAAATAGCAATAATATTAATAATAATAATACTAATAACAATAATAAATAATGTTAATAATAGTAATAATAATAAATAATACTAATAATAATAATGAACAAATAAATAAATTACTATTATTATTATTATTATTATTATTATTATTAAATTATGAATTACAACGTAATTTAAAACTTTTCATCCAACTTTCTATATAATCTGAATTCCATCATTTGATGTAATGGTAATGATTGAATTCCAATTACATCGGAAACCAAACAACCTACATAATGTAATTTGAATTAAAATTCTTTCCATTCCGCGAACCAAAAAACCTATGTAATGTAATCAAATTACAATTACATCAAATTACGGTAAATTGCAACGAACCAAATGACCCCTTATAGAATTTTGTTGCAGTTGATTTTTTTAAAGTAGGAAAACGCGTTTTCCCAGTTATATGTGTGAAATATTTTCCATTTGCGTAATTCCACGGTTGTGAAGCGAAAGATTTTTGTGCATTCATAAATGAAAATAAGCTAATTTTTTTATAGGTTTCATTGAGTGGTGAAAGAATTTATATAAATACCTTTTATACTGTATATCAACCTGGCCAAGTTGTCTTAGATTATGTTCTTGGCCAGGGTTTGCCATTGCACCAAACGCGAATCCACTTAAATCAAAATGAAAAGGTACTTCGTTACATTTACCAGGACACTCATTGCTAATCGTAACATTGATTGGTTTTCCCGAGCAGTATGGTGGTCGTGTACAAAATATCTGCATATAATTGGCAACCCAATGTATTGCTTAACTTTATGGTATCATAATTACCGATCAACAAAATGAAATGAAATAAACATTGGAGCATGCCTGAAAACAATGTCCGCATCCCTTGCCTTTCAAAAAGATATTGGCATTTCCAGCTGATATCATAGACTTTAATGGAGGATTGTTCACATCTTCACCCCATCCACACGCCCCTCCTATTAACAATCACGTAAAAATAGATGACACATAACGTAAACTATCATGTGAATGAAGTATTTTTAATGGAGAAATGCTAATCTCTCGCTGACGTGTCAGCGGGTGATTGATTTAATAAAAAAGATGTGAGAGAAACTGTCATAAAATGCATAAATCACCCGCTGACACGTCAGTGAGTAGATTTTTTTTGTAATTTTGTGAGTGTGTCTAACATTGCACTTTTTCATGATTGTTGTCTTAGAAATAAAAAGTGTAAATCACATACTACATATAAATCGTTAGAGTAAATTGCAAAAATCGTCCTTGTGGTTTAGCCAAATTGCAGTTTCGTCCTTGTGGTTCATTAAGTGCAAAAATCGTCCGTTCTATGCACTGTTACGTCCGTTTTAGTCCTCCGGCACTGCAAAAAACATCCTTGTGGTTTGGAACTTACGGAACCATACGGACGAAACGTGCAATGCCAGAGGACTAAAACGGATGTAACAGTGCAAAATAAGGACGGTTTTTGCACTTTCGAAACCACGCGGATGAAACATACAATTTGACCAAACCACAAGAATGATTTTTGCAATTTACTCGTTAATCTTTATGTTGTATAACACATTACCACTTTCGGCACCAGATTCACCCCCATACCATGTGGCTAAACCATTGTTAGCATTGCTCAAGGTGATAAGGCACAAATATGAAAATATGTACACCAATAGAATGGGAACGACAATAGGAGTACGTGTGGGAGACATTATATTTTTAATAATATCTCAATTGGTCACATGAAATGGCTATATCATACATTTGGCGTTTTCTAACAACTTGGAACCCGTTTATATAAACGCAAAGGTATGCTAGAATTATGTATTACTTAACTATTTAATTTAGGTATTACCTGAGAAAAATATAGATTTGATAAAAATTGTTCAACTAGCTATACACTCATTAGTGTATTGAATCAACATGCTCAGATAAAAATGTTCGAACGATACTCCTATTCTGTAATTATTTATTTTCACTATCTCTCATTTTGGACCACTGAATTGCTTCTTTTCCATTATTATTATTATTATTATTATTATTATTATTATTATTATTATTATTATTAAAAACTCATAGGATTTACAAAAAATTAGTGGAAAGCCGAGAAACCAACTGGGCCCCCATTATTTATTTATTTATTTTATTTATTTATTTTTTATTTTTATAAATCAACACTTTTATTAGAAAATCATAGGATTTACAAAAAATTAGTGGGGAGCCGAGAAACTAACTGGACCCCCCGACCTCTAGCAATATTATTATTATTATTATTATTATTATTATTATTTTTTTTTTTTATTTATTTTTTTTTTATTATAAACATCACTTTATTAAACACTCATAGAATTTACAAGAAATTAGTGGGGAACCGAGAAACCAACTGGGCCCCCACACCTCTAGCAATAGCAAAACCAATCCTATTAAAAATATGAACCGCATCACGTGCCCCAATGTCTTGAGTCATAGAGAATCGTCGGATACGCTTTAGTAGGGTTACTGCATCCTTCTCAAGTTCTCCAAAAGAAGAGAAGGAGAAGGGGAGGAAACCATACCCGATATCAACACATTTAGCATCGTACTTGACACGTTTACGTTGTGCGGCATCAATAACCGCACGCCCCGGCACAAAATCAATCATCCCAGATTGCGTCAAGGGCGACGACCCCGTAAGATCAACACATACATCACGCCCATCATCCCAAGAATAAAGCAATATATCAGCCGGTCGTAAGGATCTGTCCCTATCTCCATAAAGCCCAATATCCACTTCCTTACGAGCTGAGATTCCGGACCGAGAACAAATATCAACAAGAACATCACGCACAATGTTATGCGGATGTTTAATGCCAACAATACCCGCGCATGAAACAACATGATCCCCATAAATATCTCCAGTAAAAACCCTAGAACAGGCTGAACACGGTACCTGAATAGTGAAAAGAGGAACGCCCAACCGATAGCACAACACACAACGATAAGTCCTGGCATTCATAGTTTGTCCCAGTCCAGAAATCGGAGCCACCCTAAGCCAATCTGAAGTATGATCCTCCTTTAGTGAGCTCCATAAAGCCATCTGTCGAGGAGATAGATGGAATGTAGATTCGACAGTTTGGGTAACCCGATCGAAATATATATCTGCCAATTTCTTCATAAGTTTGGGGGCAGCGACCTCGCTAGGGTTACTCAAAAGGTCAATATCCATATTCACATTAAAAGTACATAGAGCATCATCAAAAGAGGGACCAACAGTTATAATACAGAAACTATGGAGAAGCTTAGTCTGTAGGCTAGCAGATTGAAGTCTAGAAGCAAGGAAGACATAGTTCAAGACATCACCTGCAGAATATACACCAAGCCCCCCAAAAGCAAAGGGTAGGGTGGCGAGTCTCCATTGCCAATCACCAAAATCAGGCCCAGAAGCAGTGACAATACGCTCCAAAAAAGAACGAAGTGCCGCATCAAAAGAAACCTGAGCACACTCAAAAACCCGGGGGGAACATGTGCGCATAGAAAAATACAACTTGGAAATACCAACACATGCACGAAGTAACAACAACTCGCATTGAGGGTCATTAAGTTTGGCAACAACATCCATAAGTTCAATAGTTTTAGCAACCCTTTTTAAAACAAGCTTACTACCAAACTCAAAATCCACACTAACGGGCCCACCCAACAATTTAACACCGTGTAAGGGACGAGAAATATTGGGGGGAAAAACACCCGCATACCTGCTTCTGGGATCTTCCTTTGGCCAAAAAACTTCAGTTTTATCAACATTGAGGTGTAAGCCCCGACAAGGTCCATCCATCATAATTAACTCTAAAACCTTACCCACAACCAAAGTATCGCCAATAATAGTGCCATCATCCAGATACCATGCTTGAAAAGAAAGGTCAAAAGAGTCTCTAATCTTACATGCCAAGGGATGTAACACTAAAGCAAAGAGGAGAGGCCCAAGCGGATCACCTTGTTGCACACCTTGATGAGACCAAAGAGTATGCTCACCATAATATAATCTGGCAGGACTGGAGTAACAGAATTCCACCCACCGTGAAATAGCCGGGAAATGAAGCCGAACCTCACGCAACATAACAGCCCGATCCACCATGTTGAAAGCATTTTTAAAGTCAACCAACAACATAGAAAGACCAACATCACCCCCACGATCCTCAATCAACCGATTCACCGCATGAAGAATAGCCTCCCCTCCACCCGATACCCCAACACCAAATTGTAAATCATCTAAATAACCATCTGAAGAATGGCCAATCATGGAAGCACATACCTTGGAAACTAATCGCCTCCAAACAGTCCCAACAGCAATAGGACGGATACCTCCTCCTGGTTTGACTAAGGGTGTGAGAGGAGCACTAGCAATGTACTCCCCCAACACCCTCGGGCATTTACCAGCAAGAAAAAGGTTCACCACTTGTGCGATAGAAGCGACCAACTCATCAGAAATAGCCACAGCTGCACCATTTAAACAATCCAAAAGGTGTTGGGCACGCAACCCATCCCGTCCACATGAAGTACCACGAGGGAAACTTTTGATCAATTCAAGAACCGTAGCAGGAGATGCGGTAAGGTGATGATGATCAATAGGTATATCAGGTAAAAGAGGAGCAGACTGGAAGGGGTGCTTAGCTTTTAAGTCTTCAAGAGTAGAAACATCATAAGGTGAAATACCAGAAGATGAAAGAACTCTGACCGCAGCAATATAATGACCATCGCAAATCTTCCTCTTATATTGCTTGACATTGCGGTCACCCAAATCCAAGCTATCATCATCAATATTAGACCATAGTGGGGATGGTTCGGCTAAAACCTCACGCACAACCTGCAAACTGCCACCAGGGGTGCCCCATGCATGAATAGCATTAACAATATACTCTTCCTGGCGTTGACGCTTAGTGGCCGACCTACACTCTTGATTACTCCTCGGGCAAAAAGTTTTAAGGAGACAAAGAGGCAAGACTAACAAACCAACCCAACAAGAAATGTCATCAGGCGCGCAGATCACCTTATCAAGAGCTATTTTCAAAGCACGAGAGAACTCCAAGCGACATTTGGGAGGGATGGATTTGACAGTCCGCAACCCCTTAGAGAGTAAAGTATCAAGAAGAGGTAACTCGAAACCACCAAGCTCGTCCAAAACCAAATCCTCAACAAGGGCAACATGGGAGGGAACCTGTGGTTTGGTGAGATCATATAACACGAACCGAACAATACCATCACCACAATCAGGAGGAGACACAAAATCAGACCCCGCACCATGACGACACTTAGTCCGGAAGGTATGCGTTTTGAAACAACCACCACATAACCACAAACCCATACGCTTAAGGGTAATCTCATCCCTTTCAAAAATAGCCAAATCCGACAAAAGAGAATGCCTAGTGATAGCTTGAGCCTCACCACTAAAGTGCTGATCATGAAGATGAGTGATCACAAAGGTTTTAGTAAGCCCATTTCCACCACCATCTCGACATCCACTAAGACCCACAAAGGGACAGTGAAACCTAACAGCATGCATTGAAAACTCCAAACAGTAAAAAGCCCCACAGTATCTACCAAACCCTACGATAAAACCCTACTGTTTTGAATACCAGGCAACCAATGCAACAACCTAAAAGTAATGTAGAAGATCACGATGAACCCCAACAAATGTTTAGAGATGCGTAACCACAACCATTCGAACTGAAAAAAGTATTCAAAACCTAACAACAGCTTCGAAAGAAAAAGGTTAGGGACACCAAACCCCTACTGAGTCGAATACCAAGCAGCCTACAACAACCTGAAAACAATGTAGAAGATCACCGCGAACCCAACAACTGTTTAGAGATGCGTAACCACAACCATTCAAAACGGAAAAATATCTCGATATAAAACCCTAACCACAGCTTCGAACGAGAAAGATTATGGGCACCTGAGCGACAGGGGACCTGTAATGGGCAAAACGAAAGGGACCCACACCACTCGGAGAATAAAACCAGCATCAAACAATCACGAAGCAATAAAAAGGTTTCAAATCGAAACCCTAACCAGAAATAAAGGAAAAAAAACGGAAGAAAGATGCAGAAAAAGTAATGAATATGTACAGAAAACCTATCACGTAAACATGATAAGATCAAGGGAATAAACAACCCATTCAACAGAGGATGTTGAAGATTGATCTGCAACCGTGAAAGGAAGAAGACGATCCAGGCAGATCGCCAAAAATCGCCCCTACAAAACGTATTTTGTTATTATTTTTATTATTATTATTATTATAAAACATCACTTCATTAGGAAATCATAGGATTTACAAGAAATTAGTGGGGAGCCGAGAAACTAATTGGTCCTCAATCCTCTTGTTATAACAAAGCTAATCCTACTAAAAACATGATCAACAGCACGTGCGCCAATTTCCTGAGTTAACGCGAAGCTTCATATGCGCTTTAGTAAGGTTACCGCATCATTTTCAAGCTCTCCAAAGGAAGAGAATGAGAAGGGGAGAAACCTATATCCAATGTCCGCACATTTAGCCTCGTACTTGGCACGCTTAAGTTGCGCTGCTTCGACCACCACACGCCCGGTGCAAAATCAACCATATTATTATTATTATTATTATTATTATTATTATTATTATTTGAGCTTTGATACATGGGCCTAACTAAAGAGGCCTAAAAGGAGACCTAATGCATAAATGAATTGTACAGTACTGTTACTGTACAATTCATTTATGCATTAGGTCTCCTTTTAGGCCTCTTTAGTTAGGTCCATTTATCATTTTCCTTATTATTATTATTTTCATTTCTGTATCACCTTGTTAGACTTGGATTCTCCATAAAACTTTTTAGCTACACTCTCTCAAATATTTATCTATTTCTCTCTCATATCTTACTCAAGACTTCCACTCACACTTTCCCTCTCCAAAAATATTGTGAAAAACTAAAAGGGGGGGTTGAATAGTTTTACCGATTAAAACTTCGTTTTAAAATATTTAGATTGACTTATGTCAATCTATTTAAATGTGTATGTTGGACATTGATAGATAGATATGTAAATATGTAATGGAAAGATAAAGAGTAAGAAACACATAACCACGACACGAGTGTTTATAGTGGTTCGGCTACAAGGACACCTTCCTTTCCATACTCCAGTCCCCGAGTCACCTACTCGAGAGTTCGTAAACACTACACGACACCAACTCCTTATGGCGGAGAAGCCTTCACAACGTCGCCTACTCTTTTTCCGGTACTAGTCTAGACACTGGGTTCTTCCACAAGGTAGAACCACACCTATCACAACGTCGCCTACCCTTTATCCGGTACTAGGCTAGATACCGAGTTCCATTACAATGAAGAAACTACTACCCAACACTACACAATACCTAACCCAAAGGAGAGCCACTCCTTATTACAACATCATCAAGGATATCAATATCCTTGAATACAACCTATCTCTATTTGTACATCGATGCACCTCATCGATTATACACCCTTGGCATCTTTCACTAATGCCACTTGACTTGACTTCTAGGCACCCTTCACTAATGCCCTTGACACGGACGTTTGGCACCTTTTACTAATGCCTTCGTCTTGACTCCTTTGGCATCCTTCACTAATGCCTTTGACACGGACATTAAGCACCTTTCACTAATGCTTTCGTCTTGACTCTTTCGGCATCCTTCACTAATGCCTTTGACACAACACTTCTATGGAGGAAGAAAGAACTATCAACAAGAGAACCTCAGTAGTCTTGATGATGACGAAGCATGGCAACTCATGGACTTGAGCTTGCTCGATTTCAAGAGGTGGTGATCTCGACTTCAAGAGGAACCTAGAGAATCACACAAAAACAAAACACAAACTACATAGAGAGATCCTTAGGATCTGAGGTTAGAAGGTTTACAATACTAGGAGAAAGTATGTGTGGGAGTGACTACCCAAAATGGAGAAATGGCTCATTATTTATAGAGGAAAATTAGCTACCGTTCCACGGATCCCACAGATCCCTCACTTGAGGGATCCGTCCAGTGTACTCCTGGGGATCCGTGGGACGCTCCTCTTTGCCCATGGGTTTTGGGTCATGGGTTATGGGTCATGGGTCCTAGACTTTGGACCATGGGTATCCAAGTAGATACAATGTATCTAATAGGTGCAATGCATCTAGTCCATGGGTCATGGGTTAAATCCATGGATCATGGATAATATCCATTCATGACTTATGCATGATGTCATGCAATGGGTTATGGATTAAGCTCCATGGGTATGAGTCATGGATTTTGGGTTATACCCAACAACATTCAATGTATTTGGTCAATGGGTCAAATACTTAAGCTTCTACCCATTACATTACCCATTATAATACATACTAGTTATGTATATATCTATCCAATATGTAAACACTAGTTGTTCAAGTGGAGGGATATTTGATAACATCGTATTATCCTGAATATTAAGTGTCAATTCGCCCCGATAATGCTTGTAATTTATATCATTTATATAGATTTACGCTTGTTTTCTATTATATTCCACTTTCAGGTAAATTATGAGCATTGGAGCTAAAGAGATGCGGAATTGGAGAATTATTAAAGATTTATCATAGTATGCTCACTTCGAAGAAGTTACGGCGTAACTCATCTCTCACATTACGCCGTAACTAAAGCGTGACTCAGAAAGCCAACTTATTAGAAGATTACGGCGTAACTCTTCCAAAAGATTACGACGTAACTATATTAGGTCAAATGAGGATCCGCGCCGCTGATAACTACGCCGTAACTCGTGCATAAACTACGGCGTAACCAAGAATTATTGAAGATACGGCGTAACCACTTCTAAGGTTACGCCGTAACCAGCAGATCTAGTGCAATTTACGAAGAATTTGATGATTACGGGTAACTATTTTATTAGTTACGCCGTAACCAAGATCTGGCCTATAAATACCCCACAATTTCCAGCATTTCAAAGCATCCCATTTCACACACTACAAACAAAGAACGTGGGAAGAAGCCAAAGGCAGGTCTAGAGGAGTATACGGAGCTATCTCCAAGGGAGAAATCATTCCCCTACGATAAGCATTAGCATTTTATCTATTCTTTACTTTTGATTCATGTATTTCGTAATTAAATATTGAATTGATTTGTATGGTTAATATGAGCGGCTAAGCACCTCTTGGTGCTGGCTTAGTTATGATTCCTTAATTGTTTTGTTTACGTTTACATTTCTTTCGTATAATTATTTCTAAGTGTATGCATGCATAGTTTATTGGTAGCTACCCTTGTTTCGGTAGTTTTGAATGGCGGTAGAGGCTAGTTGCTTAGGAGATATGACCAACTGACCCTAAGTGAGTAGACTGATACGGGAAGGGTAAGATATGACCAACTGACGACCCTTTCTACTTGTGCGATTTGACCAACTGATCACCTACCGTTTGGATGAACTTAAGAATTAGGGGTGAGTATTTAAGTTGCTAACGCCCGGGCACTCACTATTATAAATCTAGCACGTAGCGGTACTTAATGACTTGGCTTAGGGGACCAGGAACAACAATTATGAAGGGACACCTGACTTCTCCAGTGGTGGCATCTTTGCTGATAGGTTAGGGCGAATTGACCAAATGTTGTCCTCTCGACTTTGACCCCACCTGAAGTAATTGGAAGTAATTAGACGTAGACATTACTAGCTAGGATGAATAACTAGGTTAGCACCGCTCTCCTCTATTGATTACACCTTTGCCTTTATTTGCGTTATTAGTTAATTAATTAAATCATCTTAAAATTTGTGACACCTAGACTTAGTGTTAATCCAACACACATAGCTCTTGGGACGACCTTGGTTTTACCGAATACTACGCTACACACGACCGGGTACACTGCCCGTTAGTGCATTAGGGTAGACCATAGGTATACCGAGACATTATAAATATTAAAACATGGTCAGTAAAACCTGCATCAGTAAAACACATAACCACGATATGAGTGTTTATAGTGGTTCGGCTACAAGGACACCTTCCTTGCCCTACTCCACTCCCCGAGTCACCTACTCGAGAGTTCGTAAACACTACACGACACCAACTCCTTATGGCGGAGAAGCCTTCACAACGTCGCCTACTCTTTTTCCGGTACTAGTCTAGACACTGGGTTCTTCCACAAGGTAGAACCACACCTATCACAATTATTATCCTGAATATTATCCTGAATATTAAGTGTCAATTCCCCCCGATAATGCTTGTAATTTATATCATTTATATGGATTTACGCTTTTTTCCATTATATTCCACTTTCAGGTAAATTATGAGCATTGGAGCTAAAGAGATGCGGAATTGGAGAATTATTAAAGATTTATCATAGTATGCTCACTTTGAAGAAGTTACGGCGTAACTCATCTCTCACATTACGCCGTAACTAAAGCGGGACTCAGAAAGCCAACTTATCATAAGATTACGCTTCTACCCATTACATTCTATGGGTACAATGTATCTAATAGGTGCAATGTATCTAGTCCATGGGTCATGGGTTAAATCCATGGATCATGGATAATATCTATTCATGACTTATGCATGATGTCATGCAATGGGTTATGGGTTAAGCTCCATGGGTATGGGTCATGGACTTTGGGTTATACCCAACAACATTCAATGTATTTGGTCAATGGGTCAAATACTTAAGCTTTTACCCATTACCTTACCCATTATAATACATACTAGTTATGTATATATCTATCCAATATGTAAACAATAGTTGTTGTACATATGTATTACTAAGTCATAAAATCACTACTACGTGTTTTAGTGTTTTATGTAAAAACGTAAGTGTGTTAGTAAACTATTGGCTCAAACCATTTACATATTTTATTCGTTTCATTAAAATGATTTTACGTTTGTTATCGACAAAACATTAGAAGATCGTAAAATATAAATAAACATTTTTACGGCTTATTTGTATTAACAAATATCACTCTCAATATAAATAAAGATGGGAGGCAGGAAGAATAAGGTGGTATGCATGGAGCAACGCCGTTCGATTACCAGTGATGTGAGGTTGTGTTGGGTTTTGAGGGTCTCACAGTTTACTAATGCTTATTGGTTATTGCTGCTGTTGGTTGATTACTTGATGCTGATAGAAGACTTCAAAGAAAATATGCTAAGTGGTTAATGTTGCTGGGCATAATGTTACTATTGCTGGTGTTGCGTTACTGCTGTTAGCATTCAATGACATCAAGGATTATCCACTAAGTGTGTTACTGCTGCCAGAGTAATACTTACTGCTTCTAGTTATAGTTAGTATTGTTGAATGTTAAACCTGTTTGTAATGAGTTAATACTGTTAGCGTCGGTTAGTTAGTGCTGCTTAACATATATGATTGTATTTAGGACTGTAAACGAACCGGGCGAACACGAACATAGCTTTGTTCATGTTCGTTCATTTAATTTTAACCGGACAAATAAACGAACATGAACGCTTAAACGGACGAATTTTCTTGTTCATGTTCGTTTATTAAAAAATGAGTTGTTCATGTTCGTTTATGTTCGTTCATTAAGACACTAAACAAACGGTAAACGAACGGATATAAATGAACATAGACAAACAAACATAAAGTTTACTAATTATGCATGATATATTATTTTATAAGCTTTGTTTTGTTTAAACAAACCAATTTTAAATTATACAATTAAAATATATGATATACAAATATAAATAAATAAATGAACATAAACGAACGCATAATCGGACGTTCATGAACATAAATGAACGGACGCGACTTTTATTCATGTTCATTCATTTAACTAAACGAACGTAAGATATGGTTCATGTTCGTTCATTTAATAAATAAACGAACATTTTACCGAACAGTTCATGAAATGTTCACTGAACGTTCAGTTCGTTTACAGCCCTAATTGTATTATCTTTAGTAAAAATATGTTTTGATTAGGAAGTTATTCTTATCTTGTAGAATAAGAATCATAACCCTAGAAGGACTCCTTAGTCTATAAAAAGAGGCCTTAGGGAATATAGAAAAATATGTATTAGTTAGAAAGTTTATAGCTTCAAGGTCGTTTGTAAACCTAGTACTAAAGCAAGAGTACTCGTATTATTCATAAATAATATTGAAGCTGTTGTGTTGTGATCAATCTTGTGTTTGCAATTGCTATTCAAACAGTTCTTCTTTATTCAAGCTAAGTGTTAGATTCCGCATAACACCTAGTTCCACCAATTAGTTTCTATAGGAGTTGTGCTAGATCTATCTAATATAACTTATTCTTTACAAGCTTAAGGAATAGGATCGTGGTTAATCTGGGATCAACAAGTGGTATCAGAGCTTGTGATCTAGAAGCTGCTGATTAAAGAATAACATGTTATTCAACACAAGATCTTGGAGACTAAGATGGACTTTGAATCTACTCAAATGATGGTTGATGGTGAGTATGACATCTGGCGTATGAGAATTGAGCAGCATATGATGATGATGGATTATGCCATGTGGGACATAGTTGAGAATGGGAATGCTAAGCCAAAGGTTATAAAAGTTTGGGAAAAGACTGAGATCTTGGCCCCCACTACTGCTGAAGAGAAAGCCCAGAAGAGGTTGGAGATGAAAACCAAAACTACTTTACTGATGGCTCTACCCAATGAGTATTAGTTAAAGTTTTTCAACATTAATGATGCTAAGTCCTTGATGGAAGCAATAAAGAAAAGATTTGGAGGCAATGATGCCACCAAAAAGACACAAAAGAATCTATTGAAACAGTAATATGAGAACTTTTCTGACTCAAGTTCTGAGAGATGCTGGATCAAACTTTTGACAGATTGCAAAAACTGGTAAGCCACTTGGATATTTTGGGAGTTGAAATAGGACAGGAAGACATCAATCAAAAATTCCTAAGAAGCATGTCACCAGGATGGAACATGCATTCAATTGTATGGAGAAATAAGGATCTAGAGACCACAACCTTGGACGATCTTTATAAAAATCTGAAGGTTTATGTGTTTGAAGTAAAACAGATGTCGGGCTCAAGTTCTAACTCACAGAATATGGAATTTATGTCATCAAGAAGCACTAGCAGCACAAATGGTAAAGTTTCTATTGCTCAGGGAGTTTATGCTGCTGATACTAAAGTTAATATTGCCAACTCTGAAAACTTGAGTGATGCCATGTTTTACTCTTTGCTTGTTGGTCATTCAAGCAGTTCTTGTAAGAGATTGGATTTTTTTTTATTAAAATACCCCACTAAATATATCCCACACACTCACAAAATAAAAAAATAATACCCACTAACACAATGCCCAAAAGGTGAACTTTTCACCTCTTGTTGCACCTTTTCATCCTTGCCAAACCATCACCTCACCTCCTCCAATGGATTTGTTGCGTGAGGCACCCTTGCCATTTGCTCACTTTGAATGCGTTGGGGGTAGCCTAAGGGTTCCCTTCGCGGGTCTCTTCTAGTGGTTCGGGTCTCAGGGCCCTTTTAGATGGTTTAACGCGAGGGTCAAATTTCAAGTGTGGTGTCGTTTAAAAAAAAGCACTAAAATAAAATTAGTAGTATTTAAGTATCACACCGGATTATGTACATAGCTCTAACTGTAATCACCTAATTATCTTTTTAAGATAAGAATAATGAGAATTACTACAACAATCGGATGGACGGACGAGGAGACTTTCGCCGGGGACGCTGTGTCCCCGACGAAAGTCACTAAACGACAAAACAAAACCTGACGTGGCACATGAATATGCAGACCAGTTAAAGAAAATTCAACGAAAACTTTCGGAAAGTCTGTTCAATTTTTAACATAATTTGACCGGCTAGTCAAAATTCAACGACCCCTTTCGCCGGGGACTTGTCCCCGCCGAAAGTGTCTTTCACTTTTACCAAAATTTGACCAAAGTCAAAAGCATGCTAATTGTTCCCGCCTTTAATCCCTCCAAAACTTTCCCCGGGGACATGTCCCCGGCAAATATAATATTTAGAAAAATACACTTTATTGCAACTATTAATACACAACTAAAACCCCGATGCTTGGATAGTCTTTTCATTATGTAAAACCCTAAACTGTTTTATAAAAGATATATTCAACAATTGACTTTCAACATTCAAGTTTCAAGTTTTCACTTTCACTTTTTTATCACATAAAAAGAAAAGTTAAATTAGTATTACATTCCGTATTAATTTCAAAATGAATATCCAAAGGATAAAAGCTATTTTGGAGCTATTGATTGATGTATATTCTGTACACTTTTGAAAATTGCACCCATTTTTACTAGAACTCTGAAAGATTCATTGATTCCTTCACGCATTAAAGTCAGAGATTTGGTGAAGATATGTGATGTCTCATTATCTGGTACCGTATTTTCTTACAAATGCTCTATACAATTACAAAATACTCGTAACAAAAAACAATTACAAGACCTTACCTCTCTTTTCATTTAAAATAATAATTCATTTAAATATGTCAATACTACCACGCTTATATTCAAATACACACTCTGCGTATCATGATTCGATATTGAAAAATGTACTCATTTGAATCATATGTTATGTGCCCGCATATTCTTCGAGCATTCTTTGTAAAAGTTTAATAATAAGCACGTATGATTTGACAAATTATAAATTCTCAAGTGTTTAGTATTCGAAAAGGGGTGTTTGGACACCATAATCTGGTTAACTAAGAACATGGTCAGCTTTACAAATCCAGCATGTGCTTTGATTCATAAAAATACTTGAAAGATACATACGAATTAGTTAAACATACGTATTATTCCAACAACAACAACATCAACAACATCAACAACAACAACAACAACAACTACAAGAACAACAAAAACAATAACAACTACAAGAATAAAAACAACAACAACAACTACAAGAACAACAACTACTACTACTACTACATACGAAGATTTTCCATGTCACCTATCAGCTCACGAAGTAATGCATCCGACTGACATGCATGGTCGTCAGGAATCCTTGCCATTTCAAGTCTTGCCTCCAGCATCCTTACTGTTGTCTCTAGCACATGTTTTTGTGATTCCAGAATGTTTATCCTAAGATCTTTGGCATTACAGCTTGAGCACTCTGTTAGTGCAGATCCAGAACCTTGAGATGTTGAACCAGAAGAGATTATTCTTAAGTACTCGTCAAATTCACTCTTCCACATAAAATATTCGCACCCATTATCTTCTTTTCTGGGCTGTTACATAATAAGAAAATTATAAGAGATTACAACCCAATTATTTGTATATTTACATAAATAAGAAATGTATGATTGTTCACCTTCGACATAGAACATTCATAAAATTGCCGTCCAGCTGAATTTTCTCTATGTGATGTTCTTAATCTTTGTTAGGAATTGGAAATTTCATGTTAAAGAGTCGGTCACCCCAATAATGGTCTAGCATATGTTAGCTCGTAGATTTGTCGTTGTTTACGTTATTTAGCAGTTTATTAGTTAGTTTGTAGCGTAGATTTGTTTAGTGCAACACCGTGGAGGAAGGACGGGTCTTTACCCACTGTATACCTGATCCACAGGCCGATAGGAGGTCGTATTTCTTGTAACTATAAATACCCCTTCCATCCATGGAAGGGGTGGTGCTTTTCAATCTAATACTCTACATTTTGTGAAGTAACTCTCTACCAAGAAACCACCCAACTCTCTAACTTTCTCTCTCTAATGGCAAACATGTATTTTGATCTCCCAAGACCACCCGAATCATCAAACACATAAATATACGATCCTACAATTGGTACCAGAGCCAAGGTTGTTGTGTTTTGGTGATTTTTTGTGTGGTTTTGATACTTGTTTAAAACTGTTTTGTGTATTATTGTGGTCGGATTAGTTTTTATGGGTAAACAGTTTTAACAGTCTTTTGTATATGTTGGTCTATGAAAGGTTACATGGTCCATGGCAAACTGTTTTAGTATCAAGTTGTTATCTATCTTATTGGTCATTTGGTCATATTTGTTTTTGTCTAGACTGGTCAAGTTTTTGGGTGATTTCTGGTGTGTCATAAATTGTCAAATGGGTTTAATGAATCTGTTCTATGCATTTTCTGGATTTTTTTGAAGCTGATCGGAAAATTTGGCCGGAAAAACTCATCGGAAAACTCAAATTATCATGCTAGCGAGTTGATAGTACAAGATGTCCATATTCACTGAACCCACCTAGCGACTTGTTATTTAACAAGTCGTAGCGAGTTAGCTTAGCGACTTGGCTAGCAACTTGGCTAGCGACTTGGCTAGTGACTTGGCTAGCGAGTTGGCTAGCGAGTTGGCTAGCGAGTTGGCTAGCGAGTTGGCTAGCGAGTTGACTCAAGACCATTGTCACTAGCGACTTGACCTTGTGACAGAAATGATGAAAAAGAAGATGTTAAGACTTGAAAGACCGTGACAACAACAATACTACTAGACCACGACCACAACAACCATATACCATATACTAATCATCATGACCTCTGGTTGAGCAACCATCATCAGTTCCACTACATCTACCAACATCAAATCCAGTCTAACCTAATCCCATCTCCAACTCTACACTTAAACTCGACTCGAATTTAATAAAACAAGTATACTATACGATCTCAGATTATTATTTCGTGGTACTCTAAAGTAACATCAAGACCAAATGTCTTATACACGAAATAGACTTTCATCATTGATCACTATAAAGCTTTCACTTCTTGTTGAATATTCGAACATTAAAAGAAACTACATAACAAATCTGCTATGTGTCTTCTTTGGTTCGTTTCATCATTAATTATTAAAACATAAACCTTCTTGATGTGTCCGAATGTGCAAGTCTGAATCAAATAACGAATCTGGTAATTGATCTACTAGATTCGGTTGAATGACATTATCACAAGCATCAAATATACGAATTAAACAAATAAGTTTAACATTCATGTTAAATCATTTGCTTGGCTCGTTTTTTTGTTTACTCTAAACAAGACTGAATCGAATTAATACCTACCTTTGCTCTTGGTGTTTGATCTTGTGGCCGGTACAAAGCCTTGAAGCCATCCCTGTGGCTTATTAGACTTGGTTAAACCATCCCTGTGGCTAGGTCTAATAGTAATGATTATGTGATAAGTGAATGATGGGAGCGATTTAGTATGTGTGCTGAAGTTGGAGGCGTATTATTCTGTGAAGTACGATTAGGGTTGAGAGAGAGTTGCAGATGAGGAGTGAGAGGCGCAGGTAACTATTTGAGATTAGGGTTTGGTGTGTGAAGTAAGTGCTAATTTATACTCCTTATGATTAGGGTAAGGATGGTTATGTGGTATGGATCAGTTATACCGATTAGTACTTGGGTTAAATTGGATCAAAAGTTTGTGGACTTGGGCCATGCTTAACTTCTTTGTTGGTTTGGGAGTCTTTTTTGGTCTAACGTTTTTTAGCCTCAATTTCACTTGTTTGTAGTTGAATGGGCCTTCGGTTATAAGGTATATTAGAGGATCTCATGTGAGCTTGGATTAAGTACTCTTACTTATATTGGATCGTGAAATATTCTGATATAACTTTAATTAGATTCGATTTTCCTGGACAAATTCGTAAATGAGCTAAAGAGTGATTATGGATTTGCGAATTTTGTTCATTGAAGCGGGTAAAATAATTGGAGTTATGGACATGGGACTTCTAATGCTTAATGGTTTGGCCCTTCAAAATTTGATCGTTTTTATGAGCTTTGATCTTATGAGATTTGAGTTTATGTGATTTGGTGTGATGATGATAGTTGTTTTTGTAATGGGATTTGATACTTTGGTTTATCCATTTTCACGGAGTATATTATATCTCGGCTTAAATTGGTTGTTAAACAAAGTTGACTACGGGGTTGGCGATACGGTATTTCTTATTTGAATTTGAAGTGTGGTTTTTCCGGGCTCTTTTACTTATTTCGTCTTCTTTCCTTTTACCATTCCGCGAAGATGACTTGTTTGGGCATTTTATTGAGTGTGATAAAGACTTGGCTATTTAGTTACGGTTGTGATTCTTTCTCGCTTTATCCACAACGTAGCTATCACTTCGGTGTCTCACGCAGTTGAGGATACGTCAAGAGGTTTTGTACATTGGGTACACCGTTTCTTGTTCACGAGGATTAGTACAAGTTTAAGTAACAAGTCTGGGGAATTTAACGTCATGTTCGAGTTTGATATTTCGGGTTTACTTCTCCATGTTATCACTGCAATTTCCGACAATATGCGTGAATGATGTGTTTACCAAAGTGTTCATTGGATGGTTGATGATGTTGATGTTGTTGGATAATGAACCGTCGATGAACCACTGCATGTTCCCCTAAAACAGATATTCACTGAAACCAAAGTCGTCATAACTCATTCAAGCTGACATTGTTTACGGTTTTGTCTTGATTTTGTAAAATCCCGCGAAAGAACCTATTTCTCGGTTTAAATCATAGACTTGTAAAATCTCGTGACAATGGAAACATCCTGGTATTTGTAAAGTGCATTTCCGGATCTATCTTATGGTTTATTCTTGGTTTTGTAAAATCCCGCGAAAGAAACTATTTCTCGGTTTAAACCACAGAGTTGTAAAATCCCGTAATGATGGAACCATCTTGGAGAAGAGAAAGTGTAATTTTTGGATCTTACTTGATGCTGATGCTACGATTTCTGCTTCAAAGAAAGGATAAAAGGGTGTACTTCATGAATTGGATGTGTGTTTGGATTTTCGTCATGGCGGTTTGGTTACTTCAAAGTTTTACGGGGTTATGCTTATTAAACCATGGTCGGGATGAAACCATTATCAGAGTTCACTTAAAACGTTAAAGGAAGCTAGAATTGAGCATTTATCTAGAAGATGTGACAACGGAGTTAATTCAGTATTATTTATTTGAGGTTGAAGTGAATTATCACGGGCAAGTGTACTTAGTATCTAAAGATATCGGGGATGGATGGATGAAGATTCTTCGAGATCCTTGTTCGAGCTTATTATCAAAAATGAAGACTTGGAAATCTAGTTATTGTTGGGTGTCTTTTACCTTTTCTTTTACCACTTGGGGGAATTGGGCTCTTATCACCTCAAAATAACTATCACTTTAAGGAGTTACGTTGTAGTGCTCAGTGTCACATTCAATTGTGGACTTTCAAGAGGTAAAGTACGTCTATTACTTGATGGTTGGTTGGTTGAAGAGTATAGAATACTTAAGAGATTCAATGGAGCATGAATTCTCGGCACCGCTCTTTGTTACATATGTGCAAGTTTAAGTCACGAGTTCGGGTTAGTTTACTTCAGGGTCAAATTCATCATATTGGGATTTCTCCATCAGCTGTCACTACAAAGAGCCTACTGAATGATAATGGGATGATTACATGTTTTGCTAGGAGAGCAGAAAAGAGAGAGTTTATGACGTCTGATCACATCAGTTCAGGCCTCGTTCTCCAAAGAAAAGAAATGTGTACGTTTCAGTGCGCATTATCTTCAAAAGAAGAGAAATCTTCTTATGAAGTATGAACACATCAGTTCATGCCTCGTTCTCTAAAGAAAAGAAAGGTGTACGTGTCAGTGCGCTTTATCTTCTGAAGAAGAGAAATCTTCTAATTATGACCATTCTCATCAACATGCTTCATACTTTTTCCATGCGCTTCAGTCATCAAGTGAACCGGGCTACCACTGATTGTTTTCTCATTCCACTTGCTCGATTATAATGAAGATGGCGACATCCTGTGCTAATTTTGCGGGGGAAAAGTGTGAATTGACTACATTTGGATGATTTTCACTTGTTTAATCAAGAATGGCATCTCCGTATGCAATTCTTGAGGGGGAGAAGAAGTGTGATAATTTTGCATGGTTGATTGATATATGAGAATAAATGGTCAAACGGCTCCAAACTCATGTAAGAACCGAGCTTCTACTGATCGGATCATCTTTACATGGTGTTTCTTCGAAGAGCCGTTGGTTGACATCTTCACTCGGATTGATGAGTTTATCGACAAAGTGCTTCCGGTTAATGCTTCACGTATACATCAACATGATGATTCCGAACAATCTATCTGTTCTTGTTTGATGTGATTGGTAGTTTGGTGTTACCATCTTGTGTGTTCGTTGCGGCATGATTGCTGATTTCCTTGATAAACATCTTTCTGTTCTTGTTTGATTGGGAGGGATTTTTGTTAAGGGGATTTGCAAGATGTAAGTTGATTGGGATGCTTTTTGGTGATGTTCTTGTTTTGGTGAGTTGAAGATGTTAACTATCTATTCCCCAACTGGACAATCTTGAAGAAGGTCGAGTCTACAGTCTGTTCTACATTTTCTGCTACATGTTAGAAGACTAAAAGACGAGTTGCAGTTGATTATCAAAAGACTTCTTCTTAATCTGGTCATTCATCATACAGATTGTCAGTTTAGGGGAGAGCACTAATTGGGGGAGAGTGATATGTCGAATTTAAGCCCCAATTAGACTTGCTCATATTCTTCAGCAAGTTGATTCCCACAAGAGTTCAAGTGTTCTTCTCAACAAATTTCTAGTATACGGGCTTTCAAAGTGTTGCTGATTCTGAAGTATCAAAATCAACAAGGGGGAAGGAGACACGTATCTAAACGCGAGTAAACTTGATGAACTTAATACTTCTAAGTAATTGAAGATATCTTGGGAAGACAAATGTTATTACCGCAGAGAAACTCAAGGTTTGACTCATGGCGAGTAAACTTGATGAACTTAATTCTTCTAAGTGATTGAAGATATCCCGGGAAAGCATGTGTCATGACCGCAGAGAAACTCAAGGTTTACTCATCAAGGCGTTTAGTGTTCTTATTCCAACTACGTGGGGGAAGAGATGTAAGAGTTAGTTTCTGATGATATAAGAGGTACACTGGTGTGTGATGATCTCGATGTTATCGCAATCATCAGGGGAGAGAGAATTGTGTACGTTGGGGATGCTCAGCTGTTTTACTTGAGGGCTTAATCGGTGATTCAGAGATATAATCACTTATTCCGGTGTTGACATCCGCAGAGATTGTCACCCGCAGAGATAATCAGTGATTCGGCCTGCTTCTTCAATGTTATCGGTTGTTCTCTCTTTGGGGAATGTGTGTACTTCGGGTCCTTGAGCTTCATACACGATCATCAGGGAAGAAAGCCATTGTTTACCACAAACATTGGGGAGGTATTTTCCTTCCGGGCATGATGTGTATTCGGGAGAGTTCTTGAATATTGGTGTACTTCGGGTTCTTGAGCTTCATACACATTCATCAGGGATGAATGATGTGAACATTGGGGAGTTGTTTCTTCATTACCCTCATGATGTGTATTCGGGAGAGTTCTTGAGCATTATACAAAGAGACTGACTGCATCAACTCAACTACTTGGGGGGAATTGTTCTCTTGACACCTTTTGGAATGGATCGCTTCAGACGTCAGTTGAAAAGGAAATTTGAGAAGATTATTTATGAGTGGGATGATACGTTGCTATTCTTCTTGATGATATAACCTCGAATGGAGATCCTTGATTATCGTTCTTAAATGGAGCAGCGGATTTATGATTATGGTGTGCATCTCTGTGCACCTGGCTAAGGAAAGCTTGAAATAGAGCTTCGAATCTGCTCATCCAAAGGATTTTCGGTTTGGGGGGAAGCTGCCAGAGTCTCACTTTCAGATGGTTCAATTTCTTTCTTCAATGCAAGAGCCTCGGAAGCTTTGGTGGTGAAAGTTTTAGGGATGATGACTTCTATCTTCTACAACGGGGCTGCTCGATATCCTTATCTCGGTACTCGTATCATCATCTTCTTTAACTATATCATCTATTCTATCCTTGTAAATATTTATTCGAAAAACAAAATACAAAAATATAAAACCAACAAAAAGAAAATAGAAAAATATAAAACCAACAAAAGAAAATAGAAAAATATAAAACCTTCAAAAATCCCATAAAAATCAGAAAAATTCAAAAAATACCAAAAATATGTTTTCCAAGACATGTCTTCTGGTATCGATAACATCTACGGCCTTAGAAATGTCATTCAATAATGGCACGGGACTTTAGATGAAGTTCGAGCAGGAGGTGTAAATATTTCTTTCTAAACATGTCACAAATCTAATGGCTTGCAGTTACTTCAGACTGTAACCCGCGCTTAAAATATGGCTTGCTATTATTTCAGATAGCAACCCGCTCTTCATGGAAGGAAAGTGCTATGCTAAAACAATTTTCAAATATTTCGTGCACTTATCCTAAATACAAATGAGGAAAGTATGTCGAAGGACTGCTGTTCCTACACAAATGTTTTTCCGTCTAAAATTCTTCAGAAAAATATTTGTTGTATTCCAAAAATGGTGGTAAAATGAGTTGCTTGAAAAATCAATCAGGATCAGAGTTTTCATATTAATTTGCAAACTCAATCAATGACTTCTGCGCCTTTAAAATTTTTCAAAAAAATGAGTCATTGATTGAGGGGGAGAATGTTTTCAAATCTATATCATCTAACGAGCTTTCTTAATTATCCTACGTGCTTAATTAAAAATGATATTTGCCTGTGTCGAAGGACTAGGAATTTAGGATATGATTGTTAGGTTTAGATGATTAGAGTTTGATTAACACATAAACCCCATGCCTTATATGATCTGATTGTTATGTTGAATTGACTTTTATTAGTCGATTGCTGTTTGGGTGTTGTCGACCACCATATATTTGTATGTGTGTTCACTAACATATGCAGGTATATTGGTATATAAGTATGTTCCCGATCCGGATCCCACAAATGAACATGATTGGATGCCGCAAGGAAAGGGTAACGATATCATGGGTTGACAAATGAAGAAACGGAGCTTAATTGGACTTCAATGGAGAGTTGGCATAAATGCAACGTAAGAGGTCTCACTGCATCAGCAGATGGTTTTCTTCTAAGTGATTGAAGAAACGGAGCTTAAATTGGACCTCAGTTGGCATTCAAAATGCAACATAAGAAGAAGTCTCACTGCATATGCAGACGGTTTTTCTTCCAAGCCCTACAGCAACAACAGAAGCTTCTCAACCACCTAACATATCTTTGTGCAGGATAATCGTGATGATACCATTTTTCTAAAAACTTTGAAATATTGTTTTTGAAAATGGAAAAATATTGTTTTGAAAATATATTGGACTAAATTTTGAAAATCACCGGACTTCATTTTATCAAAACTTAAGTCACTCAATCATCGACTACTGTCATGGTTTGAGGGGGAGAGTGATTTTGAATAAAATATTTTCAAACAATATTGCTTCATAAAAGTCCGGATTGTACGAAATAAAGTGGTGATCTAAAGATTTAATGTTATGTCATGGTATGATTTTCTTTAAAACTCAAAGATCTTACAAAATGAAATTTTTTCTGTTCTTGTTTGATTGTGAAACTGTTTTATTTTACTTAAAGATCGTTTAAAAAACTATCATACCTGACACTAACAATCTTTAATGTCTTAAAATGGTCCTTATCTGTCATCTTTCAAAATTGAATCTTGCCACGTCTTTCCCCAAATTTTTCTAAATAATTTAAATCTTTTGGGATTACAAATCTCAAATGGTTTGAAATTTTTGATCGCGGGAGAGATCGTGATTTAAATCTCAAATCTGTTTTAATGGAATTGGTTTTAGTCCTTCAAAGGCACTCCTGCCTCCATGTGCCAAACGATTTCAAATACACAATGCACATGTTGAGGAGGAGGATTTATCCAAAAAACCAGATGAGTATTTAAACAAGGCCACATTTTTTCCCATGTTTTCTAAACCTAATTAAATCACTTGGGATCCAAAATCTCAAAGGGTTTGATATTTTTTGATCGGGGGAGAATTTGTGATTTAATAATGAAATTTGATAAAAAATGATCCTTTTGATTCAGTTGTGCAGGCTGCTCTCTCATATGTGCTAAACGCCTTCGAATCTCGAAGCATATATTGAGGGGGAGCATTTTATAAGAAAAGAAACTATCGAGGTGCAAATGCTTTTATGTTTTAACATAAAGTACCTTGATTGAGTTTTAAAATGGTTTCTTAATGGCGCTTGTGATTGTGGATGTGCCTCAAATTAACTCTTGCCTCTATGTGATAAAAATGATTTCAAAAAATCCTATGCACATATTGAGGGGGAGAATTTTACCTTGAAAATCAAATGGCTTTTTCATATGAAAATTGTGATCAAAGAAAATATTTCAAAGTCCTCTTGCCTCTTTGTGCTAAACAATTTCTAAATCATACGCACATGTTGAGGGGGAGGTTTTTCTAAATGATCAAAACTATTAAGGTACAAAATGCTTTGATCTCGTATCACAAGTACCTTGATTGTTTTTCCAAATGATTTTTCAATTGGTTTCATGAAGGAAAGAACAATACCAAAAGACCGACCAATTTACTTTATGCATGGAGTTATAAGGATGGTTAGGTTAGGTATTCGTTCCCACGATCCGCCAAAACCGGAGGGATCTACCCAGGGACAATCCACTAGATAGTGTAGAGTCCTTAGGTATATTGAAAAAAGGAGAAAAATGAGGAATGGGAAGAGTGCAGACTGAGACTGAGCTAGTACTGGAATAAACCCAACAAGGTTCTAGTTATGAAGTCTCGGTAAGCACTGAAGGGGTTGAAGAATGAAAAAGAAATGAATGATAAAAGGGTGAAAAGAAATAGCCCTCCATCAATTCAACCTTAGGGCAGAAACCGGGTTCAATTCATATGCTACTGGTGGTTACTAAGGTAACACTGGTATTGAAGACAAGACATCATGGACCCAGTGATGCACTGCACTAAAACTTCCCAAACCACTCAAGTTCCTCTTAAAAGGGCTTGTTTCATTCTCACGGGGAACCTACATAATCTATCGACTTTCTCTTAGAGATTGTTGATATTGAAGAAGGAGACCCTCTCCCTAGTCTCCGGCAAAGGAACCAAAAATGCACTATTGAGTCTAGAGCCAAGAGATCATCCACAATATCTCGTTAGGACACTAAATTCTTGAAGACTTGCTTTTTCACACAATGTGGAAAGTAAGTATATATTAAGAGTCCTACGCATTATCCTTGTGGTATTGCCAGAACATCTGAGTGATATGCTAACATATTCACAATGAAGATGGAAAGCCTTCTGGAGCCAACATCAAACAAGCTCCTGGTAGGTGGCATGTGAGATCTATTCTATAGATCAACCATGTGACAACTGGATAGAAACAATGGGGAGATTCATTCTTGAATCAACCTTGGTCCAGGAATGGAATTGACGAATACTTTTGGAAAAAACGTTCGATGTGCAAACCTTCTTTTCTCTAGCACGTCGAATGTGTATTCATTTCAAATTCAAAAAGTATATCTGATTGAAAAATACTTTTAGAAAAACCGTTCGATGTGCGAATCTCTTCTTTTCGCTAGCACGTCGAATGTGTACTCATTCTCTAAAACAAAAAGTGTTTTTATTGAAAATTGATCTTTCTCATAAAACCTTCGTCGTATTGCAAAACTCTTTATTCTAAGCAATACGCGATTGTTTTTCAAATCATTTTTCATCAATCAGTGAATCTCAATTCGCTGGTTCACTCACTCCGTGTTGTCTTCTTTGAGACATTCCGGTTTGAGAACAGCTAGAACAGCTGCGAAACCCTGTCAAGGAGATTCTTAGGAATCCTACCTGATCACAGGCAGTATTTATACTGATCAACGGGGAACCATGGGCCGTGTACCTCAATTCAACGAAAGTGATCAAAGACACTTTCGTGTGTTTTATTGCTAACTGTTGTTTGCAGGTACATTTGGACGGTTGCAGCTGATCAGAATTGAGGAGTCAATCCAATGCCGCATGCTCACAGCATCCACACTTAATTTGAAGAAATCATGACTGATGCATATCTACATAACCTCGCTCTGATATTTCATACTATGCTTATGCTTCGCTGCTGCAAATATCATGAACCAGTAAGGCTTCCGCTACTCTGATGGAAAGATGTCATGATTCAAATGTGTGAGCATGTCGGTCCGAAAGTCACAACTTCACATGATGGCAACACATTAAAGGGTGATCCAGAGATTTACTGTGGCTGATGATCTCAATGAAAGCTCGAAGATCATCAAAGATGTGGATCAGACCAAAGACCTCCACTAAAAGTACTAATCTATGCGGACTTTGAAGAATCGCTACTTTAGCACAAAGATTGCAGAAATGAAGAATTCAAGTCTACGAGCTCAAGAACGAAGTCAAAGATAGAATGCTAGGAAGCAAAATATATTTCATGGGGTGACCTCCCTTAGGGGGAGATTGTTAGGAATTGGAAATTTCATGTTAAAGAGTCGGTCACCCCAATAATGGTCTAGCATATGTTAGCTCGTAGATTTGTCGTTGTTTACGTTATTTAGCAGTTTATTAGTTAGTTTGTAGCGTAGATTTGTTTAGTGCAACACCGTGGAGGAAGGACGGGTCTTTACCCACTGTATACCTGATCCACAGGCCGATAGGAGGTCGTATTTCTTGTAACTATAAATACCCCTTCCATCCATGGAAGGGGTGGTGCTTTTCAATCTAATACTCTACATTTTGTGAAGTAACTCTCTACCAAGAAACCACCCAACTCTCTAACTTTCTCTCTCTAATGGCAAACATGTATTTTGATCTCCCAAGACCACCCGAATCATCAAACACATAAATATACGATCCTACAATCTTATATTTCCTGCTCCACAAGAACACATAAAAGGATTAAATGGCTCCATCTCAGGTTTTGAAATTTGTGTGAAGATAAGAGGTTGTGAGGTTGAGTGGTTTGGAGGATAAGAGGCTGTGAAATTCGTGTGAAGATAAAAGGACTATATAATGTGTTTGTCATGTTGGTGGGAAGTTTTGGCGCCATTTTTTTTGTGAGAATTTTTTGCGCCTTTTTTTGTGGGAATTTTTGGCGCCTTTTTTTGTGGGAAGTTTTGGCGCTAGTATTTTTGGAGGGAAGTTGAGACCCGTAGCAAACAATATCAATATGTAAAAGAAGTTAATTTATTTAATGTTAGAACTGGGTCGTTTAACATGATACGTATACCATAGCACCTATACTTGGTCGTTTAACATGATACGTATACCATAGCACCTATACTCGGTCGTTTAACATGTTACGTATACCATAGCACCTATACTTGGTCGCACCTATACTCGATCGTTTAACATGATACGTATACCATAGCACCTATACTTGGTCGTTTAACATGTTACGTATACCATAGCACCTCGACTCGGTCGTTTAACATGATACGTATACCATAGCACCTATACTCGGTCGTTTAACATGTTACGTATACCATAGCACCTATACTCGGTCGTTAACATGATACGTATACCATAGCACCTATACTTGGTCGTTAACATGATACGTATACCATAGCACCTATACTTGGTCGTTTAACATGATACGTATACAATAGCACCTATACTCGGTCGTTTAACATTTTACATATACCATAGCACCTATACTCGGTCGTTTAACATGATACGTATACCATAGCACCTATACTTGGTCGTTTAACATGTTACGTAAACCATAACACCTCGACTCGGTCGTTTAACATGATACGTATACCATAGCACCTATACTTGGTCGTTTAACATGATACGCATACCATAACACCTATACTTGGTCGTTTAACATGTAACGTATACCATAGCACCTATACTTGGTCGTTTAACATGTTACGTATACCATAGCACCTCGACTCGGTCGTTTAACATGATACGTATACCATAGCACCTATACTCGGTCGTTTAACATGATATCTATACCAATAATTTTAAATAATTTAAATTAGTTAAAAGTAATTAAAATAATTTTATAATTTCTTAAATTATTCAAATAAGATTTATAAATTTTTTAGGTTAAATTTAAATTGATTTATTATTAATTTTAACTATTTAAAATGATAATAACGAGTTTTTTTTTAATGAAAATTGAATAAATACACTTTTTCCTGGGGACATGTCCGCGGGGAAAGTTTTGGCGAATTTTTTATTTTTCCCTTCTCTCATTTACTTTATCCCACCAAACCTTTCCCCAGGGACTTGTCCCCACCAAAAGTCTCGCTAAAAGACAAATAATACTTTCGTCGGGGACATGTCCCCGCCAAAAGTAGAGAGTAAAAATAGACCTCAATAATTAACATATCTGGTCTCACTTTAAAAAAATAAATAAAAAAAAAAGAAAAAAAAAACGAAAAGAAAACAAAAAAACACGCACCACTGTGCCATCGTCTTCCTCAGCTCTCTGCCACCACTACAACACCACCTCCATCTCCATCTTCATCTCCACCACCACTACTTCACCACAGCACCACCATCTCCACCACTGCAACCACACATGCACCACTGTGCACGATGCATCTCTTCCCTCTAATTGTTTGATTCTTTCCTCAAACCCTCTAATTGTTTGATTCTCTCTCTTCTCTTCCCATTTCTTACTGTCGAGACCCCACAACCCCTCTCACTGGTTAATTTTTATTTTTTGTTAATTTGTGTTAATTTTGCTAAATTTTGTTTTAATTGTTGTTATTTGTTAATTGTTATTTTTTGTTAATTGTTAATTGTTTAATTTTTAATTTTTAATTTTTTTTTATTGTTTTTGGTACAGTATCTGTGGTGAGACCAACCCGAGACCGAGCCGAAACCACAACCGTGAGCCGAGACCAAAAGGTATGTTTATTTTTTTTTGGTTTTTTTAGCGGGGACATGTCGCCGCCAAAAGTTTATAGCTCCCTGTTGAATGTATATGTATTTTTTTAGCTTACTGTTAATATGAGTAGAAAATTTTGGTTTTCCGGCTTAATCTGTTTTCAGCTTGTTCACATTTCCATTGCTAATTGAGTGGTAAGGACTGTTTGGATATGCTTATACATAAACCTTAGCCGCTGCCTTATTTAAGTTTAATCCCAGCTTATTTTTAGTTTTTAATAAAGTTATTTTGATAAAAAAAAAAAAAAAAAAAAAAAAAAAAAAAAAAAAAAAAAAAAAAAGCTTTAGGTCTAATCTTATATTTAAGTTTATAAAAGAAAAACACCAAAAATAAAAATCAATTTAGCAAAAAGGTTTGGGCAAGGTTCGAACCCCAGACCTTGTGTTTAAACAAGTAGTGTGCAAGTTTAGTTGAAAAAAAATCTTTTCTGTTCACAAAATTAAACTCAGAACAGCAGCCATTGCTGCTGTTCATGATCCTTTTTTTTTTTTTAGCTTAATTGAAGTCCAAATCTTCAAATAATTGTTTTTCTTAGGTATTTATATACCCAACTCAATATGCTTTTACTTTGTTTGCCCTTAGGAGTACCTTAGTTAGCTTAAATTGCATCCCAAAGTTGCCATATTACTTTTTTTTCTTCTTTCATAACAGCCACAATGCTCTATGTCCACCTTTTCAACAGCTTATTTATAAGCTGTTATAGGGTTTACTTAGTTCCTAATTAGATTTTCTAGGTTCCCTATAGTGCTTATTTGATCTATCTCACCTTGTTATGGGCTGATATAAGTATATTATGATATAATAAACTTATATAAGCTCACAAGTCTCCAAATAAGCCGGAAAATTGAGTCTTGTGATATATAAGCCAAAATTGACAATGCGAATATGTTAGTATTGTATGGTATTTGATTGTGTTGAACTGTTGTAAATGATTTTAGGACTTTAGTGATTAATTTCGGAAAGTCCCCGTCTGAAGTTAATCATCCCACAGAAAACCCGTCCGAAATTAATTTATTAGAAATTAATTTCGAAAAGTCCCCGGTTTGAGACTGCTTTTTGAATAGTTTGTCTCATTTAGGATATGAATGCGTATAATTGATTTACTATTTGTGAAAATTTCGACAGTGTTTCCCCTTTACTCCTAGGAATATGTCTTTAATGCACATATTTGGGGAGTTGAGGGGAAATACTGCCGAAATTTTCTCAAATAGTAAATTCAATTATACGCATTCATATATGAGATGAAACATTCAAAGAGTGGGTTACGATTGCCTTCCATAGTTGGATTAGGTGAACAAAATGCACAACTAGTAATTCCACCTTTATGTGTTTACGTGTAGATTTTTTTGTGAACATTTTAAGTCTATATAATTATTTGTTGCTCCATTAAAATGCAGTTATGCCAATTGATAAAAGTTGGGTCTCACTAGCACGTACCAGTAGAGAATTTTTAGTTGGTCTTAAAGCTTTCTGCGAGTATTGCAAGCCCTTAGTGAATATTGATGGGAATATAAAATGTCCCTGTGCTCGTTGTTTAAACCTACCCTGGATAAAGCACGAAAATTTGTTTGACCACATACACGCAAATGGCTGGGACCATAGTTATACGAAATGATATAATCATGGTGAGCCGGATGCCCGAACAGTCGTACACAACACAAGACACCCTGGGATGAGTGACATGGCTGAGTTCCTTCATGATATTAGTCCGAATAACGAACCAGATGATCCAACTCAAGGAAATATTGGCGAGACAAGTAACGATACACTTCCTCAACGTAATGAGTATGAGGAGTTAGTTGCCATTGCCAACGAAAAACTATACCCAGCCTGTGAGTGGATGTCTTCATTAGACTTTATGGCAAAGATTACACACATCAAGGTGAAAGGTAAAGTGAGTGACACCACATTTAATGAGCTCCTAACTTTATTCAAGGAAGTTTTCCCGCCCGTTCTAGGATACAACATGCCATCGTCATACTATGAAATAAAGAAGACATTTAAAACTATCGGGTTAGGATATGAATCGATACATGCTTGTGTAAATGATTGCTTTTTATATCGATGGGCGGGTAACGAAGATTTGCAGACTCGTCCGATCTGCGGCGCTAGTAGATGGAAAGAAAAGAACACACTGGGGAAGAATGTTCCTAACAAGGTGTTGCATTACTTTCCTATCATTCCTAGACTACAAAGTTTGTACAAGTCTAAACACACTGCAAAACATATGACCCGGTTGATGGTCAAGCATGGAAGAAATTTGACATCAAGTATTCGAAGGAATTTGCTAAAGAAAAAAGAAACATCCGGTTAGGGTTGGCTGCTGATGGTTTCAATCCGTACGAAAACCTTAGTCAGTCATAAAGCATGTGGCCGGTCATATTAACCACATACAATACGCCTCCCTGGATATGTATGAGAGAGACTTCTCTTATGTTGACATTGTTAATTCCGGGCCCCAAATCACCAGGGAAGGACATTGATATTTACCTGAGGCCTTTGATTGATGACCTAAAGACTTTATGGAAAGATGGAGTCATGACTACGGATGTTGTTACATGCACTGACATCTGTATGAAAGCAGCGCTTTTATAGACTATCAATGACTTTCACGCTCGAATTAGTTTGCCTGGGTGGAGTGGGCAAGGTTACAGGGCATGTCCGACATGTAATGTAGACACTCCAGCTATGCGCGTGTTAAACAAAACTGCATATGTTGGTCACAGAAGATTCTTAAGCACGACCAATAAATGGCGGAAGAACATAAGGGCATTCTATACAGAGGTAGATAATACAGAACCTTCTAAAAAATTTACCAGTGATGACATCTTGGATTAACTAAGAAGATTGCCTAAACGTCTCCCGGGGAAACATCCAAGATATGGGGGTGCGAACAAAAAACGTGATCCTGATCGCGAATTGAATTGGACAAAAAAATCTGTTTTCTACGAGCTAGAGTATTGGTCTTTTCTTACACTAAAACACAATTTAGATGTCATGCATATCGAAAAAAATGTGTGTGAGAGTGTGTTGGGTACTTTGTTAATGAATGACAAATCAAAACACCAACAAGGCAAGACAAGACTTACAAAATTTGAATATTCGTAATGACTTGTGGCTCATCAATAAAGGAAACGGGAAGTGCTCTAAGCCTCATCCTACGTACTCTTTCACAACCGAAGAAAGAAAACTTTTTTTGTCAATTCATTAAAGGTACGCGTTTTATTTGAAAATTTATTTGTTCCAATTAATTCGCGTATTCATTTTGACAACTTAGTCTAATATCATGATTTTTTTTGTTAATTCATCAAAGGTGTTAAACTACCTAGATGGGTTCGGATCTAACTTCAAGCATAAAGTGACCGACAACGATAACAACATAACAGGCTTGAAGGCTCATGACTGTCACATAATGATGCAACAGTTGCTTTCTGCTGGACTTCAAAATTACTTGAAGGACCAAACCACCGCAACACCAATAATCGAGCTTTGTTCATTCTTCAAACAAATATGTGCTCGAACTTTGATGGTGGATGACATGTTGAAAGCTAAAGAACAACTAATCAATATTTTGTGCAGTTTCGAGCAAATATATCCTTCTGCTTTTTTGACATTATGATTCACTTAGTTATTCATCTACCGGAAGAGGCTATTGAAGGCGCTCCTGTTTACATGAGGTGGATGTATCCATTTGAAAGATACATGAAAAAGCTCAAAAATTATGTCGGAAATAAAGCTAAGCCTGAAGGTTCAATAGCGGAGGGTTATATTGCTGATGAAGCATTAACTTTCTGTTCGCATTATTTTCGGGGTGTTGAGACGAGATTTAATCGTCCTGACCGGAATGAGGACGGTCCAAGCCCAACAACTCGATTTGAGGTGTTTCGATCAGTCTGTAAAAAGATTGGTAGACAATCATTAGTTCGGTTTCAAGGAGACACAATGCAGAAAGTAGTATGATATGTACTACACAACAGTCATGAAATTGACCCGTACATGAACGAGTACGAGAGGTACGCGTTTTATTTCAAAATTTTTTTTACGTAAGTTGTTATTCGACGACTTATTCTAATATCATGAACATTTACAACAAATTTCCTGGCAATGACTTGCAAGAAGGATTTTCTCGCTGGTTTGAGATGAAGGTAGACTTATTGTATGTATTACCCTGTAAAAATAACGACTATTACTCATCTATATCTATTCTTAACTTTTTCATAGATTCATGAATTAAAAGTAAAGAAGGACCCAAGTTGTACTTCCGAGTTATTCGCTTTGGCTTGTGGACCATCATGTACTACAGTCTCAGTCAACTCTTGCATAGTCAACGGTGTGAAGTTTATCGTACACGACTGTGATTTATGTCGTTCAACTCAAAACATCGGAATTTCAACTCCTAACCCTAATGGAGGAATGCATTATGGTTACAATCATCGCGTAAAACGTTGTACCTATAGAAACAACATTACGCAAATTATGACCGATCGTGTATCGTTTCAAAATGAACCATTCATTCTTGCAACACAAGCAACATGATGGATCTGGACACACACCTTGTGTCAATGATATTTTGTATAATATTATTAAGCACGCGGAATTTACTTAGTAATACTTAGAAGACGGATTGTATGATGTATTTTAAGTTAACACAGATTAAACACAAAACTTAAGCTCCAATATTATTAATAAAACATACGAGTGATCTTGCTTATCACTAGGGTTACACCTTGAAGCCTTTGTGAGTAATACGTAGGTAATTAGACAAGTACCTAAGACAATGACCTAGGACCTCCTTTTATACAACAAGGAGTCCTTTACAAGATAAGTATAAAGCTAACAATATAGAATATACACAAGATCTATTCTATACTTATCTAGACACGTTCTCCTATAGCAGTGGTAATAATGTACCAGCAGTGGTAATACATTTCCACTGCTAGTGTAATCCAAGCAGTGTAAACCACAACTATCCGTGGTAACAGATAATTCCCAACAATCCTCCCCTAAACTTATGATTTCTCTGCAAATCAATAAGTTTCTTTAATCTGCATCATCTTCAAGGATTTGGGGAATTCAATCAAACACTTTACTTCTTCCTTAACTTCTAAATAGCTCTGGAACATTGATCTTGAAGTCTATGTAACAATGCTCTGACCTTCTCATTGTCTTCATGAACTCTTATTGTTGTACATAACATCACTGTGAGAGTTCCAGCTCTGAGTGGATATTCTTTCTCAGCAAGCATGAATACATCTGCTCCATTTTCTGTAGAAACATGATGAACTTCACATGAGTCATAATAAAACCATTTAGTACTAGGACATGTACATGAGAATTTACAGAAATCATCATTAACATCTGGTTCATAGAGCCTTCTAAGATTAATCCATAACTGCATCTCCTTCATATCTTTGAGACCTTGAGCATCAAATCTTTCTTGAACTAATTTCCATAATTTGTCAAGATCGTCTCTGTCAAAAGCTTTGATGAGATCTTCAAATTGAATGAATGAGGATGTTTCACCACCTAGCCTTGTGATCTTCCATGTTGGAGCAAAATTGCTAGCAGTATAAACCTCCTAATCAATGATAGGATGTCTAACTTGCAGTGGTTCTGGATAAAAATCTTCTTTTTCTATCACAATCATTTCAGTCATTTGTTCTTCAGTGAACTTCTCAGTTGGAACATCTTGTTCTTCAGCAAACTTTGTCTTCTTAACACACTGAGAATCACTGTCTTTGGCCTTTCTTTTCAAATCAGGAAACCTTCTTGCTTCTTCTTCAGAATTCATTGGAATAAAATCTTTATCAAATCTTTAAACTCTGTAGTAGATACTTTCAACTCTATCATCAGACATTCCTTTGAATTGATGTCTCTTCCAACCACCAACATTGCAACAGTAAGTCTTCATGTATGCAATACTTTGAGCCTTAGTTGGTTGTCTTGGTTTCTTTTGGCCTTTCTTGACTGAAACAATAGCTTCTTGAAGTGCTTGATTATTCTTCATTTGGATAAAATCCTTCAACTAAGCAGTTCTTTGATCTTCAGTTAAGGACATATCAGCAAGTAGGTCAATTGCCTTCTTCTTGACTTCTGGATTGTTAACAATCAAGAACTCAATATCTTCTTCAGTAGGCACATAGCTGAACTTTGGAGTCTTTTCTCTGAATATTTTAGGTTGAATAGTGGAAAGAGGATCTTCTATTTGATCTTCCATTCTATCCAATCTTTTAGCCTCCATAAAGCTTAGAATCTCCAATTCTTCAAGCCTTTTCTTTTCAGCAACTTGTTCTTCAGTAATCTTCCATGCAACTTCTTCATCAAGAGCAATCTGAACATGTTCTTTCTTTGAAATCTTTCTTCTTGTTTGCTCCTTGCTTTGCATTACAGTTTTACCTTTATCTTTCTTCTGTTTATCAATTTCTTCACTTGCAGTGACAACATTATGTTCATCAGTGGTACTATTTGGCTCTGCAGTGGAAATTGGATCAGTGGTAAAATCAGTTGCAGTACAGAAAATATCTTGCTCTAGTTTCTCTTCTTGAGTATCAGCTTCCTCTGCACCTTTACTGGAAACACCTTCATCTTCAAAATCAATTATCCTCCCCTGAGTTTCAGCACCTGTTTTCCTCCCCTGTTTGGGAGAATTTCCCAAATCTTGATCAAAACCAGCTGAATCACCATGATTAGGTGAGGATGAAGATAAGATCACCAACTTTGCAGTTTCCCTTTGCTTTTTCAACCCCTGCAACTGTTCCTTCAAGATCTGAATCTCCTCTTTTAAGTGTTTAATATCCTTGGCATGCTGCTTCTTGACATGTGCCAGGTCCTTCTGTAGAGATTTAACCTGCTTGGCTAACTTTGTACACAAAACCATCAATTCCAAATGTTGCCCACTGCCCTGATCACTTCCAACTGTGTGACCTGTTGGGAGAGGTGAATCATAGGGCATTTGCTCAGATTCCTCCCTAGTTGGACTAGGTTGAAGTCTTGAACCACCACTGCTTGTTCCTAGACCAAAAGGTTCAGAAACATGCTGTGTTGTCATGAAAGAAGGTGGATGTTTGCTCCTCCTCTCATAGGTGTGAGAAACTGGTGGAGTATAATCAATGTGTGGAACAGAGATTATAGGTGTATTTTGTTCAGTTGTAATCTTTGCAAGCATTTGAGGAAGGAGAGGTGTAAAAATCATGTTGCCATCTTTGTTCATGTTTTGAAAAACTTTAGGCTTAAGGCAACTGATTTTATAAACATTAGTATGGGGTTGCAGTTGAAACTCATTTAGCACTGCTTGCACAAACCTTAGATACATTAAAAATTTTGTTGAACTCTTTACATTGCCAGTCATACTTGTAAAAATATAATTTGACCAGTTAAAAATCTTATCAGTGGCTAGACAAACCAAAGGATAAGCCATGGTTGAACTAAATTTCTCATAAGATGTTTTCTTTGGACTGAGACAATGTAAAAGAGTATGTATCAAAAATCTCCATTGGGGACAAAAACCACTCTTTTTGAAAGTAGCCTTTTTATCAGTGGTATCATACCCCATGGATGATAAAGTATCATGAATTTCGGGCATAGGTAATGTGATGAGACCATTGAGATCACCCAATTGGAGAACACTCCTCAAGGATGCCTCAGTAACATCAATAGTTACCCCATCCACAGTGGCTCTTAGAGCATCCACTGTTTCATGTGTATCTCCAAGCTCAAGTGTTATGGACTGAGCAGAAGTCCAAAACTGTTTGATTTGAGAGATATAGATTGTGGGTTTTAAAAGCAAAGCATACCTTAAATGGGTAGTATTGAGAAAGTCCACAATCTGATGAAAAACAGGGCCACTCTTCTCGTTTGAATTTTGTAGGTAGGCCACTTGGTTGTGCTCATCTGCAAATTTTAATGGTGCCATAGAAACTTTTGATGAAAAACGATATTATGTCAGTAATAATTGAACGAATAACTAGCCAATTGAGAGAGAAAGATATATAGGGTTAGGGCTTAAGATTATTGCGCAAGAAAAACTATCTTTAGAAAGTATTTATCTTAAGCGGATAAATAACAATATGGAAAGTAGATAATCTCCTTAAAATTTTAACCCTATATATATGGAAATCAGTGGTTACTTTCAATGGCTAGTAAAAAATAAGTTACTGACATAATCAGTTGTAACGGCTAGAACAACAGTGGTAAAATAACATTGTCAGTGGAAACTGTGAACTAGCAGTGGTAATTTTTCACAAAAATTTCAAAGAGCAGTGGTAAATAAAATCATATAAAAACTAGACTACTCTTATCATAGTTTTTAGCAAACTACCAACTATCAACGGATTTGATATGTCTTTACCATGAGCCGTTTGCTATGGACTAGCCAACTCTTAATCATAAAAAATATGGTGAGTTGATAACCATATAGTTTTTGGTAAACTATCAACCATAAACGGATTTGTCAAGTCTTTACCAGTAGCCGTTTGCTCTGGACTAGTTGATTCTTATGTGGATTAGACATGGTGAATCAATAACCATTTGTTGTGTATCTCAGTTATACACCAATTAAGATCAACTCCCATTTATGCTTGATAAAAACTTAAAAAGGAATATAAGCAAACATATACAAACTCATACAACAATTTCAGTACCCAACATCCTCCCCTCAACACCAGAGAACATTTTGACAAAAAGTTTATGGATTGAGCATTCCAATACTTGTTACCAAGTACTGAAATCTTCCCACATCAAGCCCTTTTGTTAATAAATCAGCATAGTTGTCATCAGTATGAATTTTGACAACTTGAATTAGTCCCTTTTGATAGCAATCTCTAATGAAATGGTGTCTAATTTCAATATGTTTGGTCTTTGTGTGTTGAACAGGATTCTTAATGATGCAAATGGCACTACTATTGTCAATATGGATGATGGTATTCATGAAATTGTACCCATAGTCCAAAAGTTGATTCTGAAGCCATAGAACTTGAGCACAGCAACTTGCAGCAGCCACATACTCTGCTTCAGTTGATGAATTAGCCACCATTGTTTGTTTCTTGCACTGCCATGACACTAATCTGTTGCCAAGATATTGGCATCCACCTGTTGTAGATTTTCTATCCAAACTAGCTCCAGCATAGTCACTATCTGAGTAAGTAACCAAATCTAGAGGAGAATCTCTGGAGTACCACAATCCCAGAGTAGGAAATGCTTTAAGATATCTGAAAATCTTCTTCACAGCAGTCAAGTGAGAGAACTTGGGAGTAACTTGAAACCTTGCACAGGCACCACTGCAAACATGATGTCTGGTCTAGATGATGTAAGATACATCAAAGAGCCAATCATAGACCTGTACATGTGCACATCAACTGCTTCACCACTATTTTCCTTCAGGAGTAGATGTGTAGTCTTATCTGCAGGGGTGTTGGATGACTTTGCATCAGTGAACTTGAACTTCCTTAGTATCTCAGCCACATATTTATCTTGATTGATGAAAATACCATCTGGCCTTTGTAGAACTTGAAGTCCCAAAAAGAATGTGAGTTCACCCATATAACTCATCTTGAATTCTTCCTTCATTAGCTTTTCAAATTCTTTGCACATCTCTGTCTTTGTAGATCTAAAAATGATATCATCAACATATACTTGAACTAACAAGATATAATTTTTGTCTTTCTTGATGAACAAAGTTTGATCCACTCTGCCTCTATGAAACCCATTATCAAGAAGATAAGTAGTTAAGGTTTCATACCATTTCCTTGGTGCTTGATGCAGGCCATACAAAGCTTTAACTACCCTGTATACTTTGTTAGGATATTCAGGGTCTTCAAAGCCTGGAGGTTGTGAGACATAAACCTCCTCATCAATCTGCCCATATAGAAAAGCACTCTTTACATCCATTTGATAGACTTTAAAGCCCATAAAGGATGCATAGGCTAGGAACAGCCTGATTGCTTCAATTCGTGCAACTGGGGCAAACACTTCTTCATAGTCAATACCCTCCTCTTGAGTGTATCCTTGAGCCACAAGCCTAGCTTTGTTTCTGATAACAATTCCTCTTTCATCCTTCTTGTTTATGAACACCCATTTAGTACCTATTACCTTCTTGCCAGAAGGCAAATCACAAAGCACCCAAACCTTTTGAAGTTTAAATTGGAGCAACTCTTCTTGCATTGCTTCCACCCAACTTTCATCTTCAAGTGCCTTGTAAACATTCTTTGGCTCCATTTGTGACAGAAAACACATAAAGAGACATTCATTCTTGCCTTCATGAGTCTTAGATTCATATATTTTACTAATGAATCCATGGACATCAGGCAGCTTTGTTTGTCTTCACGTCTTCACAGGTGAATAGACATCTCCAATCACATTTTCAAGAGGATGTGATTTATGAATAGAAGTGTGAGGAGTCTGAGGAACTGCAATCTCACTTGGCATATTTGAAATTTCAACATCATTGGCTTGAGCTTCCTCTGTAACTGGAGTTGTAATTTCCACATCTGGTGTTGCAGTGGAAACTTCTGGCCTAGCAGTGGAATCAGAATTTCCACTGCTTTCAGAATTTTCAGCATTCAAGTTGCTACTTCATTCCTTTCCAAAATCATTAGAAGGGTGAGCATCTCCAGTTTTTGGTATATCATCATTATCTGCATAGTCCCAAAGAGGTAGACTGAATTCATCTTGATCATCTGCATGATCCTTGCTTGGTTCATCATCATCAAGAAACTCTTCTGAACCTGCAAAATCAAAAGAAGATGTTCCTGTAGAAACAGGCACATAATTCATAGTATTTGTTAGAGTATCAAGATCAAACAGCCTTTCTGGACCAGTTCCTTTGAGATTAACTTTGTTTTCCAGGAACTCCACATGCAGATTTTCTTCAATCTTTTGGGTTCTTAAGTTGAATACTCTAAAAGCTTTGCTGACCATGGAATACCCAACAAAATACCCTTCATCAGATTTTTCATCAAACTTGCCCAGATAATCTATGGTATTGAGAATAGATACATGACATCCAAATGGTCTCATGAAGTCAAGGATAGGTGATCTACCCCTAAATAATTCATAAGGTGTCTTGTTCTTTGATTTTACCACCAAAACCCTGTTTTGCACATAACATGCAGTGTTAACTGCTTCAGCCCAAAAAGTGATTGGCAATTTAGAATCTGCCAACATGGTTCTAGCAGCCTCTATCAGTGTCCTGTTCCTCCTATCAGCAACACCATTTTGTTGAGGAGTTCTAGCAATACTAAATTCTCTTTTAATACCTTTATCTCTGCAAAAATCATCCATAACTCTATTCTTGAATTTTGTCCCATTGTCACACCTAATAATTTTAATTTTCATATCATATTGGTTTTCAAATTCTGTGATGAAGATCTTGAGGATGCCAGTTGTTTCATCCTTGGTTCTAAGAAAGAAAACCCATGTAAACCTGCTAAAATCATCAGTTACCACTAGACAATATTTCTTTAGATTCAAGCTGCTCACAGATGTAGGACCAAATAAGTCCATATGTAACATTTGAAGTGGATGAACAATAGAGTTAACCAACTTTGACCTGCAAGAAGCTCTGTTTTGTTTGCCTTTAATACAAGCCACACATGTTTGATCATTTTCAAATCTTTTCTAAGGTAAACCTCTCACCAAACCATCTTTGACAATCTTGTTAATGGTTTTAAAGTTAACATGACCAAGTCTTCTATGCCATAACATGGATTCATCCACTGTGGCCTTAGCAAACAAGCATGCATAATCATCTTTATCAACAACGTTGTTCATATCAAAGCTATATAGATTGCCTTTTCTAGGAATTTTAAGAAGAATCTGACTTTCATCAGGCATCTTAAAATCCTTAGAGAGAACAAAGCACATATCTTTGGTAAAGAGAACATTGTTCATCTTGTCACACATTTGTGACACACTAAAAAGATTATACTTAAGCTCTTTTACATAGTACACAGTTTCAAAATCCAAGTTACCAGTTCTGATTACTCCTTTACCATCAACTTTTCCATTAACTCCTCCTCCAAAACTGACATACTGTTCATCATAATGTTCAAAATCTGAAAGATAGGACTTGTTGCCAGTCATGTGCCTTGAACACCCACTATCTGTATATCCTTGATCTGATCTTTTTGTCCTTGGATGTTCCTGCACATAAGAGTAAAGAGTTAGTTTCTTTTGGGGACCCAAGCCATGATTGACTTGGATCTGCCTCGTGTATCAATATAGTTAAATCTATCAAAGGTCATTGATACACCATTGGGATTGGTTGTAGAGGTAGTTCCTTTAGGTTTCCATTCCCAAAATGCTGAGGCCTTCACAGCATTGCCCATGTCCCCCCTTTTCTTGTTTACAACCCTTGCAGTGGTAACTTTTGAATGAGCAGTGGAAACTGCTGGTTTGTTTTTAGGTACCCACTGTTGGTTATAATGAACTTTATTGTTCAGAAAAGTTCTTTTCCCTGTTTGTGCAGATTTGGCAAAAGTTGTTTTGGACTTTGCACTTCTAACAGGTGACTTAAGATGAGCAGTGTTAACAGTTTTTGTAGTGGCAAAAGTTTTGAGACCACTTCTTAGTTAAACTGCTCTTGGGACCATTTTGCAATGTGAATTAGGGTGTACATTATTTTGAAACATGTTAGTCTCCACCCTTTTATTCCCATGGACTTCCCTTCTCCCATTATGATAGTCACAATAAGCATGTAAATGATCAAAACTACCACAGATATAACATGCCTTATTGTACATCACAAAATCACTCCCTAGTTGTTGAGATTTAACATGATTCCAACTCCTCTGGTTACCCCTAGGAGTTGTAGGCTTGTTCCTATACATCTCAGCATACCTTACAGTTGATCTAGGTTTATTAACTGGTTTCCTAGGTTCCTCTGTAACAGCATTAACAACTTTTGGGATAGAAGCCTCTACATTCTTTTTAACATTCTCATCAACAACAGATGAGTCACTAGCACTCTCAAAAACATCATTATCATGCTTAATCTCTACCTCACTTTTCACCATTGTGTCCTTTAAAGGACCATATTCACGTTCAAGGTCCTGAAACTCTTCTAAGCCTGTATGAGTTAAATCTATACCTGGAGGTGATGGAACACCTCTTAGTGGTGGAGGCACAATATTATAACCCATACCAGACTTAACTTTACTATGTATTTGAGCATTCCAAATTTTATCAATTGACTTAGACTGATGATAACAAGTGTCTAAAGTTAAATTGACATTTTCATTTTTCTTTTGAAGTTTTTCAAACTCCTTTTGGTATGCTTCATTCACAGCTGTTGTATGTTCTACCTCTCTTCTAAGAAGAATCATATCATCATTATATTTTGACTCATTTTCTTGATAGTGCGCTAGTTGTTTTTCCAATACTGCTATAGCTCTCCTAAGGTTAGACACAGTGTAATTAGCAGTATACAACTCTTGTCTTTCATTAGAATATAAATCATTAAGCCTTTCAACTTCTCTAGCAGCCCTACATGTTTTAGAACAACTTTCAAAGTTTTATACCTCAGAGTCAGAGAAAGCCATAAGAGCAAATTCAGTAGCAACAAGAGCAGCATCTAAAGGTTCTTCCTCTTGATCATCAGCCATGAAACTCCAATCATAGCTCACACCATCAATAGCCAACATTGCCTTTGGTTCTTCCACAGTTGGTTCCTTCTTTTGCTTGTACCAAGTAGACCTGGTGTCCTTGGTCTTTGGTCTTCTACATTCTCTAGCAAAGTGTCCAAACTTGTGGCAGTTAAAGCACTCCACTTTCTTCTTATCAAAGCCTGCAGTTTCACTACCATTGATGTGAATAGGCTTGCCAGTCTTCTTGTAGAATTTCCTAGCCCTCATGCTAAGAAGAGCTATCTGTCATTTTATATCCATATCCTCTAAGTCATCTTAATCAATTTGCTCTATGTCTTCATGAGTTAAGACAGAGCCATTTACTTGAGTGGAGATGAAAGCATAAAAGGTAGGATCTCCAATACTAGCAATCTTCTTCTTTGAACCTGCAGTGGTAACACTAACATTACCAGTGGAAAACTTTAGAACCAGCAGTGGCAACATCATCATCACTATCATCTTCAGAATCATCACTGTCAACAGAGGTTGACAACAATGCCAAGCTACTAGAGCTTGTACCAAGTTTCCCTGCCTTCTTCAACCTTTGCTCAATAAGTTTGAAGTTTTTGTAAAGATCATTGAGCTTCAGTGTTTCTATGTCTGACTTGTTTTCCCAGACAGTAACATTAGTTTGAAACTCTGAAGGCAAACTTCTTAGAAACTTCAAATTAAGGTCTTCCTTTTCTACCTCAATGCCAAACACAGTCAGTTGTGTAACAATCTTCTGGAGTTTGGTGAAGATGCTATCAAGTGAGTCATTGCTTGAAGCAGAGAAGTTTTCATAACTTTGCTTCAACAATGTCTTTTGTGTCTTCTTTGTAGCATCATTACCACCAAACACTGAGCAAATCTCTTCAAACAGTTCTTTAGTAGTCGTGAACTTGCTGAATGCAATGATCTGGTCTCTAGGAAGAGTCATCAGCAATAAACTTCTAGCCTTAAGATCATTCTTCCTTAGTGCTTTTTCAATACTAGATTCAGGCACATAAACTTTCACAACATCTGTGTCACCAACCTTCTGAGTACTAGTCACAGGCTTGAAAGAATCACCAGTTTGAATGATCTCCCATAGAGCATAGTCCTGAATGAGAAAGTATTGCTCAATCAGTATCCTCCACATCTCAAACTCATTAAGTTTTAGCTTAGGTAGCCGTGGTGTAGAAGAGTTGGACTGGTTGTTTTCCATCTCCATTGAATTGAGTGAGTAGGTTAAGCTTTTTCCTTGGATCTTCTAAAACAAAATATCAGAACCTTCGCTCTGATACCACTTGATGGATCTGGACACACACCTTGTGTCAATGATATTTTGTATAATATTATTAAGCACGCGGAATTTACTTAGTAATACTTAGAAGACGGATTGTATGATGTATTGTAAGTAAACACAGATTAAACACAAAACTTAAGCTCCAATATTATTAATAAATAATACGAGTGATCTTGCTTATCACTAGGGTTACACCTTGAAGCCTTTGTGAGTAATACGTAGGTAATTAGACAAGTACCTAAGACAATGACCTAGGACCTCCTTTTATAGAACAAGGAGTCCTTTACAAGATAAGTATAAAGCTAACATATAGAATATAGACAAGATCTATTCTATACTTATCTAGACACGTTCTCCTATGGCAGTGGTAATAATGTACCAGCAGTGGTAATACGTTTCCACTGCTAGTGTAATCCAAGCAGTGTAAACCACAACTATCCGTGGTAACAGATAATTCCCAACACAACAAAAGTCTTTTACCTTGATTTCCTGGGTAAACGTGGTAATTGGAAGGTCGTCCAAGATTCTTATCATCGAAAGATTTGGAAACCGGATATCATTGTGGTAGAAGACAATCAGGATGTTGTACATGACAACAACTCATCACATATCACACTCTCTGCTGAGGTGTATAAGTTGGATTATAACATTATAAATATAGATGTTCAACCATCGGAAGTTGAGGCACCACCACCAATTATCACTATTGTCGAAGACGAAGATGATATTGATTATGATGACCACGTTCCTCATGATTTAGCATCTGATGATGATGATGACCATGAGAATAAAGATGATGAAGCTGACAGTACTAATAATATTGGATTTTATGTTAATGATGTGGGAGATTAATCTCAAATTGTAATTTGTAGAACGACACTTAAATATTTGAATGAAATTGTTATCGAGTGGTTAAATGTGTTTATTTATTTATTTAATTATTATAATTATCTTGTTGATATATACTGTTATTTATGTGAATGTGTTTATATATATATATATATATATATATATATATATATATATATATATATATATATATATATATATATATATATATATATATATATATATATATATATATATAGAGTTAGGATCAAATAAGAAGATTACTTTAAATAAGAAGGAATAAGAAGAACTATAACCGCAAATCTGAGATGCACCAACCTAAATTAGATGCATCCCTATAATCTTAGATGCATTATAACGCACCATAGTGTGTTTTCTAGCTTTTAATCAGATGCATATACGTATATTTGATGCATTTCATGATTTCTCTTATTTTTTGTTCCTCTGCACGTGTCGAAATTATGAAAATCAATTTGCACCATCTATACATCAAATTAACTTTCGAAACTCAAGATGTTGCATCTATATGTATAGAAATGCATCTAATGCAAGTCGTTGCATCTCAAATGCGTGGTTTTGGTTACTTCTCACCACTTCTTATTTTAATTTACTTCTCACTGGATCCCTACTCTATATATATATATCTATACATTATATATAAGAGGAGGCATGCCACATAAAATGCCACTTGGCATCTCATAATGCCATGTCATATTTCCATGTCATCAATCATTTGCCACCTAAGCAATGTTTTAGTGTACTGAAAATCGGATTAATTAAATTAAAAAATGATTATGGAGAGGATCGAACCCTGGTTATTTGTAACAATAACAAACGTGTCCACCACTAGAGCAAGACAATATTTGTGATATAATTTGCAAGTCAAAAATGATAAAGTTGTCCAAGGATTTTTTTTTCTTCAGTTTTTAGACCCATTAGCAAAGCCATAGATACGCCTCTCCTTTTTTAGAGTTTTCCAACCGCAGGTACGTTTACAGATCATGCGCCACACACACACAACCTCTATTGATCATTCTGATTCTTCAAAAAATTAATTTCTTTTCTGTTGATTTTCTTTTGAATTTTCACAACGAATTACTTCCACTCCCAAAGAAGTAGCTATAGGGAAACTGTTTAATTTGACTGATCACATATAGAAAAAGGTACCCTCTTTTCCCTCAAAACCCTAATGATGAGACTTTGTTAATGTGTATGCATATCTTGCTTTCTTTGCAGGTTTTTGCATCTTAGATGGATTCTTTGCAGGTTAGTCGTCTTTTTTGAACACAAAGTATGCCTCTTTTCCCTCAAAACCCTAATGATGAAACTTTGTTAATGTGTATGCATATGCTGCTTTCTTTGAAGGTTTTTGCATGTTAGCGTCTTCTTTGAACACATGGTGTTGTAATAAATCTTAAAACAATGATAATCAATTGTGGTTAATTTTTTCAAGCTGATTTTTGGTGAGTTTTATTTTGTTTCATAATTGTATATGTTTTTGCATGTAATGAATTATGTTGGCTGTTTATGGTTTTGACAAAAGTATACAGGTTAGTGGTTGCTTCTAAGGTATGTATACAATCACTTTTTTTATGATTACATGTATTATTATTTAATCTAAATGATGAGGTAATGTATGAAGATAGTTGTTATGCTAAATTCATTGTGTTTTTTGTTTCTTTAGTATCCCCATGTACTTTTTTATATTTATATGATGAATTTTGTATTCTTGGTGAAGTACTATAGATTGTGGGTGATTTAATTAACCTTATTATGTATGATTGCTCATATGAGTTATTGGTCATAAACTTTTAGCAAGTTTTCTTATAAGAGAAAGCTTCAGCATTCTTCCAGAACATGAGAGAAAGCTTTAGCATTCTTATGATTGGTCATATGAGTTATTGGTCATAAACTTTTACGTATAGGTATGTTATAAGTTACAAAATTTTCTTGATGAGAATTGGATGTTAAAAGAACCAAAGAAAAAATTGCATGTTTAGGAGGATTTTATATAATGATGATTGTGTTTGAGCTATATATACTATGTTTATTAGTTAATGCTCAAACAAATGTATTGCAACTAATCGATAAACAATTTGCTACAGCTAAAGTTGAAGAAAGCAGTGAGGATGAAAGAAGTTTTGGTATGTTATAGTGAAAAAAGCTTTTTATTTTAGTTTAATGAATTATGTACTGCTTACCCCACTGAATGCATAACCACATTTGTGTCTTGCTGATTTGGATCTCATTATTACATATTTCTCATTGCATATGTAATGAGAGGGTGACCTACTTCTTGATGCTGATACTTAATATTGGCGATCGCTTCTCGATGGTTCAAGGTTTGACATCCATGTGGTGAGAGAGGAACACAAGCTTCCATTGGGCGCAATATGGGTAGTGATCACTTTTTAATCCATGTATGGTATAGTCTGAAGTTTATCAGTTTAGACTTTAGACTAATCCAAAAATCCTTTATGAATGCTCTATTTGCATTTTATTATTTGCTTTATCTATTGAATAAATGTTTATATTTGAGATTATAAATGATAATAAGCTCATAGGCCACTCATATAAGCACCTAAATAAGCAATCTTAAACACACTCTGAATGTGGTTTTTAAATTATTTATTGCATTGTTTATGTATTTATTTACAAAAATTCCGTTATAGACATGTAAGATCGCAGTGTTGTGAATGCATGATCGTAATTAAGACTTTATATGTGTTTTGCAAGGTATGTTTAGGTGTTTTTTGCTAACAAAACATGGAGTTTTTCGTTGATTCTCTTGCTGTAAAAACGTAGGTGTTTGGTCGTTGTTTTTTACTTCTGAATAAGAGGTGTTTGGTTATTGTTTTTGACATCTGAATTAGGCATGACGTGGAAGACAAAGGAAACGTGCTACTAGGCAAGAAAAATTGGTGTTCCAAGATTTGAAATCAGATAAATAGTTCATTAGTTGACAAAAAGTTCTTCCGCTGAAGCCAACTTGACCCCTGTAAAAATTACCCATTCTGACCCGTTATCTAACCTACCTCCTACGGTCCTACCCATACTGATACCTCTATTTACCATATTATTAAATGTTATTTTGCAGCTATCAGATTCGACAAAGACTTCTTTTAACTGGCACTCCCATTCAAAATCTTCTATATAATTCCAATATAACTGGAACAAACTTTGGTAAAGCGGCCTTCAAAGATGTTCTTGTAACAAGACCGACCAATTGATCCAATGCTTAAACAGTAGATGTCCTGACCTTGAGATCTCGTGAGGTTGCCCAATTCTGTAAGAAAAGCTCAAAGGTTGAATTCAGAAATGACATGACATCACTATCAAGAATTGACAAAAGAGGGAACTCCACACTGTACTGCCAACAGGCTTGACACCAACACTTGAAAGCATTTTCAAATATTGGCCGATGCTGATCTCTGACATTCCTCAGAATAGGAAGAACTCGAGAAAGCACACCTTTAATTATTGGCGTAAACTACAGAACAACAGAAGTGGCGAAGTCTGCAACTATTTGGACCATAGCTTGCAAAGCTGAATTCTGTGCAGACAAGTAAAAGTATACTTCTTCCATCATCAGGTCTGGTAAGTGACAACCATCTTATCTAAATAAATGAACATTGCAAACATGTAAACAAATAGGGATTAGAGGTAGTCTTTTTCTAAATTCGATATATGCAGGTTATTTTAACCGGTTTATAGGAACTGATTTCGACCATGGTGAGCTAGATGTTGGTTACGGGTCAGAAAATGGGAAAGATTACATGATAGTGAAGAACCCATGGGGTGCATAATGATCACTCACGAGAAGAAACAGAAGAAAGGGAATGAAATTATGAGTGACGATACTAATACGCTCCAGATGAGCATTCAGGATAATCCTACATTTGTAACATCAAAATTATTGGCAACTGATTATGCTATCTGGTACATAAGGAAATTTGTGTTTGGGCTTGAATATTAGAGTAATTACTTTTAGGGGTTGTTTTGTATTTCTTTTTTATACTGATAACACTAGCTAACTAATAACCCGCTAACAATTAGTCGACAAAGTTTTTCTTTGAACAGTAACAATTTTGTTTTTCTGCAAAAAAGAGAGCTAAAAGTGATAAATTATGAAGGCATGTGAACTAACAATTTCAAATCCTGATCGTCAAGTGGAATTAACACTGAATCAGGAATTCTAACTTCTTTGGATTGGTCTTCTGCTTGTCAGAAGATAGAAGGTTTATGATGCTGCATATGAAACTTTTAAAACAAAAGTATAGCAAAAACACAGTTTTTTTTACAAATCATGTAATAAGAACTACCAATGGTTCTTGATTTAGATATCGGTTAAAAAAGTTGGTTACTTTTAGGGGGTCTTTGGATTACTTATAAAACTGCTTATAGGGGCTGTTTGGGATTGCTAATTAGTTAATCTACATGTAAGGGATTCCTTATCGAAACTCCTTATAGGGGCTGTATGGGAGAAATACTTCTAAGGGCTGTTCGGAATTACTTATATGGGCTTATTAAATCCAAGAAGCCTACTCTATAAATTTGCTATGCTGACTGGAATAAGGTCTAAATTGCCACGTCTAAATATAATGTATCTATCTCATGTTTTTCTTTTTTAACATGAATTCTATATTATTAATGGAATATTGTAGTTTGTGTATCAAGATTAGACACTTTATCTATGGTTAAAACTTAGAAAAAGAATAAAGTATCATGCAACTTCAGCATTATATCATTTTTTGTGTCTTTCAGGTCAAGTTCAAGAAGATGGAGTTGTTGACAGCTATAGCAATATGATGCCTTATTGCAGCCTAGATAAACAAGAGAAGAAAACAAGGAAGAGAATTTCTCCAAGTAAACCATCCTTTCCAATATTCATTTATTTTAGAATTCTAAAAGCTACAGGAAGTATAGTTTTAGTGAATACAATTCTCATCCGTTTGATGGGATTAAATTCAATTTCACCAAAACTGGACAACCATAGAGTTTAAATATAGTGAAGAAGCTTAAGTCAACTCTACCCAAACACTCCTATTGATCTAGAAATGTTGCAGGCATGTTCTTATATTCTCCTATGAGTATTCACATATGTTGTGAGTTGTGGGTTATAAAAAGATGAAACAAATAGTTATAACTTATCATAGACGAGTACTTTGTAAAGTTTGTAACCGAGAACTGCTATTAACCACATTTACTTTTGTTAGCAATTGTATACCGAATTGTCAAAATACATTGACAAAAAGAACACACGTTTCTACAACAAACTTATTATAACCTTCCAAATAAGTACAACAATATATAGTTTGTCATAAAGTGTCGTGCATTTTCAGTTGGCGAGTAGAAACTGCTTCAGTCTCATGCCTAATGAGATATTGGTTGCTTTGGGTATTAGGTGGGTGGCATTGAGTTTTGAAAATCGTAAATTTCCAAAAATTCAAACCCCTGATGTTTAGGTTTCATGTGACTACTGGAAATTTTCTGTGAAATGTAGCGGGGAGTTGAAGTATATATATATAAGGTGCATCAGGATTTACCGCATGCGTCCTCAAACCGCTACACTCATGCTATGATATGGAAAGGAGGGAAGGATTGGTCACTCGAGTTCCCATGCAGGGTTCAGTGGATTCTTTTCAAGAAGATGCATGAGGAGTGCCACAATAGGAACATACGAGCATCATCAATAAAAAAACATACTTATTCCTGGTGTTCGCCTGACGTGTGATGTTTTGAGTCCTTATAGAAGTTTGTTTATAGTGTATTTAATATTCGAACATTTAAGATTTCACAGACCGTGATACACAAATATTGTATCATTATGATGTTTTTAGTCCTTATAGAAGCGTGATGACGACGTTCGAGAAGGTGGGTACAAAGAAGAATTAGTTGAAGCTTTAAATCTGGCACTTGCCATTAAATAATATTAGGATAGCCTGGCTTTTAAAAGTGGCAATTTGTGCTACAAGTATACAACCAAGGTAATACGTTTTACTATAAAAAAATGTTCAAACTCGGAATTCAGATTATTGATGCAGTAATATTCATTTGAATTTATTTGTTACTGACTTACTGCACATCAGTTATCTACACAAAATTTGTCACATGTCAAACTATTTTTAACCGGCCACCTGTTTGAACCTGAACTTATTTCAACCCGTTTGAACGAAACCCATTTTGATCGGTTTCAACCCAAACTCAGTTTGACGGTTTGACCTACCATATCTCCATCTCTATTATCCATTATATTACTGAATATTCTCATGCATAATTCTCGATGACATGACAGAAAATACCAAACTAATTTTTTGAATTCTGTTATAGTTTTGTTGATATCATACCCTCTACAATCAACAGGTTTTTATCTTCCACATTGGTTACAATGTTCATATCTAGATAATTCATTATAGCCATATGAACTATAGGGCTTATATATTAGATCGGTGTAGTGTTTGTTTGGTTAATCGAAAATGTGTTTGTTGTTTTGGCAGGTATCTAAAGAGATAGACAAAAAAGGATGAGAAGTTTGAGAGGTATGGGGTGCAGCAGATTGAATACAAGGTTAGTTTACACTCATTATTCTTATTTGTATATAGTATATATTCATGTGCATTGTTTTGTCATATATTACCCTTAAGCATTAGTGATCTATCACTAACCATCTAGCAACCATACCCATTAAATGCATACTTATGTTGTAGTTACTTAGATATGGAATAAGGATCACTATAAAATAATGATGCCACCACCAAGTTAAAAGAAGATATTATTTAAAAAACAGACATCTAAATCAGAATGAACACACATTAAGTCCTCACCCAGAGCCTCTACTAAGCTATGTGTTTAATTGAACAAATGTAGTACTTACACATTAATGTTACATGTGTGTATAATTGAAGCACATAGTAGCAACAAAATGATCATGACATGTGATATAAATGATTCTGGGTTAGATAGAGTCATGAGCAAGAGTATTTAACAGGAACTTAGTTTTTGACCATGTTACATGCGTGTTTAAGTAAAGTAGATAGTTAACAGCAGACATGGTGAGATTGTAAAGTAACACATTATAGCTTCTACGCCCTTGGAAGTAGAGTTCTGAGCTACATTTGTTTAGATGATTAGATGCATGTATATGACCAAAAGATTGTGAGAACATAATTCATTGACCAGGGGTATCTAGCTGGTTTATTTAATTAAACACAACAACCATAGACACATTGAAAACCTTAAAGTTATTTTGTATTCATTACCCTACCATTTTTACAAATAAACTACTAAAACTATCATTCTCTTCTTTTCATATCATAATACCATTATGCGTTAACTAACTTTTTTGTTTATGCAGGTAAGAGATGGCAAAACGAGCTCAAATATTTTTTTCTTGAAGAATGACTTATGCTAATACTGGTGAGTCAAAATAAGATTGATACATTTTTAGTGTTTTCAAAGTGAGTTATGAAAACGCTAAGCAACATTACTAATTCTAAGTATGAACTTCCAGTTAGGTGTTGGGCGTGAATCAGAAAGCTTCAATGCCTATAAATATATGACCGGCACATCAAAATGGAAAGGCAGATTTGAGAACGACACTTTAGTACCTTGCAACAAGTATGCATATAGATTTTTTTTAAATAATTATCTATCAATAATATACAAGTGTTTGAACATCTTTAAAACCAACTTTATTCACCTCAAGGTTAAAAACACTCTCTTCTTACAAACTCTTGAAACCTGTTTTGGTGCTTTAGAAAACATAAATAGCAGGTTTAAAAAAGAAACCTCAAACACCTCTTATATGAATATGCTTACATTTATGGAAAATATATCCTTCAAACCATCACTTTCATAGAAGACATATTATCAATGTTTTTTCCAAGAGTGAGTGTATAGATTTAGAACAGCTAAGGATGTTCATTTATAGTCCGAGTGGCTGCTTACTAAGTTTAAAGTCTGCTAGCAACTTAGCTTTGTAGGAGGAGAATGTGAGGAATCTGATGTCATGAAAAAGTTTGAAAAGACATAACAAGTAAGATGATATAATATATGCATCTAAACATGATATTTGTGAGCCCAATAATACAATAGTATTTGTTTGAAACCATTGTGTTACTGAAACAGGTGCCACTAAAGAATGAAACAAGTGTTTATTTTGCTACTTACAAGTGAGCCTTACATCTACTTTAAGTTGTTAAACATACATATATTATAGAGTATCTAATACCATTTAGTAGAGTTTGTAGTCTCTTATTCCAAGCCTTTTCAACATGTGATATGTTATGTCATTTTTACTTTGAGAAGCAACATGAGTAAATGATCATATGACCCGTCATTAAAACAGTAAGGTATGAAATGAACGCCTAGATGTTAATATTCAAGATATGATTTCATTTAATGGAAGAATTTTACAACATAAATCACGCCAAGAGATTTGATTTCATCCTCATCGTGCTCATCCGGAGTCTGAAACACTTCAGAAGCGGGTAAAAATTAATAAAAACGGTATCATCTCATGCTTTACTTTGCTGCTTTTTTTTTTTCCCTTTTATTTTGGTTATTCCTAGAAGAGTGCAATTGTACTAGATAGTTTAGGCAAATTCATAACTTCTCATTGTATTTGTTTCAGTTATTAACCCAATGGTACACGCCCTCTAATATATAGCTGATGTTAGGCCTTCAACGACTACGTACTTCGCAAGATGCTCAGCATCAGGCTCACCAACATCAATTAATTGATGTTGCTAGAGAACAAGAAATGTTCAGGAATTTTGAGCAACAGTTGCAAGTATTCAACATCAACAAGAACAAACTCATCATAAACATATTGATCAAATGAGGTATAATAGAGAGTTTGATATTGTCGGACCATCTAGGGCGGGCAGGTGACTACTTTAAAAGAAGAGCACCCATTTTTTGTTTACGTTTTTATTTAACTTTAATTTGAAAAAGTGTATAAGATGTGGTGGTCATGATTTCTTTCAAGAGAGATTTTGGTATTGAGCTGTAAAAGTGATATATAGTACTTTATCTTATATGTAGTATATAATCAACTATTAATGTTTGTGTAAAGTGATTATTTTGGTGTCATTTTACATGTTTGGTGTCTTTGGATTTCTTATTAAAACTACCACAGTAATATTTTTACTATTTTGAGTGTTTTTTGAGGTTACGAATGGGATTTGGTGAAGAAGCAAGAAGAGTTGAAGAATCAAAAAAGAAACTACGAATGGGATTTGGTGAAGAAGCAAGAAGAGCTTTTGAAGAAGAAGAATGCGGCTAACAAGAAGTAGATTTTTAATAGGGCTAAGCAATACACCAACGAGTATGAGGATCAGGTGTGCGTTATGTTTTGCAGCATATTGTTATATTGGTTGCTTTGATTTATGATGTGCGCTTCTTCAAATTCAACTGAGTCAGAAGCTGCATGGGCCGAATGGAAAAATTATAGGTTGTATCTGGAAGTGGTAGGTAATAATAGCAATGCGTTCCCCCATAATATTAGGTTGGACCAGGAAAAAGTTCATGAAAATAATGTTTTTAGTTTTACCTTACTAAAAGGTTGGACCAGGTAATAATAGCAATGCGCTAATATAGGAATTTAGGATCTTCCTTCGGGAATTGTTAGATTTTTTTTTACTAATTTAAAATATATTATTGTTCTTTATATGTGTAGGCTTTGAGAGTGATCAAGTATGTTGTAGGAAAGTTTGGTGCAGATTTCAAGAGACAAATGTCAAGGAACTCGGTGACCGTACGTCAGCTAATTCATGATAAGGACAACCAGATCCTTTGAAGGGTGATGCTCTTAATGAAGCGGTTAGGGATACTGCCCAAGAAGCTTTATCAGATATTTTCTGGATAGGACACAAGTAAGCCACCACCTAAAGAAGATGTCGCCTAACGAATTCAAGGGTTTGGGAATACCAATCTTGACTCACCATATGATGATAACAAGTCGTTTCTTAGTGAGGTGGTTGGCATTGGATGTGCAACGATTGGATGAGCTTGATACCCATTTACACCCATTAGCTAACTAAGCTAACCAATCTTTGGTCTTCATTAGTTCAAAGATCTTATCTTTATAATTAAACCAAAGGTATAGGCTATTGTTAATTTTAGTTGGTACTTATTTTAAAGAGTTCACAATTTTTTATCATTATTACTTTTTTCCAATTCGTAATGTATGGATTTATTAGCTCTTCTAATGGGCATAATCAACTTTGTCAAACAATATAAAACTAATTCTCATCACCTTGATTTATAAAAAGCGGATGGATTACCAAATACTATAAACTGAATGGTGTAACTTCATGAATGTTCGACTTAACAGCTTCCAATCCCCTTTGAAACACAAGTCAATTTTTTGTTCCCATGTGGTTGTTGTAATATGAGTCTGAGACGTTTTCATTTTATCGCACAAACTATAGTTTTCACAACATAAAATTACAGAAAAAAAAATTACACTAAAAAGAGCCATTTGTGACCCATGTACTGCCTAACTGAATAAAAAATATGATTTGACCCAACTGGATTTTGGTAACATCAATTATAGATCTTAACCGTTTCATTTAACTTTTAATTACTTTTTAGTATATATTTGTTCTACTAAATCCTAAAAATTAAAACCACAAGTCATACCCGTCCATCGGACGGGTTTTGCCACTAGTATATATATATATATATATATATATATATATAGACAAGCGTTCAAATGAGAAGACATATTTTTGTGAGAACGCGAGAAGTGATCCTAGCCATCCATTCAATCCTTCCTTTAATTTCAATCCAACAATTAAAAAAATTATTTTACCTACTATAAAATAAAAACACACACAGATATCACAAATAAAAGTGTGAAACCATCAATTCTCTCCCACAAGTTACCTGTTATTACCACCTACCTTCACCACTACTACTGTGTTCATCATCGACCAACACCATCGCAACTACCACCGCTCACCGCCATTCACCACCATTCACCGCCATCAATCACTACCTTCATCATTAAAAACAATAAATCTCATAATTAAGAGCTCTAATTGTAAAGTCGCGTAATTACAACTTTGAGATTCGATTTTGGTAAAATCGATGATTATGATGAAGAAAGTAGAATCAGGTGCAATCAATGATGATCATTCAACCTAGAACATGAAGAAGATGAAGTATACAAAAGCTATCAAACAGAGATACAATGTAAGTGTGAATCAAGTTTTTGATTAATAAATATTTTTGATTCATTTATTCAGATTAAGTTATATTCAGTGTTCATATTCTTTTTAGGAATTAATTAGCTTGATGAATAATTTAGATGATTATTGATATGTTGATGAAGAATGTGAAGGTATAGTTAAAGAAGGCTTCTAATTTGTTGGTGGTTTGTCATTGCATACCACGTGTTCGATGAAATGTCGTCGTAACTGATCTAGCTATTTTATAAAATTATTTTGCATATCAACACCTTCTAGATGGTGTTAACAGGAAAGTGGTCATTAGTTATGTGATCTAGAAAATATGAAATGATATACGCCGTTAAGTGGTCATTAGTTATGTGATCTAGCAAATATGAAATGATATACGCCGTTTCTGAATTTCAATAGAATAGTAGATTTGCTTATAACTCATTTTGTGTTGATGGCTTTAAATAATGTATTGAGATTTGAGAGGCTTTAAATAAGGTATCAAATACCCTCACATGTGAAGAAATATGGTATCGAATACCCTCACATGTGAAGAAATATGGTATCGAATATCTTCACAAGTGAAGAAATTTAGCTTAAAACTTGTTTGTGTCAATGGCTTTCAATAAGGTATTGATATTTGAGAGGCTTTATATAATGTATCAAATACCCTCACATGTGAAGAAATATGATATCGAATATCTTCACATGTGAAGAAATATGGTATCGAATATCTTCACATGTGAAGAAATTTGCTTAAAACTCGTTTGTGTCGATGGCTTTCAATAAGGTATTAATATTTGAGAGGCTTTATATAATGTATCAAATACCCTCACATGTGAAGAAATATGGTATCGAATATCTTCACATGTGAAGAAATTTGCTTAAAACTCAATTTTTGTTGATGGCTTGAAATACGACATTGAGATTTTAGAGGCTTTTAACTCTACCGATATAATGAGTATAATTTTAGCTGATATTTGGCTATTTTATCGGGTATAATTTGGCTATTTTAGAAAATATTTGGCTATTTTATCGGGTTTAATACACTTATTGAGCCTACAGAGGTCTCACGTTGGGCTATTGTGAACTTTTCTGCACGATGTGACTGTAATAGCCTACACATAGATCTACTTAGGTGTTCTCAGGCTAAGGGAATGGTTAGTTAGCTCACTGCTCACATATTGTATGTTTTTATTATGGTGTAAATACTAAATATCATAGAATAAGTTAAGATCAAACTTTTTTTGTCATTCTTGCAGCGTCTTGAAGAGCCCCATTCTGTGATCGAAGAGAATCATCAAGCTAAGCACAATCCTGCTCCTATTCGTGTGGACATGATGTTTGAAGCGATAAAACGAACACTGCCAGGCCCACCTTACTTTCTTCTATGTATCCTCCTAGAGAGAGAGATAATTCTGACATCTATGGTTTTCTCTTTTCCTTGATCTTTTGCTACATGAGAAATTGTTTTATTGGAATATTAATCGAATGTTTTGTTATAATGACAGGTCCATGGAAGCGAAAATGCCTAGTGGATTTTGGGATCATTACACAGTGTATTGCACCAACTCGGATTAATGATCAGTATCTTGCTAACTTGCTTCTGAAGATCAATGCAAAGGTTTACATTCAATTTAAAGTAATTTTTAGTTTCTTGCTTTTTATTTCTGAAACTCAAGTATGATCTATTATTAAATGATTTCAAACGGGTGGTATAAACTCTCTCCTATCAGTGGAATGTTCAAATTCAATACCATTAGTTTCAAAGACTCCAACCATTATCTTTGGAATGGATGTTTCCCATGGTTCGCCAGGGCGCTCAAATGTTCCTTCTATCACAGCTGTTTAGTGACAAAATTCTGAATGTAATTTGATAATATATAATATTCTTTCTTGGTATGTGTAGGTTGTTAGCTCAAGGAAATGGCCACTGATTTCACAATACAGTGCATCTGTCCGTGCACAATCTGCTCCAGCTGAAAGGATTGATGTTTTGTTCAAACCCGTATCACCTGATAAGGACGAAGGGATGATCAGGTTCGATTGATATTCTCAAAAATCATAAAACATGTCCAAATTGCTTTGAATTTTAATTTTAGATGATTAGGGAGCTGTTAACCGACAAGAAGATGTAAATAATAGTGATAATAATAAAGTAGTGTTGGAGTGGGATAAAGTGTGTGACTCTGTTGCTTCTTTCACGGGTGCCTTTCTGGGCAAACAAGCAACTAAGCATTCACTATTGCGTGGATAAATGACTATTCGTATGACGATAGCTTACGACTTTTGGCTGAGACCAATGCTGTTGTTTAAATGCACAATTCCTGTATCCAAATGGACTTCCATTCCATCCCTATCCCACTTGCATGTATCCATTCTTTCCTTCTTTGTTTTACCAATAAGGATTATTATTTTCAAATGCTATTTCTTTCTTATTAATAAATACTAATAAAGGTCAAGTCTGGAATTCAAGATGCCCGCCGAGGCTTCCTAGTGGATGGCAGTGAAGCAATCGCACTTGTCTCCATGCTCCAGCTGGCCGACTCCTTGCAGACTAGCTCATTTCCGCCAGATATATTAGCGTCTGAACATGAGGAGCCTTTGGCTGTTGCTATAGAGGCATTCAAGAGCTTAATACATACGTGCGTTGATGACATCTTGATCAAACAAGGTGTAGATCAGATTATGACAAGTGGGGGTGCGAGAAAAACTGGGCCGACCATCATTGAGAAACTTTGTGCAACTGTTGAAAGTTTACTTGATTATAGCTATGCAGCCGTGTGGGACATGTCATTTCAAGTTGTCGCAGCAATGTTTGATAAATTAGGTAATCTTAGCTTTCTTTTTATTATAACTCTTATTTTACTGACACATCGTCAACTGTAAGTGATTAATCTTAAGTCTTGAACCTACTCTTTCAGGTGAGTCAAGTTCGTACTTTTCTAAAGGTGCCATTAAGAGCTTGGAAGACATTCAAAAGTTGCCAGATGAAGATTTTCCTTACAGGAAACAGGTAAAATTTGGTGTATGAAAAACTTTGCCTTTAAGTTTTTTTCGTGTTTTAATCAACACATTAACATAAGTACTATTTTTTGTATTTGCAGTTGCATGATTGCATGGGCGCAGCTTTAGTCGCATTAGGGCCTGAAGCATTCTTAAAGTTTCTACCTTTGAATGTAGAAGCACAAGACCTCTCTGATGCCAACGTATGGCTTTTCCCTATCCTGAAACAGAATATAGTCGGTGCTCGGTTAAGCTTTTTCAATGAATCGTTACTGGACACGGTTCGAGTCTTGAAGCTGAAATCTGCAAAGGTACTAGTGTTTTCTTTTTCGTTTGTGGTTCTTTTTCTTCTCTTTCATGCTTTATTCAGTGTATTTGGTACTTACATACTCCCTTGCACCAGCATGAGCAAGAAGGTAGAATTCATTCGGCCAGGAGCATTGATGGACTTGTATACTCTATATGGTCTTTGTTGCCTTCGTTTTGCAACTATCATATGGATACTGACGAGAGTTTCAAGGATTTAGAAAAGGCATTATGTCGTGCCCTTCAGGACAACCTGATTTGCGTGTAGTAATCTGCTCCAGTCTACAGATTCTCATTCGACAAAATAAAGAAGCGATTGAGGGGGGAAATGAACCCTCTGGTAAGGAACTCAGCATTTGTGAACAACGGGCAGTTTCCCGCTACACTTCAGAAGTTGCAGCTCGTAATCTTGATGTGTTAAGGTCCTCTGCATGGGAGATATTGCCGACGCTATCAGGAAATTTCATCAAGTCTTCTAAAGATGATGGTGGATCTTTTCAGGTATATTCATCAAGTCCCTAAACTATCTATCTATCCACTACGTAAGATAATTTTGCATGATCTTTGTTCTAACCCGTTATTTTTCCATTTTGTAGAAAACAATTGGTGAGTTTGCGTCCATAGCTGACAAAAGTGTAGTCTCGCGGTTTTTCAAGAGCATAATGCAGAAGTTACTGAAGGTGACTGAGGAGGCGGGCAAAGTACAAAATACCAAAGGTTCCAGTTCGATGGAAGTAGACAACTCATCCAGTGAAACTTCATTGTTGCAAACGAGGTAAACTTTTTCTTTTAATCCCTGGTTCTAATATTTAGTTTAATTTGACTTTTTTTTTTTTTTTTTTTTTTGACATATAATGCATTTTTTTTCAGGGCACAGTTATTTGACTTGGCAGTCTCACTTTTACCAGGCTTAGGTACAAAGGTGGTTGATCTTTTATTCGTTGCAATAGTACCTGCATTGAAGGTGAGCTGATCAACACTTCACAATAAGAACTGGAGTTGTGTGGCCAAAATTTATCGTTTCCTGCTTTGTGAACATGGTTAACATTATTGATATACATCTGATTGTAGGATGAGGAAAGTTCGATTCAAAAGAAGGCTTACAAAGTTCTTTCAACAATTCTTGAGGTATTCTATTTTGCACTTAAAAGTAAAAGATGAAAAAACATGTCTTTCTGTATTATTATGATCTCTTTTATTTTGCCTTCGTGGCCTATTGTTTTGCTAGTCAAAGAATACAGATTTTCTGATTGAACATATGTATAATTTTGGTCGGACAGCATGCTGATGGTTTCATAGCAAGAAAGCTTGAAGATCTACTCAAGCTGATGTTTGAAGTGATGCATTCATGTCATTTTTTAGCCAAGCAGCACAGACTTGACTGTTTATATTTTCTTATCGTTCATGTCTCAAAGGTAACAGAAACACATTAGTTCAAAAATTCTAGTACGTTCGCTTAAACTAGAAACCAGAAGCATTTAAGAGGCTTCTTTTGCAGGATGAATCAGAACAAATGAAGCGCGAGATTGTTGCCTCTTTCTTGACTAAAATTGTACTTGGACTTAAAGAGGTACTATCTAAGTCATGCTGGAATTCGTTGCTATTAAATTGCTTTTGTATTCACCATTGAAGATTTGAAGTAAAATTTACATGCTTGAGTTTACAACTGATTCTACTTCTCGTTTGTTGTTTATATGAAAACCTCTCTCAAAGTTTTTCTTGAATATATGATTTGCAGGCTAACAAGAAAACAAGAAATAGAGCATATGAGATTATTGTCCAAATTGGTCATGCCTGTGTGGATGAAGATAACGGTGGAAACAAGGAGAATTTGTATAACTTCTTCAACATGGTAAAGAACCTTCCTGATAACAACACATTGGTTAGCGGTAGTTATGTAGAAGTGATTTTAATACCGGTGCCTAAATTTTGGTGTATGTGGCTGGTGGTCTTGCTGGGGAGACCCCTCATATGATCAGTGCAGCGGTGAAGGGCATAGCTCGTTTGACTTATGAATTCACTGATCTAATATCCAAGGCTTTCAATGTTCTTCCATCCGCATTTCTCCTTCTCCAGAGAAAGAACAGAGAAATTAATAAAGTAAGTAGAGTTGATTGTAAGAAGTAAAACATAGATTTTAATAATGATCATGTAAACCCGTATGTGTAAGAAGGGTGTGGTGGCTTTTACCGCATGTATAATGGTCAAGAGTCTAAGTTCAGAGCGATGCTTCTTGTTGCAGGCTAATTTAGGTTTGCTCAAGGTATTAGTTGCCAAGTCAAAAGCCGAAGGATTGCAGACCCATATGAGGGGAATGGTGGAGGCCCTGTTGAGCTGGCAAGGTAGCCACAAGAATCATTTCAAAGCAAAGGTTAGCAAATTACTTCAGCTTCATTAATTATATATTGGTTTTATGGTATTATACCCAAGTACCCAACCAAAATCGAAACTGACCGGTTTCGCTTTGGTTTCAATTTTGTCGCCTGTATATAAATCTGGTTGCCTAAAATATAAGTGATCGTGAAGGAGGGTAGATGATGATCAAGAGTGATCTTTTAAAACTCAGCGAAAGTCTGTCCTTAGAGTGTATGTGCTGAAAATTTGTGTAGCGATCGCCATAAATTGTTCTTCCATTGGTTAAATTAAAAACCACATCATCGAGGTAGGCAAGTGAAAAACAGTCCAAACTTATTTTCAAATTACAAAGATATAATAATCTACTATCTAGGTTTGCATCTTCTGAGTTTGTATATAGTTGATAAAAAAACAGTCAAGAACAGTTTTATTCTCTAAACCAGCGTTTGCTAAAATTGTTGCTGGAATAGCCCCTAGATGATTGTATGTTATTCTTACAGGTGAAGTTGCTCCTTGAAATGCTTGTGAAGAAATGTGGTCTTGAGGCTGTTAAGGAAGTTATGCCAGAAGAGCATATGAAGCTGCTCACGAATATAAGAAAGGTTTTTTGTGGATCAGTTTCTTTATACAATCAACTTGAACTTAATAATATAGGTTGCTAACGGTGGCTGTTGAAATGCAGACAAAAGAACGGAAAGAACGAAAATATGTTGCTAACACCGAGGAAACTAAATCTCGTCTTTCAAAAGCGCCTACCTCCAGGTTATTCATCTATTAAACATAATAATGCAGTCAGCACATTCTAGAAATCTTTTTGAACTCACATTCCGGTTACATAAAGTGTAAACCTAATGCTATACAGTTCAAGCGTTAATTGGCTATTTTGTCTGCTTTATGTCTCTTAACCAAATTCACCATCATCACATCTAAGAAATATTTTTGATATCACATTAGCATCATTGATTGATAATTACATTCTTCTTTTCTCTATAGGCTGAGCAGGTGGAATCATACAAAAATATTCTCTGATTTTGGTGATGAAGAAACTTACAATGGCAATTCTGATGATATGGATACCAAGACTTTTGCTGGTCGACATAGCTTGCCCAATTCCAAAAGATCTCTACATAGGTTTGTGTTTTTTATCTTAGAGAACGTATTCAAATGTGGCATTTACCATCATCGTGAAAGCGCTATGAAACTAATCATTTTATCTATTCAAGTGTTGATGATTTTGTGTTAATAAAAATCCTTTTTCTGTTTGCAAATACAAAAGAAAGAAAAGAAAAACGTATTCAAAGCATTGCTTGTTCTGCTTAAGCCAAAATGTCAGTTAAAACATGTATGCTACTGTTGAAGCTCTTGTTGTGACTTTTATTGAAGTACATAAATGTTTATTTGCAGATCCAAGCGAGCAGGGAAGAGTTTGCCAGAAGATACATATGAGCAGTTAGATGATGAACCACTTGACTTGCTTGACCTTCACAAGACACGACAATCTCTTAGATCATCTGATCATCTAAAGAGGAAGCTACAGTCTGACGAAGAGCCAGAAATAGATGCTGATGGACGGCTTATAATTCGAGAGGATGGGACAACACTGAAAAGAACTGCGCCTGCAGAACCTGATTTTGACGCAAGGAGTCAAGCAGGCAGTAACCGATCAGTTAACTCACGTAAAGCAGAAAAGCATAGAAAAATGACCGAGACTGGTTGGGCCTACATGGGTTCTGAATACTCAAGCAAGAAGGCAGGTGGAGATTTGAAGAGGAAGGGTAAGCTTGAGCCATATGCTTATTGGCCACTGGATCGCAAGATGGTTAGCCGTAGGCCAGAGCATTGGGCAGCTTCAAGGAAGGGCATGTCAAGTGTGGTAAAGCTGTCAAAGAGGCTCGAGGGGCAGACCGTCTCCAATGTGTTGTCAATGAAGGGGTTGAAATTGAAAAGAGGAGGCAAAAAGAAGACCAGCCAGAAGAAACATGGTTAAAGTATGAGTGTATTTTAGAAGGGTAGAAGCAAGGCTCATTTTTGTGATGAAATATTACTTTTGAATGTATACAAATATATTCAATTTTATAAAAGATATATCAACCAATTTGCTTGTGAGAAATAACTTGGTTTCTTTCTGCATTTACATGCTGATCTTATTGTTTTGGTTGCATCAAATTGGTCATTAATGCAGAGCTTCCTTTTTTTATATTGTTTTTAAAGGGTTGAGGAACATTCTCACACATAGGGGGTACCATTTGAACTCAGCTTCTTAAGCATCTGGTCATCTTTGGTTGTTAAACTTGAGCTCATTTATGTGTAAACGCAGCATATATATAAATATATTTCTTTGGCTCGTTTAAGCTCACGAGCCTAATCAATCTTTATATATAAATCTTGGACTCGATCTCGGTTATTAAATGAACCCCGACTTAGGCTCGAGTTTGTTTAAGCTCACTCAGCTCGTTTCAAGCTTTTACCAATCCGATTGAGTTTTCACGAGCGGCTTGACTCATTTCCATCCCTAGACGTTGTCTAGGATTGAAGCAGAGGCAGGATTTTCATGGCCGCGCCTGATGCTCTATTATATATTCTGGTATACTCTCGTTCTCGTGGGATCCTAACGTAAAGATGAAAACTATCCAATTTGGATAACGATGGTTATTTAGAACAATATTGAAATCTAGACAATAATTTTGGAGTAAGGAACAAAAAGTAGAGCTTAAAGATTACATCTTCATACAAATATTATTACAAATGTGTGGCGATCATATCATCAAAACAATATCTATAGGCCACCAAAACCAGCATAAAAAAATCCAACAAACAATATATTTCATCTACTTCAAAATGTGGCTAGTACACAGATGGAAGCAACAGTCAGGTGAAGGTCTATCTTTAGATCGGATAGATAGATTTATATCAGTTAATCCGCCCTCCATCATCTTCCACTGTTTTTCTTCTCTTTCCGACCATTGTTTGATCTGCAAAAAACTAACAAGGCCACATAAGTTATGCTCTTTTATATCTTATTTCTCAACTCATGCAAATAACGTTATACTTGGTTACATGATTTTCCTTACCATTGTTGAAAATAGTCTGCACCGGCTATTGGAAAGGCGCAAATAATATTGACGAGTTGTGACCTCCAAACCCGAATGAATTAGATAAAGCCACCTTAACATCCAGTTTTTCTTTCTTTGGGCCAACCAGCACCTTTGTGTCATGTGAAAAATCATTATGTTAATCCATGGCCGCATGAAAGTACATCATAGATATTAATCTAACCAATCCCACACTAAAACAGCAAAGAGCCATTAAATTGATGGCACCTATCAACAGTTTTTTCAACAGACAGCAGAGAACAATACATACCACGCCTTTTTCTGGATTTTCAAGATTAATATTTGGATGAACCCAACCTGTCCGTATAGCCTACAAGAAGATTGCCAAAATAACAAGTTAAAAAGTATCTCAGTTAGCAGCAAGAACAGGCCCGAAATAAACAGACAAGGGAAATGATAATAACGACAAGTCGACTCATTTTTCACCAGTGCACATAAACCAATATCTAAGAAATGTTCACTAGAAAAAGCCAGAATTCTCATAACTGGTAACAAAGCATATGTTTTGCGTCAAATGCTGATTCACAATTGTTATTGAACAGTTGGAACCGAATGATTTTTACTTAATCAAGTCCTTGTGATGTCATCTTTCTAGGAGTCATACTCTAAATTCTTTCTGCTGTGAGCTGTGGCTGTAAAGTGCCAGTAAAGCAAGCAACAACATTTTTTTGCTAAACTTAAACAAAATGACGTTGTCAACGGTGAATATAACAGTTCATGTACTAGAAAATTATAACAGCCTGGCCTCATTGGCGCTAACCCAACAATGAAGTTCCAGCCTTACAGACAGAAAAGATCCTAATATTCAAAAGGTCTCAGTAAATGAACATACAACATATGTTAAATAATTGGCTAAACTAAAATATACAAAACAAGACTGTCTCTTGATGATTTATAACATCAACATCACATGTCACATCTTAAATGGTATGTTATTGTTGGCCTAAAAACTGAGTCATATCTTAAATGGTAGGTTATTGTTTCATCCATGAAAATTTGACTTGGTCATGTTCTCAAATTTCATTATAAATGATTGTAAAATAATTACGTCAATGTAATCATATTTCAATTCCTTACAATATGTGTTGCACATCAAATATGCATTAAAATTAAAATAATAAATAAACTTATTGCATTACCTGTACAGTTGCAACAACTTCCACATCACCAGTTGCACCTAAAAGGTGACCTATCATGGACTTTGTAGAGTTGACTCTCAACTGCAAACATGAAATATTTCATGATATGGTCAACACAAGAAAGAAAGACAAATCTCCTTTAGCGGAATATAAGATAACATATTTAGTCACACCTCTTGGTTCTGGCCGAAAAAATGAAGAAGAGCATTGTATTCTTTGAGGTCTCCAGTTGGAGTAGACGTAGCATGCGCATTTATGTAGTTCACATCTTCCCTGGCCACCCCAGACTGAGATAAGGCCTTCTCTATGCACAAAATCACCCCAGCACCTGATGACAAATATGCACTTATTAAAGATTACACATGTTTCATGTTGATTCCTTCACCAAAAGGACCGTTGTACAGCTAGATGGTACAAAATAATGTACCAAACAATGTCATCTTAGAGTATTGTAGAATATCTATAACCAGATAAGGTTTTACAGAACATGTTTAATACCAACACTTAACAGGGGTAAAAGCAACCATATTACATTTAGCAAGATAGAAGTAGTATAACTGTAGTAGTTGCAATTTGCAATATAATTGTTTAAAGGCTGTCGCTGCTAAAAGTCTACAAAAAATGGAGTTCCACCAAATACGTTTTATTACCAAGACAATATATCAGAGAGAAAAAAATTCCAAATACTTTAGATTAAAAATATTGTTACCACTGTAAAACCTATAGAGCTGTAACTATAGTATAGGGGGCATACATGAACATACAAAAATAGGAGTTGACATATGCATAAGGTGTGAACATAACAATCAACAAATGAGACAGATTAACGGAAGTTTGATTTCATATTTTACACATAAAAATGTAATGCTACTACCTTGAGGATGAGGCTCTGTCATATGATAAGCATCACAAGTGAAGCTTCCGCCCAGAAACTCCGCATAGATCGTCGCACCCCTTTTCCGTCCAATAGCCAGATTTAATCAAATGAAAACACAAATCATTAGCATGCTATCATATTATAGTTCTCATTTATAGAAACACTCCCACACAGGTCTTTACTAGTATTAAATTCCAACAAACCTTAGCATGCTAGAGTTCTTCCAGCAACAGGACTCCAGCTTCTTCCCCCATAACAAATCCATCACGGCCCTGTTTGAATGGCATGATCAGTTAAGTTTTATAACACTCGACATGAATAGTACAACGAAAAAGCCTCAATATTCTATTTTTATAGACTCTGTGATTAACTCATGAAGTTATATACATGCATCAGATAAATTTATGCAGTAGAAAAATACATATTCTAAATGGCATACACTTTCTGCTAAGCAATAAGAACTATTTACCAAAGTAAAGTTATGTTTATCCCCAAGATTATAACAAGAAGTAACATTACGATATAGATTAACATCATGACTCAGTTATAAATGAATTTTTAGATCATGTTTAGCTTGGCAAATTCAGAAACGTGAATGCTAAAGCAAAAATTTTAATTAAAGAAACAGATATTGGAATGTCAAGCAGAAGTGTATTTAATATTACCAAATCCCATGGGCGGGATGCTTTGGCAGGGTCACTGTTTCTCTCAGATAGAGCTCTACATGCCACAAATCCTCCCAATCCTACACCGGTGGATGAAAAATAAGGTTATTTATATATTCCATGCTAACATTTTACATGAAGAAAAAAAATCCAATACCTATAGGTATAATGACAGCATCTGAACCACCGCAAAGCATCATGTCCTGCAAGGTTGTCTATACCGTTAGAGATAGTTGTAGTAGATTTTTATTGTGGTTTTGTTAATTCGCTTCTCTCGTGTTGAAAACCAGGAACATTTGATTGACATAAAAACAAAAGTACTTACAGCTTCACCTCTGATGATGTGATTAGCCGCATTCAATATACAGAAGTTGCTGGTGGCACACGCTGTAGAGATAGAGTAATTTGGACCCATCCATACCTGAAGGACAATATGAAAACACGAGTTACATACAAGGATGATAAGCAAACAGACGCTGAAGATGATTAAATATAGGACTCACCAGATCCATGACGAACATTGCGGACCCCATATTGGTAGTTGCAAAGGGTACACAGAACGGATTCATCTTCCTATATGAAACCCTCAAAGCTTCAATGGCATCATTAAAAACCTAAGTAAAAATAATTATGAGTTAAGAAAGTAATACTAATAATATAAGAGCATTGATTGGCATGTTTAATTAGCATGCCAATAAATCAGTACCACATGCATTTAGTCCTCTCAATCATTTTCCATAATATAAAGACATGTGAAAGAAAGATTTAAAAGTAAGTTACCTTCATACCACCCATAGCAGAACCAATGATTATTTAAAATTTCCTTTCACAAGCGAAGATACTCGTACTGTACTTAAATAATCAAAAACAAAAATCCTTTCACAAGCGAAGATACCTTATTTCTTCACATGTGAAGATTCGATACCTTATTTCTTCACATGTGAAGATATTTGATACCATATTGTTTCTAAACTTAAATAATCGTCTCTAAATCAACACTAGAATACAATATTCTCATAATCACTCTTTTACGCAAACTAACTCATTCCTAAATGATTTTCTTCACAAGTGAAGATACCGTTTCTAAACTTAAAATCGCCTCTAAATCAACACTTGAATACAATATTCTCATAATCACTCTTTTACGCAAACTAACTCATTCCTAAATGATTTTCTTCACAAGTGAAGATATTGTTTCTAAACTTAAATAATCGCCTCTAAATCAACACTAGAATACAATATTCTCATAATCACTCTTTTAAGGAAACTAACTCATTCCTAAATGATTTTCTTCACAAGTGAAGATACTGTTTCTAAACTTAACTAATCGCCTCTAAATCAACACTTGAATACAATATTCTCATAATCACTCTTTTACGCAACCTAACTCATTCCTAAATGATTTTCTTCACAAGTGAAGATACTGTTTCTAAACTTAACTAATCGCCTCTAAATCAACACTTGAATACAATATTCTCATAATCACTCTTTTACGCAACCTAACTCATTCCTAAATGATTTTCTTCACAAGTGAAGATACTGTTTCTAAACTTAACTAATCGCCTCTAAATCAACACTAGAATACAATATTCTCATAATCACTCTTTTAAGGAAACTAACTCATTCCTAAATGATTTTCTTCACAAGTGAAGATATTGTTTCTAAACTTAACTAATCACCTCTAAATCAACACTTGAATACAATATTCTCATAATCACTCTTTTACGCAACCTAACTCATTCCTAAATGATTTTCTTCACAAGTGAAGATACTGTTTCTAAACTTAACTAATCGCCTCTAAATCAACACTTGAATACAATATTCTCATAATCACTCTTTTACGCAAACTAACTCATTCCTAAATGATTTTCTTCACAAGTGAAGATACTGTTTCTAAACTTAAATAATCGCCTCTAAATCAACACTAGAGTACAATATTCTCATAATCACTCTTTTACGCAAACTAACTCATTCCTAAATGAATTTCTTCACAAGTGAAGATACTAATTCTAAACTTAAATAATCGCCTCTAAATCAACACTAGAGTACAATATTGTTGTTGGGAATTCTGTGAAACTGTGATTCTGCTGAAGTAGTGAAGCCGTGGAATCTGCTGAAGTAGTGAAGTAAGGATTATGCTGAAGCAGTATTAGTATCCACTGAAGGATTTTACTGAAGTTGTACGCATGAGTTTTATTATTTATATGTTAGCCCATATTTATTATTGTTCTGCCCAAGGTTAGCATGGGCTTGTTTAGAGTTTTCCCATGTTTATTCTGTATGGGTAAAACAAATATTTAGTTGCATGCTTGCATGCTTAGACGTTTCCCAAGAAATGCTTTAGGGTTCCTTATCTATAAAAGGAACATAGGTCTTATGTTTTAGATAACTCTTGAGAAAAAGATTCCAAGAAAACATCTCTTGAGAGAGAGTGAAAAAGATCCATAGAGGTTCATTGTTTTATTAGAAAAACCTTGTTGGTAACTTTGATTGTGTTAATTATTATCCGATGTGCATCTATTCAATCATTGTTATTATACCCTAGTTGAGTCCGGATCTTGGTTTATTAACAATTGGTTTCAGAGCGGGTGGCTCTCGATCTAGGGTTTATAAGGTTTTTGGGTAATTAGGATTTATACCCTAATCGGTGTATTGGAGCAGTCGTTAATTGTATAAGAGGCAGCAGATTCACAAGGTTCGACAGAAGCAGCTTTGGACAGAAAAGTATGAGAATGGCAGAATTTGATAATAATAAGGATGATGGTATGTTTCCTTATTTGATGGATGATGAGTACGAGGTCTGGGCTAAGAAGATGGAACACTGGATCATGAATAATGATATGAATATCTGGACGGTGATTCAAAATGGCAACAGTTTAAAAAGGATTGGAAATGATCGTGATGGAAACATCATTATTCATCCTCCAACGACTACAGATGAACACATTGCTGTACAAAGAGAGTCAAAGGCCAGCACTATCTTGCTTAAATCTATTCCTGCTGATCATGTAGCAGATTTTTGCTATATGGATGATGCAAGTCTTATATGGAATGCTGTCAAAGCAAGGTATGGAGGAAAGGCAGGATTCAAGAAGATGAGCAAGGAAGTTGATGCTACAGGTTATGCTGAAGGATTTGCCAGTCCGCAAATTGCTCTCATGGGCATCTCTCAGGTACATACTTGTGTTTTTGGTTGTAAGGAGAGATATAATGAACTTAAGGAAGCCTATGATGAAATGAAACCTAAGTACAATACATGCTATGTTGATAATGAAGCTTATAAACTGTCATTAAAAACATTAGAAAGACAAAAGGTATGGTTTCAAAAGAATCAAGTGGCTTATAATGAAAAGATTAGGTTGCTAGAAAGTGATCTAGAATTTGCTATAATTGATTTAAAGCGCACTGAGAAAGAAAAAGCTACTGTAGTGTCTGAAAACAAAGTGCTAAAAGAGAAACTAGATGAGGAAATTGCTAGGCATAAGGAATGGTTATTGAATGGAAATAAGTTAGCTAGTCACATCTATGCTAGTCAAAATCCTAATACTCCTATAGGTTTAGGCTTTAAGAAGTATGTAGGAATAGAAGCTAGGCATGACACTCGTAAATCTACACCAGCAGGATTAGCTAATTTTGTAAAAGAAGGTGATTTACATGCTGTACGTGGACCTATTAGAGGTGAATTCATGCCCATTGACCTGTCCATTCCAGTTGACTTTGATGGATCACACCATTTATATGGCAAAAAGTCAAGTGACTTGCTAGACCTTAGTGGCCAAACTAATGACTCTGTCTCTTGCTCTAAAAGTGACAAGTCGTCAGACCTAAAGTCCACTGTCTATGCCTCATGTGATTCAAGTGAAAAGTCTGACTCACCTAGGCACACACCCAAGACTACACCCAAGTCCAAAGTAGCTGATGATGAGCCCAAAACAAAGCCAGTTACTTATTCTGTTAAACACAATTCTGCTTCTAGCTCTGTTTCTGATAAGTTTAAATGTGATGAACAAAGTTGTGTTAAGAATAAGCCTTTTAAGAAGAAATCTTGTTTTGTGTGTGGTAGTAAACTCCATCTTATTATAGACTGTGATTATCATGAGAAAAAGATAGGTGTTTCCTCTGGCCATAAGACTTCTAGACCCACATGGACTAATGTTGCTAGTATTCCTCCATTTGTTCCCAAAATTGCTCATGTGAAAGCAGGTAAATCAGTTCCTTCTGGTAAACCAAAGGTGTATGCATATGTTTCTGCTGGCAGGCTTAATAGGCCTTTTCCAGTTCCCTCTGGTGGAGGATATTCTTCACCAGTTACTACTGGATGGTGGAACAGTAAGGCTAGGCTTATGCCCTATAGTCCTAAAAGTTCTTATTTTCAGTCATATACACCTTATGTATCTCATATGAATAAGGCACATGGTGGAGTTTGTGTGGCAACTGTTGTTAAGCCCTCAACATGTTATTCTTGGAAAACTCAAAGGAAAGGTTCATTAAGGGTACCCAAGAACAATAGTATTTGTCAGGTGCATTGATTGAGGGGAGGCATAAGCCTAAGGGGAGGCTTATTGTTGTATTTTTGTTTTCTAACCATTTTTGCAGATGTTGGATCCTCATACGCCTAAGGGGAGGCTTAGTGTTTCTGCTGACACTACAACTGTCTTTGGTTTCTGCTGCTGCTTGATGGTATCCTGTACATGTTTTGGTTATTTCTATTTCTTCTTAGTTTTATTTATAAAAAAAAAAAAAAAAAAAAAAAAAAAAAAAAAAAAAAAAAAAAAGTTCTAACCTGCCTGTGTTCAGTTTCTTCTCAAACTTGCAGGTTTTGGTGTTGGTTAATTACCACACCTAATGGTTTTCATCTCACCATGTCTTTCTGACACAAGAGTTGGCTAGCCCACAAGATTATGGCTTGTGGTAAAGGCTGCGGAAATCCATAAATGGTAATCAACTCACCATGATGATGACAGCATTCCATCAAAGAGTTGGCTAGTCCTGAGCAAACGGCTACAGGTAAAGACAAGTCAAATCCGTTTATATAGTTGCTGATTTGCTACTAAATCAGATGGTTATCAGTGTACCATAGTTTTCGAACTTAAACATTTGGCTACTCCAGTAGTAATGGCTATTGGTAAAGAGACATCAAATCCATTATTTTCAATGATTCACCTCTCTCAGGAGTTCACACACCTGGAAGTGATGAGAATAGTATGCAACTAATAAGTTTTGATGTACATTATGTCATTTGTTGCTGCAAAGACCTGGAGTTTCAAAGTTTGATCATCATAGAGATGAAATTAGTATTGGTTCTTTGCTAATGATGTGTGAAAACAATCCTCAAGTACTGAAGTATCAAAAGATCTTTCAAGGTCTGGAAACTGGAACTTAACCTAGTCAAATTCCAGTTTAGGGGAGGATTGTTGGGAATTCTGTGAAACTGTGATTCTGCTGAAGTAGTGAAGCCGTGGAATCTGCTGAAGTAGTGAAGTAAGGATTCTGCTGAAGCAGTATTAGTATCCGCTGAAGGATTCTACTGAAGTTGTACGCATGAGTTTTATTATTTATATGTTAGCCCATATTTATTATTGTTCTGCCCAAGGTTAGCATGGGCTTGTTTAGAGTTTTCCCATGTTTCATCTGTATGGGTAAAACAAATATTTAGTTGAATGCTTGCATGCTTAGACGTTTCCCAAGAAATGCTTTAGGGTTCCTTATCTATAAAAGGAACATAGGTCTTATGTTTTAGATAACTCTTGAGAAAAAGATTCCAAGAAAACATCTCTTGAGAGAGAGTGAAAAAGATCCATAGAGGATCATTGTTTTATTAGAAAAACCTTGTTGGTAACTTTGATTGTGTTAATTATTATCCGATGTGCATCTATTCAATCATTGTTATTATACCCTAGTTGAGTCCGGATATTGGTTTTTTAACAATTCTCATTACAAATTCAATCTCATCACAATTATCAATTCTATCCCAATTTTATAAAAATAATTAAATAATGATAAAATATGATAATTACTTTGAATCTCTTTGTAGTCTGCCTTAAATGAGGCGTCTTCTTCAGTAATCTCAGGTTCTTCTGGATCAGTGCATAACCTAATGCTCATTCATATTTATCAATTTTGATCAACGGCTATATATGTTGATTGCGGTTTTTGATCTAATATAATATTCGGTGATTGTTTTTTTCAGATCGGATATGAATTTTGTAGCTGAATTACAGTGAGATGCGGTTGTTTAACGACAGTTATATGCCGTTTGAAATCGGTTATTATGATTGGAGATGATCGGAGTTGATCGGATTTGATCAGAGTTGATCGGATAGAAAGTGAGATGATCGAAGTTGAGAGAGTATTTTTTGTGTTTCACCTTCGATTTTGGTGTGTTGTATGTTTTTTTTTGTTTTTTATATAGTGGCTAGATCAGTATACTACGAACATACACTTTGTTAGTGTAAATTAAGGATTTATCTTAGCCATTAGATCTAAAAAAATGAGGGATTAAATGGAGGGCTAGGATCTCTTCTCGCATTCTCACAAAAATTAGACTTCTCACAAGAAACACCCTATATATATATATGTGTGTGTGTGTGTGTGTGTGTGTGTGTATGTGTGTGTGTGTGTGTATAGATATATGTTTCTCCACTAATTTCTATGTTCTTGTACTAGTACGTTTACAGATGGAAGATGTTGTAGCTAGGTCTCACGGTGGCGATGGAGGTAATTCGCCACCTCGTGGTCCCTCGAGGAGGATAGGCACCAATTGCTAACGTAAGAATTTCTGAATTATTTTTAACTAAACTGTATTTGATTACTTGTTATTTTAAATTGATAACTTGTTATTTTATGTCATCATCACTTGAATTTGATTACTTGTAGGCTCTAAATCCAAATATGCCGACCCCAACGCCAAAATTGGTAAAGGCGGGAAGGTGGTGCGTGGTGCCACAAAGAACACGGCACTCAAGGCGAAGGTGGCACAGGATCGTCGTCTGGTGTCGATTGAATTCCGGGTCAACCAGGAGGGTTTTTATACACACGTGGGCCGTCACGCTGTTTGGTTCTCCAACTATGTTGGGGAGCTGTTACGGGACTCGATTCCCATGTTTTGCGATTCATGGGCTAAGGTTCCTGAAACGGCCAATGCCCACATCCATGACCAGCTACACGTAAGTTTTTTTAACTTTTATTTTTTTAATTATTGCGTTTATTTATTCAAACTTGTTTGTTTATTTAAATTTGTATATTTGTTTTATTTATATTTTATTGCAGCACTACTTTGATCTCGACCCACACATTGCTGGCCCGAATGGAGACAAGATTTTCGACAGTATCGAGTTTTATCTCCAAAAGCGATACGATGACAACAAATATAGATTCAAAAAAGATCACTTTACAAAGAAAGGTGAGGTGGAGAAGGTTGAAGAGATAAAAAGACAACGTCCAGCGAACAAGACGCAAGAGGATTGTGATTAGTTGGTAAATTTCTGGATCGAAACATTATAACAATAATAATAATAATTATTATCATTATCATTATCATTATTATTATTATTATTATTATTATTATTATTATCAACACTTTATTAGAAACTCAAAGATTTACAAGAAATTAGTGGGGAGTCGAGATACTATCTAAGCCTCCACTCCTCTGGCTATAGCAAAGCTAATCCTACTAAATATATGAATAGCAGCACGTGTTCCAATGTCTTGAGTCACATAGAACTTTCGGATTCGCTTCAGTAAGGTTACCGCATCCTTCTCAAGTTCCCCAAAAGAAGAGAATGAGAAAGGGAGAAACCAATATCCAATATTCGCACACTTAGCCTAATAATAATAATAGTAGTAATCATAATAATAGTAGTAATCATAATAATACTCCGTAGTAGTAGTAGTAGTAGTAGTAGTGGTAGTAGTGGTGGTAGTGGTGGTAGTAGTCGTAGTGGTGGTAGTAGTGGTAGTAGTAGCAGCAGTAGCAGCAGCAGCAGCAGCAGCAGCGGTAGTGGTAGTAGTGGTAGTAGTGGTAGTAGTCGTAGTAGTAGCAGCAGCAGCAGCAGCAGTAGGAGCAGTAGTAGTAGTAGCAGCAGTAGCAGTAGCAGTAGTAGCAGTAGCAGTAGCAGTAGCAGTAGTAGTAGCAGTAGCAGTAGCAGTAGCAGTAGCAGTAGTAGTAGTAGTAGCAGTAGCAGTAGCAGTAGCAGTAGCAGCAGCAGCAGCAGCAATAGTAGCAATAGCAACAGCAACAGCAACAGCAGCGACGACGACGACAATAATAACAATAACAACAATAATAACAATAACAATAACAATAATAACAATAACAATAATAATAATAATAATAATAATAATAAGTATGAGGCAAAATGTGCGGACATTGGATATAGGTTTCTCCCCTTCTTATTCTCTTCCTTTGGAGAGTTTGATAAGGATGTGGTAACCTTATTAAAGCGCATCCGAAGTTTCTCGTTGACTCAGGAGATTGGCGCACGTGCTGCTGATCATATTTTTAGTAGGATTAGCTTTGCTATAGTTAGAGGAGTGGGGGCCCAATTAGTTTCTCGGTTCCTCACTAATTTCTTATAAATCTTATAATTTTCTAATGAAGCGATGTTTTATAAAAAAATAATGATAATAATAATAATAATAATAATAATAATAATAATATTTAGAACAAAAAAATTATAGACAACATAATCCAATGTTAAGAAAGAACCCAACAGAAAAAACTTTGTAAACAATGGGCTTTTTAGTTTTTTAATCGGGCTCTATTAGTCTATTGTTTAAATATTAATTAAATAAATATATTTTAGATTTATTACATCATCTTTAGCAATTTTTAATTGTATTAACCAATGAAAGATTGACACCTAGTCAAGATTACATCAGCATAAACCTTGATTAAACAGAAATAGATATTATATAAGGACAAAGAAAGGGACATGGAGAAAGCAACAGGCGCTTCTGAAGTCGACGATTTCCGTGCAACACAAAAACAAACATCGAGGTTAGTCTATCTAATTTTTAATTATTACTAGTTGTTCTTAGCTAATGATTGATTCGGTAGAGATAAAAAAATTTGTACATGCACTCATATAACATAAAGGTTTCCGTAAAATATATTACAACAAAAAAAACGTTGAAGTACAAATTCTACATCTCAGCCCGTTACAACGCACCATTATACGGATTTTTTATTTACATGATAGATTGTTTTTATGAAAAAAAAAAATAGGGTGGGAAGTAAATAATGCCATGCATGCATGTTTTGGTTTTTATAGTAGCAATGAAGAGCTCTGGTCTTGTATGCTTCTTCTTCTTGGTGATTCTGCTTTCCAAAGTAAGTGGCCTTCCACGATGGGATTTATTAGAAGCCATCGCTAACCGGAATGTGACTAACCTTGATCCCAACTTGGAAGCTATAACTGGAATTGACGATGGCGTTTACCAGATGTGGCTCTTTGCCTACAACTATTACGGGTCCAATAATAGGTCTTCAAGTCCAGATAGTATCGATTTCGATTTTCTAAACCAGTATGTGGAAAATAAGGAGTATGTAGTCAACAAGATTGATATGGTTGGGTCCATTCTTTTTGGACCTGAAAAAGGTCACTCCACCCTCCGTTTGGCTAGTGCCTATGATGTGTTTGACTCCCAGTGCGTTTATTCATCCATGCATTTATTTGGCCAGCATTGTGGTTTCCTATCTGAACCTGCCGTTAAGCACATTGAACCCTTTATAAATATGTGCAATCACGTGGGTGAAGAAGACAAGGCATCAATCAAGGATGCAATCATTGCCGCCTGTGGCAACATCAAATCATATGGCGGTAACCACACAGCAACCTACCTTTTTTACTTACTCTAGCATTTTATGTTAGCAAATTACTAGTACTAGAAAGATATTATTAGATTAATGGATGATATTGGATGTCGATACTTAATTAATCTTTTCGTGAATCGCATTTTTGGTACTAAAATGATTACCTGCATGCCCTTGTTTACAGTCACTTAGATTTCAGTATTGTGTAATACTAATTTTATCATCTAAATCTGCAGCTGTTGTTAATGTGACGAATCCCACTACAAAAGTCATCCCCGCACCAATTCATGGCTCTTCCGATTATTGTGAACGTGTTTTTGTGAACAGCGTATCCGGAAATATTCTTGGGAGTTTCGCCAAAATATATCATCTTCAGTTCTTTCCCTTCTGGATCAGCCGTGACGGGAATAATGGCAATGCCCAAATTTGTATTCACGGGTATGTAAAGAGTCTTTTAAGTTCTACCCTTTTATTGGTAATAGGTGGTGGCAGCATGGGCAGAAACAATCTCGGTTTTTTTTTTTTTTTTTTAATGCATTATTCATGATTCTACAATCTTCTTTATTACTGTTTTCTCTTTTTGCTAATTTCCTTCACTTGATCCATTCATAACTAAACGGTCAAAATTGCCAGCTCTAACAGGTGTCTGTTGTTTTTTCTTATTTAATTACGACATTAATCTTTGAAGCTTGATGTTTTTTTAATGATAGAAATTTATTCACTCAAAAAGGTGTTTGCAGGGATGCTTCACTGGGGTTATGCCAGTGTCATAAGGATGATTGGAGACCGCTTAGCAACAAAATGTGGTGGAGCTTTGTTATGTCCCCTTATGAGAATAAAATTGTCGATGTTAAGCTCACTAGCGGGATTGATAATGGTTCTGTAGGCATCTCTCTTTATGAAGGTGCTTGTCTTTTTGGATTATAAACCGTCAAATTTTGTGTGTGTATTCAAGGGGTGTTTGGGTAAGCTTGTTTAATAGTTTATTGTATCTTGGAAAAGCTATTAAGCCCTTTGAAGTGTTTGGCCAAACTTTTGTCAAGTGGCTTATTTCCTTTTTGGGAAGGAAATAAGCTAATAGCATAATGCCATGGGTTGGGGATTTTTGGAAACACATAAGCTTACCCAAACACCCCCTCAGTTAGAAGTTTCTTTAACTCATACCGTCTTTTTGGCAATGTTTCAAGAAAGATCGTTACCATAAAATGAAAAACCATATATGATGGTTTAAGAAATCATAATCATGTCTTAATCTGTATAATTCTACGTCACTGTTTAGCATTTGGTTTGACAGTGTGTCGTATTGTAGTTTCACAGAGATGGCGTTATTTCTTTCTCGCAATGGGAACTGCTTTACTTTTCTTGGCACCCAGTGTTTGCAAGTGAGTCCCCTTCTTCTATATCTGTTCTATGACTACTAGAATTTTTGGTATTGTTCTCATACTTTCTTGGTAGGTACATTTTGTCTCGAGATGCTGACGACATGGCAGGCCTCTTTATAAAATGGGTGATGCGTGCTACTGCTGTAGCATGTATTTTTAAGGTCGTTATGGTCATTAATTTGATCATTTTTTTTTTCTTTCAAATTTTGGGCTTTCTATTTTTCATTTTCTAGGGTTGAAGTCATCGTAATTCATACATGTACGCTTTACAAACCTTCAAATTTACTCCTGATTTCATACATCATTGCTGATGGACAGGGGTATTTTGGTAATCTTTTAGGGTGTTGACACATTAGTACTAGTGAGTATGATTTCAGGACAACATTTCAAAGTATGTAGCATTTAGTGGAATGAAAAAAAGTACACCTATGATAATGAAAATTGAAGAGTACCCATTATATGGCCTAAACACTGTTTTTCTACATTCTAATTTGCTGCCTCGGGATTTATTAGGCTTTTGGTTATTCTTTTTCAGAGTTCTATCGACACTTCTGTTGGAATGGTAGCGGTTGTTACTTGTTTGACACTCTATTGTGTGAAAAGTTTTATCAAGTAAGTTCTATTTTACCCCAACTTCCTTTGATGCGATCAGGTTCATATGAAGTATTTTCAGGCTTAGTACCTTTTTTCACTAGACATGTAATGTAACAGTGCTGAAATTATTGTCATTTTGGCAAAAGCCAACATTGTTACGCGGTGATTTACACTTATTGATAAGTAAACTTTGAATGCATCAGGAAATAAAGGAGGAGATATCACAGTGGAACTGGGTGAAAAGTGGCTTGCAAGCGGTTCTTGTTGACAGACCGTGGAGTTCTCATTTCATCATTTATCTATTAGCGTTACAGTTACCGTACATCTAGCGGGTTTATTTAAGATATTTATATTTATTGTTGTGTAGAATTCCCTTCTAGGTTAAATTTTATCGTTATAAATTATTTATTTTTGTCATGTAAACTTTCTTTCCATTATGTTCCGGGTTTTATGTTTATAGTAAAGAAAAAAAAATGATCACAAAAAGCAATAACATAATAATACATAAGCGAAAAGACAGAATAAAAGAGGGTTTGATACTTCAAAAGATAATTTTTCTCACCATATAAGCACTAGTGTGGTCAAAGAAATACAAGAGGCGTTAGCCCGTTCTTGACACGAATTAAAGAACAACTCTTGTGATCGCCCACCGCCTCTCCACCATTTGAAAGGTGAAGATGGTGGTGGTTTTGCGATTCTCACAAACAAGTACGTAAAGTAAATACACCAACTTCATAATCAATCAAGAACATACATACAAGTTATTAGCTCTTTAAAAGGAGAATTTCTTTACGAGATGTTACTAAACATAAATTAAGTTTTTGATGAGACAAATTACATCAATGCTTCACCTACTTTACCATTATATCTTGTTTTTGAAAACCATGGTTTCTGATCTTTTGACAAACTAATCTACGGAATTTGACAAACTAATCTACGGACAGTAAGTTAACCCTCTTTGTTAGCGTGATCCACAAGTTGCTCATTGCGGCAATTAGCTATTTCTTTTGACATACTATTAGTTGCTTCTAACATATCTGTAAGAAAACTCGTTTAATGTTTCAAAACTGAACTCTTTGTGTAAATGTCAATGAGTCATCAGTTAACGTTATACAGTAGTTAGATTCAAAACATGCAGGTGACACCCCCGGTGCGCACACATTTACCTAGATGTCATCCATAATTACGATGTTCTCGAACCAAATCAAGTTCTCTTTAGTCTCCAGAGAAAGATGATAAAGTTATCAAATGACTCGTAATTTTTTCAAACATGAGATCAAGGATAAAAGTAGTTCAAGTTCTTTTTTAATTATTTTTTATACATTAAAATGTAATGTAAATCCGAATGAGAAAGTAGGTAAAAACTTTCACAAAATGATATGTTGTTATGTCACACATAGTGGGGTTGGGAAAAGGGGTTGGTTTAGTTCTGCTTGATTGGTTTTTGATATTATATTATTAGAAACTAAACCAAATCATCTTCTTAGGACACTTTTGCAAACCACTCCAACCCTTTCAATCTGAACCAAACATTGACTCAACACCTAACATAATAAGTAAGGTTGCTTCTACATTCAAATTGTATGCTAAGAATATAATTTTATTATTGTGTCATGAATCTTTTATTTAGTATACAAATACTCATACATAGTAGTAATGAAAGTTGGTTGTAACAATGTTACCATATACAACCACATCAACTTGATGGTATGTTATACAAAATCAAGTAGCATGAATGATGAAACCGAATGCTCATTTTAAGGCGCGTCAACATCACTATTTTTCAGTGCATTTAAACATTCTTGACAAGTGAAACCCATGCCATCATTTTATCACAGCATCACTTTCCTGCCATAAATGAAATAAAATACCTCAAAAGCATCCATCAAATATACTACTGATATAAAACTAGATATATGATGAATAATAAAACAAAGAAATAAGCTAAGCATCATATAATGGTTTGATGATGTATTTATTAGGTGCTGGACAAACAAACAGTTGGATCATTGTTGGAAATGATGCATTAGACTTTTCCCCAAGCAAGGTACAACCATCTTTACTTTTGTAATGGTTAAGTTTAATGATATTCACAAGGTATAAAACACGATAATATTATGCTTTACTTTCAAGTCGCACATACATTACAACAAACCACTCTAGCTGGAAAATACAGTAAGATTTAACAAAATGAATATCGGAAAAGCTGAAATCATACAACCCAGCATGTCATATATCACATCTCATTAGATTTCGACAATTTCAATGCATCTAGTCACACTTTTGACATTATTCGAACTGATATTACATCATCATTGCAAAATTCAACGAAAATCATTCTGACAGACAATAATTACCTGCTTTGTTAATATTAAACGGTGTTTCAACATTTTTATACAACTGATAAACTAAATATGGCGCAGAAGCATCAGCTACAGCAAAATATGGCTACATTCAGTTTACAGCATCCTTACCCGCAGAATAACAGTTGAATCAAATGGAAAAACCAATTACTGATAAATCAAGCTCACATTGGCTTGCTACAATTAGAAGTTCAAAATTACTTCACCTGTATGACGGGAACCAAGTCTCACAAAAACGTCTTCGTATGCAGCACGTATCTGTTTATGTGACTCGAATCAAAGACATAACCAGAATAAACAAGAAATTCACAGCCACAGACTCGAAGTGCATTAAACTAATTATATACAGAGATAAAAGGGTCATAGAAAGTAAACTATGCAGAACACCTTTATAATGATAATCATCTCCAGCATAGTGATGACAGATCAAGACTGGCCTGAAATAGCAACAGATAAGCTAGTAACGTTAAAAAATGACAGTGGCGACCGATCAATGAGGCCGCCACTTTCTTTTACTGATCAGATAAGTGCCAATGGCAACAAACTGTCTTATCTGTAGCAAATCGATGCTGAAACATCCCACTGCTTTTTCCATTAGAAAGGCAGCAGAACCAGATTCTTGTTTCAACCTTTGGAAGCAAGAGATGTATGCCTCCAATTGTGGCTCTGGAAAACGTACACATTCGATCAATAAGATTCTATAGAGAAAAAATAAAAATAAACAGACAAACAACGATGTTTTCCTTTTCACATTGAGCGGATAATTTCAAATAAATAACAAAAGCTTTGATACATTTGATAACTAATTACAAAATCGACGAAATTTGGCAGAGGGAGCTACTACTACTACATGTAATATCTCATATTACTTGTTACAATTTTTTTATTGGAATTATACAAGAAACCCTAATCTTAAAAAGAAAAAAAATAAAGACACCCATCAATTCAATGTTAATCAGCACCAGAAGAAATTAAACTCCTTAGCTCTGTCAAATGTTCATCATTTGAAATATGAAGGTTAATACGAAGGTTGGTCAATAATGCTTCTTTTTCCCAACTTAATGGGCCAGAAGCATATAATGCCTCCAAAGTGGAACGATAAGCGTGCAACTCTAACCTATGAATACTCACTGCAATTTCCTGTTCATCCCGTGATGTATTTAAAGACTCCCCATCACTAGAAAGTGTATCTGCACCATATTGACTAGACAACTTATTAAGACCATTACTAGCAATACTACAACTACCGACAGAACACCGGTCACTATCCAAGTCATTAGGTTCCGATATTCTTGCAAGATTATGACCAACACCATTTAAACTATTGTTAAACGAGTCTTGCATATATTGGTTACCCAGGGTATTTCCTGGGTAAGCAAAAGCGTCTACCTTTTCAAATGAATGGCCCGTTGGTTTGACTTTCTTGACTTTCTGAGAACATGTTTCAATAAATGACGAGCAAAACGGAGAAGCTCTTTTACGATTCTTGGATACAACATAAGACTCCTGTAATCTGGCATCATTGCACATACGTAAATAATCATCTTCGTGACCAATCTTAGTTTTCATATCTCCATAGCTTCCCGCAATCTGTATATATCAGCAAACAGATAAATGAAAAGATTAGTAAATTGGATAAAAAATACATTTGTACAGATAGGAAACAGGACATGTTTAATATATTTACCTTCCCAACTGGAACCCATTGACCATCACGCCACGACTGTCGCGTCCTAACATTCATTTTCTGCACCTTCATTTCATGCGCAAACCCATGTGGCCGAACCAAAAAACGACCTCCTTTCAATACTTTTAGAACAGTAGCAATTTTCCACGAATTCTCATCAAACACTTCCACAATATCGCCGCACACCCAGCTCTGCAAACTGATCGCAGGAGGACAAGGTCTTACAAACTTCCTAGAAACCTTTTCCGCACCTTTGTAACCATCGTACGTCACATTGTAAGCATCTCTATCGGCAGAAACAATTTCTGCAGCACGCCACGTTGCAGGCATCTCGTTGTTCATAACTTCCACTTTGCTACCCTTTTTAAACCTCATTAGATCACCCTAAACAAAGAAAATAATATATATGTTATCAGAAACATCAAACAATATATACAATTAATAAAGATCAAAAGTTTATATAAAAAGCAACAGCAGAATAACATTAGTTAATAAAATACTAAAGATCTAGTTATCCAATTAATATACTCCTATATTTTATCAAACAATACATAAATACACAACTGTCACTTTTTGAAAAAAAAAAGCACAGATCTTTAAATTCATCAACTAAATTACACAAAATATATAAAAATAAAAAATATGCAGACAATAAAATACATCAGCAAGTAAATACAAGCAAGCAACTTTATAATCTGAAAAAAAATACCCATAATTAACATCATCAACCAACATCATAACAAGCTAAAATAAACCATGATCAAACAAATTCCCCAATTAACACCCTAAATTAAATCACAAAAAATAAAATAAATCCAAAAAACACAACCTACATAAATAACTCAAAAAACCCATATCAAAAAAAATAATTTCACAAAAAATTACAAAAAAGCAAAAATTGGGGGAAAATTAAATAAGCAAAATTAGAGAAATTAAAAACCTGGGTAATGAAATTAGATGTATGAGGAAGGTTCTTGTAATGTCAATTTGATGATTGATTAGCTTTAAGATGACCAATTTTGATGTTGTGTTATCTAGGGTTTGTTTGATTAATAATTTGAAAATGAAATAAATAAAATTGGGGGAATAAATATGAAGGTGAGGGGTATTTTGGTAATTTAATTAAAATGGAACGTATTGTGCGCTGTTGTATTACAAGAAAAGGTTTAATTCGTGTGGGAGAGAAGTTTTATCGAATTGGGATTGTGTTTTGTGTACGTGAGTTGTGTGTGCGTGGAGTGCACGCTCTCTCTTTCTAATTTCAAGTTATCATCTTTCTTTTTCCTTTTAAAAACCAAAACATAACGCCAAATGCGTAGTTGTTAAGATCTCGATCTTGATTTTACGATTTTACAAAGCAAAAACGATCCGGATTTTACGTAGGAGCTTAACAAGATTAAGATATTATAGGATCTCGATCATAAACATAGGATCTTAAGATCTACTCTGATCCGATATTACTTTTCTCGAACTGCGAACTAAAAAATTGCAAAGGTTTATATTTTTATATAATTTAAAAAACAACATTTGATTCTTCTTAAACATTATATATTCATAATTTATGACAACATTTCCATTAAACATTCATACAATTTCGTATTTACAATATACAATAATTTCTAGATTTGGATAATATTACAAAGATCATTAAAAAATGATATTATAGTATGATCTTAGAATCCCGATCTGATTTTACGATCACGATCTTAAAAACCTTGGCCAAATGATTTAATGGTAAGTTTATCGGTCTTTTCAGGTTAAAGGTTAAAACCTCTTAGTTGTGTACATTTGAGGTGACATGATTTTAAAATTAACAGAGTAAAACCGTGTACATATGAGTCAAAAGACCCGTCGTTCTCGAATAAACTTGAATAGAGAAAATCTTATTGGATTTTTATTTTAAAAAAAAGGGACTATACAACAATTGTTGTGTCATGTATAATATGTGAGTGCAAAGGTATTAAGTTATGATAAAAGTTCTTGGACTAGAGTATGTTACATTGACAATCTATAGGCTTCTTACTTTATGGAATTATCTTCAACATACATAAACTCTTTAGAATGTTACAAGTATGTTAGCTCAATTGCATTCCATTTTTGGACATGAGAAAGGAAAAGGAATGTTAAAAGGAAGAAATAATTTTTGACGTTCATTTTGGATTTTTTAATGTGATGAAGTTATGAAATAAAGCTTACGACGTACTATGATAAAAAGACTGGCAAGGTAATTTGCTTTAAGTTGCGGTGATGTCAGTAGTGACGAGACTTTGTGTGTATAGGTTGTTTAAGTTTATACAATATGACTACCATTAGTAGGATGATATATATTGCGCAACTCATGATAAACATATTAACTTATATCAAACAAATTAGAAATATACAGTAATATGAAATTACATATAATAGATTGTCTAGAGAAATAGCTAAAAGAAATTTTCATCCGATATTTAGTTGTTATTATTGTTATTGTTTTATTATAAACTTATAAGATTTACAATAAATTAGTAGGAGGCGAGACACTATCTGACCCCCTTCACTTTTAGCTATAGCAAAGCTAATTTTATTAAAGATATGAACAGCAGTACGTGTTTCAATGTTTTAGGTCATCGAGAACTTTCGGATCCACTTCACTAAGGTCACCGCATCATTCTCAAGTTTCCTAAAAGAAGAGAAAGAGAAGAGGAGAAATCCTTATCCAATATTCGCGCACTTAGCCTCATACTTGACGCGCTTACGTTGTGCAGCCTCAATCACCGCACGACCCGACACAAAATCAACCATACCAGTTTGTGCCAAGGCCGATGACCCTGTCAAGTCAACACATACATCAAGCTATCCGTCCCACGAGTAAAGCAACATATCAGTTGGACGTAAGGGTTTGTCCCTTTCCCAACAAGCCCAATATCAACCTCTCTACGAGCCGAAATCCCCGATCAAAAACATATGTCAACCAAAATATCACGCACCACATTATACCGATGTTTATTATTATTATTATTATTATTATTATTATTATTATTATTATTATTATTATTATTATTATTATTATTATTATTTTAAACATCACTGTATTAGAAACTCAAAGGTTTTACAAGAAATTAGTGGAGAGCCAAGATGCTATTTAAACCTCCACTCATCTAGGTATAAACAAAGATAATCCTACTAAAAATGTGAGTAACAATACATGATCCAATGTCTTGAGTCAAAGAGAATTTTCGGATCCGCTTCAATAAGATCACTCCATCCTTCTCAAATACTTCAAAAAAAGAGAATGAGAAGGGGAGAAACCCGTATTCAATATCCATGCACTTAGCCTAATATTGTTCTATTATTATTATGATTAAAGCTTTTTTATTTATTTTTTATATACTATTATAATGAATGATCTAATGACTTTAACAACTTATAAAAAATACAAGTTGTTTTAAGAAACTGTAATTACATATTTACGTTATTGTTGTATATATAAGTTAGCTGATACAATTAACTATTCGATGATGTCGTCTTTTTAAAATTGATCGAAGTCCCAAGACATCCAAATATGACCAGAATGTAAAATAATAAATATAAACTACGATTAGAAACAGAAGCAAAGGGGATATATTAAATGATATCCATAAAAAATTATTGTTACTTTGGTGGAATGGATTGGTGACTAGAATGAAGACGTCGTTTGAATAATATGCACAAAATAAAACCATGATTTGGGTTTATTAGTCTTAGGTGGTTGAATAAACCAAACAAGTGTTCATCTATATTTTAAAAATATTGATAACCGACAACGTTGATCAAATATGTTTCGCTTAATAAGAATATTTGAAAACAAAGTTACGATTTAACTGTCCGGCTAAGAGAATCATCTTTAAGAAACTTGCTCAATGGTTTAAATTATCCGAGTTGAACCGAATATCGTCAAGCGTAAGCTTGACTCGATTGATAAAACTCGAGCTCGAAACTCGACTAAAGCTGGTTCGAGCTAGATTTCAAGCTCGTGCTCGAATCGTTATCTGAATTCGACTCGATCTAGATTATTTTCACATTAAAAGCTCGAACTCGATGAAAAATCGACATATTAAGTTCGATTCGATTTTATGAAAACTAGACGAGTACCCGTTCATAGCAACGGAATTTTATAGCGGATTGCGATAGAAAAAAGTTTAGGGGTTATAAACGAAAAATAATTTAAGTTTGAGGATTTGGGGATTAAACATAATGTTTTGAAACCCGGTTCGATCCGGCCAGTTCCGCCGGTTGAATCGACACCGATAAAAAAATAGGTCAAATAAAACCCGAAAATTGGTTTTGTATATTTTAATTTAAAGTTATTTCATAAGTTTCCTTAGATAGATAACTGAATTTTTTAAGTTTGACCATGATTGAATGTTTTGACTTTTCAGTTTGACCATTTTTGTTTTATAGATAACTAGGCGAGTACCCGCGCCTAGCGGCAGACAATTAACGATATGCGATATTGTGGTAAGTGTTTCGTATAACGTTCAAAATATAACGTGAAAAGATCAATATATAATTGTAAACGGTTGTAACATGCGACGGGTGAATGAAATTGTGTATTAACGATATGCAATAGTTTTTTGTATTTCAGCTTAAGTTTTAGAGTCTAGGTTGTTTGATTGTGTTTGATGGATCTCAGTTTATGTTTTGGGCTGATGGATTTCATATTTTTGTTTTGGAAGCTTAATTAGATTGTACATTATGGTTAAATAGTTGCATATTTTGGTGAAGGGGGTATTAATTGTATGTGTTCAATAGTGTTTTTTTTAGTTTTATTTGTGCTTCAAATACTTGAAAATGTTGCTTCTTTACTTGTGTTTGCTTAAAAATTTATTTTCAGAAGTCTTAAAAAATTAATAGGAGTGAAGTGTCAACATGATTTATAAGTAGTATAGATATCACAAATAAATGAATTTAGCAAACTTTATTCTATGGGGGATTATCTTTTCAAAAAATATATAAAACGTGAAGAAATAAGAGCAGTAAACAAAGAAAAAAGATGTTTTGTATCTATTCTTGTTAGATAAAAAAATAAGAATAAAATAACAAAATATTTTGGAAATAAAATATTTAAATATCAAATGCAAAAAATTATTATTTTTTAATCTAGAGTTGATACTTAATAAATTAAGGTAATTACCAAAATGAACCTTTATAGGACACCACTTACAAAAATGAACCAATTTTTAGATGTTATCAAAATTGGACATCCACGTGGCCTTTGTATACTCTGCCCCTCTACCATATCTACAACTTGCTTACTTTCTTTTCATCCACCTAATACCCATTTATTTCATTTTTATATGCAGCCACCTATCTCCTTCGTCTCTATCACTAAAAACACACCAATCTCAAACCACAAAACACAATCTCTGCTTTGTTCTCTCTTGATACAAACATACTCATCCTCTAAGCTTCTTTAGAAACAACTTTCAAACCTAACATCGCTAACACCAGAAGCTCGCCTCGTCCACGCCCAAACCCTAAACCCTCGCCTAGCCCACGCCCAGAAGCCAAACCTCGTCCACGCCCAAACCCTAAACCCTCGCCTAGCCCACGCCCAGAAGCCTCGTCCACGCCCAGGCCCTCGCCTGGTAGAGCAACTCACCTCGTCCACGCCCAGGTCCTCGCTTGGTAGAGCAATCTCGCCCAGGCCCTCGCCTCGCGCACGCCCAGAACTAGTTGTACACGCCCTCACTTTTTACCAGTCTGTACCACGCCCAAAGTTCACGCCCAGGAATTCGTTATACACGTGTACGGTTTAAAACCTATTATCGTATTAATCTAACGGATAATATTGAAAAGTTCATTTTAGAAAAATGTATAGGCGAGGTTTATATGTGTAAAGCAGCAGTAGAAAGAGTTCGTTTAAGAAATTTTCACTAATAAATTCCATATAATTAAATAAGAGGGTATATATTCATGTTCTTGATACGCAATTATATAGTATAAATAACAAATTAACAAATTGCTTTTTAATTTTTCGTAAACATAAATATCAGTTTGGCTTCAAAATTTTCAAAAAAATAAGTTATTATTTACCTAAATTAGCTTTCTTACTCTTACATGCATGGTTTTCAACATTTAACAATCACTTTGACTTTCAACTTTTAATTTTCACTTTCACCTTTGACCATTATTTTATGTAGTTAAAATATAAATATAGATTAAGTAATTACATGTATATACATGGGTAAAAGTGTAAATTAACTGAAGCTCAATAAGGGTCGCGAGCCTCACGAGACGAGTATTTTGGAGCTCGAACTCAGTTTGAAAATGTACTCGAGTAGCTTGAGATCGACTCGTTTATATCGAGTCGATTTTGAGTAGTTTACAAGTTGATTTCGAATAGCTCGCAAGTTGTCATGGTTCGTTTACACCCACAACTATAATAATATTGAGTAATAAAAAAATAAAATAAAATAAAATAAAGTTAGAGCTGATAACTATGTATTCATGCAAAATTGCATATATACGACTAGATAATAAGGTTTTGGTCGTTGGTGTGGTTTGGTGACACATCAACTCCGTGTCAACATACACTCTCCTCACCGGACGAATCACTAACCTTTATAGTAATTATCATAAAAAATTACCACACAAACATACCTAAATTAAACACAAGCATAACTCACAAGACACTCTACCCTACATTTTTCTAAATTTATGTTTGGTTGTTCAGGGTCACTGAACCATCACCAAAAACCACCGTCCACGCGTGATGGTAATAGTGTTTTAGATGACCATGTGTGGTTGGTTTTGTTATTACACCTGTTCTAATCATTGATCATACTATACCACTTCTTATATAAATAATTAACAATAAAAAGTTATATGCACATTTTGGAAAGTCTTATAAGCCATATTTTACTAACTAGTCCAAAACTTGGTTTAATCTAATTCTATAGAGTCTACCCAAAAACGTTTTGTGTAAACATTTTTGTAAATTTTATGAGTTGGATGGACGAAAGAAACAATATTAGGGACCTCACATATGTCTTGTTGGGTGCACCATTGATAGTGACACATATATTTGTGGTAGTGCTTTGCCATCGATCGAATTTTGACTTCATATTGGTTCACTTAATTAAAAATAAGCTCATTTATTTTTATTATAAAGTGAATACGATTCCCCATTTAAAATAATTCTTATCATTCATTTGTACTTATGATAGAAATCATAGAATATTAATGGAAATATTTTTCATTGATTCTCACTTTTCTGAGATCACATTGCCTCATAAAATAAGAAGTATCTAACTTGCAAATCTATGTACTATATAAATTTTGAGAGGTAATTGACAAACTTTTATTTTTTAATTGCACGCTTAATTGTACAACCAGTTAAACCATGTTATTTATAAAATACAACTGTATAATGCGTATAATTAAGTGTGTTAATAAAAATTATCAGTGTACAAATTAATTCCCATAAAGTTTTACCTATGTGTTATGACTTATGTATAAAATATTTGCATATGTTGATATGTATATTACCATAGCAAATGTAGATGTAAAGTTTTTTGTTCAACCATATGCAGATTGGAATGATGTTATAACATGATATGTGTTACATGTTACTCCATACTTGATAAAACTATACTAAGGTGGTGTTTGTTTTTTAAGAGGTTCTGAATCTGAATCTGAACCGCACATCTGAATCTGAATCTGAGGCGTAAATGTCTGAATCTGACCGTATCTGAACGGGAAAAAAAAAACTCATGTTTGAACCACACATTTGCTTTCTCGTACTAAATTTATTTTTGGTTATTTTTGTGTTAACAAGAGGCATTCAGACACCCCTCTCAAGTCTAGACCATTAAGATCTAACTGCCTCTGACTGCGTCTGAACGGGGAAAAAAAAAAAACAAACGGTCTGAATGGCCAAAATGTCTGACTACGTCTGAACGGTTCAGATTCAGAGGCTATTAAGACGTTTTTTTGGAAAAACAAACACAACCTAAGTTTATTGTAGTGAGTTACTCCTTGTATAATGTTATTCTGTTTGACTATAATCCTCCTTTTTTTTTTTTTTTTTACTTGACAAGCAATAGAATTGCACATCTTATTCCTGTATTTTTGTTATAAGTTACGAAGTCAAAGACTACTCCATATTTTTTTAGTTAGCAACAAATTTTAAACAAATCATCACCTTCAAAGTAAAAAATTTCTTTAGTACCAGAAGCTTTGTTAAGAAAAGTGAGTGAGAATTACAAACTTTTTCGTTTATCAAACTATATTACTTCCTAGTATTAAGGCTTTGCTAGTTTCTAAGTTTCTAATTTAGTTTATCAAGCTAATTATTCATCTTTCTCATATGTATATATAATGATTATCACGTTTATTTAGTAGTATTGACAAACTAAATAGTATATACATGTTTAACATGGTCTTTATTGAAACACCTCTGAATAAGACATGTCGTCAATGATTTTCTTAATCAAATATGCCAAAACCGTAACTTTATTTGATTGGCTTTGATTCAGGCTTATTTAATATGTTGTCACTGATATAACGTTGGGTGTAGTGGGTCGGTCGGGGTATCTGACGCGTCACCACCCACTACAATGACCACCATAAGACGCGTCGCTAATGGTAAAAATAGAGAAGATGGTCTCAAAAGTGAACGATTCATTTCACACCAAACAAATACCCAACGGCTACATTTTGTATCATTTTTAAGAACTTTACCGTTATAACACAAGAAGAAAAGGTCATCCTTCTCCATTCTTTCGGAATCTTCAACTGCAACACCTGGTTTTGTTGATATGATAACCGATAAATGGAAAAACATCAAATCAGCTAGTTGGGGCAAAAAGAAAGAAGCATATGAGTCTTATATAGCGTTGAAGAATCGACAATCAGAAATGGAAGAACATACACGTCGGGAGCAAGCGGAATTGGAAAGAGAGAGACTTGCAAACCAGAGAGAAGAACTTGTACTGCAACGTGAACTGCTTCAATTTCAACGAGAAAAGAAAAAGGACAACGACCTCATGTTCTATCATTAAGCATCGATGAGACTTTGCTCAATGCAATAACACAAGATGTTGGAGATGAAGGAAAAAATATAATTTAGATTATTAGTTTAAGTTTTTAATTTTTATTGTAATGTTTTTAGTTTTATTTAAATTATCATGTAATGTTTTTAATTATTCATGAAAATTTAATTTTATTATTTAAAAAAAAATGAAAATGAAAAAAAAAACAATTGAATATATCGGTTTTCTTGTTATACAAAGTTGGTCATGAAATAGTCTAGGAAGAGAAAACTGATGTGACATAGAAGATGTCGGTCTCTTTTGGGTCACCACTAAACCCGGTCTAACTCGTCACTCTTACGGACTTACCCTATTCGATATATAAAAATCTCCAACTTTACAGTTTACTCTAATAGTCGTCCACTTTTCTTTTTGTAATGATTGGCTCCTGCTTTCTAAGAGAAGCTATGATACATGAGCCTAACTAAAGTGGCCTAAAAAGTGACCTAACGCATAAATGACTTGTACAGTCTGTACAAGTCATTTATGCGTTAGGTCTGTACAAGTCATTTATGCGTTAGGTCACTTTTTAGGACACTTTAGTTAGGCCTATTTATCATTTTCCTTCTAAGAGCATTCGCATTACATCGAGTCTTTAGATGACTTGATGGGTGTTAAGTTATTGCTTCAAACACTTAAAAGATACCCAGTCTTTAGTCTTTCAAGTTATTGTCTCCGATGCAAAAAGTCATATGAATGACTTGACGAAATAGTGTCGAAGTCCTCTGAATTAACAAAGGCCGCAGTGTATGTTATGCTACTATTTTACATAGTAAGATGAGAAACGTACGTTGCGAATGTTATTTACGACAGAAGAATAAGGGGCAAATCACACATAAAAGTATCAGATTTTGTGCTTAAAATTCATTGACTTTAAGTTTGACACATTTTGTGCCATTTGCCAAAAAAATACATTGCCTGGGATTGAAGCCAACACAAGTCATTCACCTTTAAAAAACTCGAAAAATTAATAGCTCAATTTTTTTTTTTTAGAAAGGCAACATATATAAAAGAGACCAAAGACCAAATACAAAATGAATGGCATCCCCTCTCCTCAACAAGTCCATTGAAGAGAAGGGGACCCAAGGAAAAAAACACCACATACGGTGCGAACATCTGAACTATTAAAAGAGAACCAAACACTAACAAAAACTAAACATAGCAAAAGGAACCTAACACACTCTCACCCATGACCCACCTTCTAAATGCAAAAAGATACCAGGTGGAAAAATAAAGTGGGCAAAAGCCACACTGACCCACTTATGAATGCAAGTAGAAGATAGAATTCTACTTACATATATAACATATGCACTGCAGCCCCTACAATGACAAACAGACACTACAATAACATACCAAACACAGATGATGCAGAGCATGTATTGCAGCCCCACTGATCACAAAAAAACCTGAAGCACAACTAACTGACCTCACTGAAAAATTGCAGCAGAAACTGAAATGACTGACCCCGCTGATAATTTGTAGACTATCGAATTTGACTAGATAAATTCTAGACCTTACTGTAACCGAATCTTGAGTGGTTCCCGTAACCATTGTTGCCAATCTAACTCCTTAAGATGTTTTGATCTTCTCACTATCCATTCAAAGGATTTAAGTTGGATATCTTGAACAATCTTATTAGTACTTGAGACTTTTTTACCGAACACACGAGCATTTCTTTCCTTCCAAATGAAATATCCGGAAGTCCAAATAACCGCTTGCCAAACACGAGATAGAACGTTGGGAACATTAACACCACCATTGGATGAAAAGAATTCATCAATAGTAAAAGCATCAACGCTCCCCACCTTCCACCAAATGAATATATTTTCCCACACACTCATTGCTAGATCACAATTGACCAAGCAATGAGCACAAGTTTCCACCATATTATTACAACATGGACAAAGAATCGAGTCTAAGTCAATGCCTCTTCTATCTAGCTCCACACGAACCGGAAGTCTTCCTTTTATAGCCCTCCACACGAAAATGTTAACTTTCTTAGGAACCAATTTATTCCAAAGCGTCTCATGGTCTCCACTTCCCACATGTAACTTCTCCTCCAACAATCTTGCTAGCTCTTTAACCTTGAACTCGCCGTCTTCCATAAGCAACCACCTCCATTTATCCCTACAATTAGAATGAACAACAATATTTTGCACAACACCTAAAAGCTCCTCTAAATCCCTACTTACTCTCCCCCTAATACTTCTAACCCACTCCCATTCCCAACACCACACATTATTAACCCACGATCCCTTATCACACACGAACCCCTCCTTTCTCCTATCTAAATGATATAACCTAGGAAATCTATCACAAAGTCTCCGATTATCAACCCACCTATCTACCCAAAACATAATGTCCCTCCCGTCCCCCAACACCCCAAGACAAGATGAAGAAAAATCAACCCCCGTACCATCAATCTCCGCACCAATCCGCACAATATCATTCCAAATACCACCCCCCAAATCCCCCCCACCCGATGCCCTAACATCACCCAACCCCCCACTACTACCATGGATGCTTTTAATTACCCTAACCCACAAGCTCCCACCCTCCCTCCTAAACCTCCACCACCACTTCCCTAATAATGCTAAATTTTTTACTCTTAACGACCCAATATTAAGCCCCCCCCCCACCTCAAATGGTGCAAGAACCGAATCCCACTTGACCCAAGAAAGTTTTTTAACCCCCCGTCCCTACCACCCCAAAAAAAGTTTTTCCTAATTCTCTCAAGAGTTTTTATCACACTCAAAGGCACTCGAAACATCGAAAAATAATACAATGGCAAGCTACCAAGAACCGAATTAACCAATGTAAGACGACCCCCGAAAGACATCGTTTTAGCTTTCCAATCCGCTAGTCTATTTTTGAATTTCTCCACCACGGGACCCCAAGCATTTATCCGCCTCATGTTCTCACCAATTGGTAACCCCAAATACGTAAATGGAAATTCGCCAATGCCACATCCCATCCATCTCGCCATGTCCGCCATATCCCCGTCATTAACTCCAATACCATATATCTTACTTTTCTTATAATTAACCTTCAACCCGGATACCTCTTCAAAACATTTGAGTATGCACATAAGAGATTTAGCGTTCTCTTTATTCCATTCTCCAAAAAATATAGTATCATCTGCGTATTGTAAGTGTGAAACCGTGACCTTGTTTGCACCTACTACAACTCCTCTAAAAATACCCTTCTCCACCGCCTCGGTAACAATCGCGTTAAGCCCCTCCGCCGCCAAAATAAATAGGAAGGGAGATAACGGATCTCCTTGTCTAACACCCCTTTCGAGCCCAAATTCCTCCGACGGAGACCCGTTGACCAAAATGGACATAGATGACGACCTAAGACAAGTATCCACCCATTTACACCATTTCTCCCCGAACCCCATTCTTTTCATTATATCTAATAAAAATCTCCAATTAATACTATCGAAAGCCTTCTCAAAATCTACTTTGAAGATTAATCCTCGATCTTTCTTTTTCTTCAAAAATTCCATTGTCTCGTTTGCAATGAGAACCCCATCAAGTATAAACCTGCCTTTTATAAATGCATTTTGCACTTCCCCAACTACGCTTCCAACCACCCGTTTAACTCTTTCCGCTAACACTTTTGCAATAATTTTATAATAGCATCCGATAAGGCTAATAGGACGAAAATCACCAAGTCCTAAAGGGTCCGCCACCTTAGGAATAATGGTGACGAAAGAAGCATTACACCCCCTCGAGATCTCCATATTTTCCCAAAACCACTGGACCGCTCTTATGAGATCTGATTTAATAACCTTCCATGAATTCTTGATAAACTTAAAATTAAAGCCATCGGGCCCTGGGGCTTTATCCCCCCCGCAACCACAAATTGCATCCCATACTTCCTTTTCATTGAACCCCAACTCCAACATACGAGCTTCCTCCATCGATATTTTCTCAATTTTGTTACTACAAAAAATCGGGCGAGTCACTCCCCTTTCAGAAAACAGACATGGTTTAATTTTCAGTTTCTCAATTGAATTTACAAACTATAAATTAGGACTCGAAAAGTTAAACAAAATTAACTAGTTCAATTCGACATGGTTTAATCTCCGTTTCACGATTTGAATTTACAAATTATAAATTAGGATTCGCTAAACATAGCTCTAAAGTCTATGCTACGTTAAAGATAGGTGATTGTACATAATTATAACCACTTAAAGGTTATGGACTTATAGATAATAATCACCTCAAAGTGGTTAAAGTACAAGTTCTAAAACACGTCCTAGCTTGTCGCGCTACGTTTAGCAAAATCCTTATTAATAATATACCAAAGGGAATTGATATGTATACATACTAATTTGATTGATACACATAAATATAATTGTAAATAGACCACTATGCCCTCTTTTATATTTTACGAGTAGTCATTATTTGACTTTTCTTAAGACTTCCAGTAAACCAATTCTTTGATTTCCTACTTTCCTTTTGGTCATTTTTTTTCCATCGCTTCTATTTGACTGACGTCTTCGGTTTTGTGTGTTTTAATTTTCGTAAATTAGAAAAGTGGCTCAATACATACATATGTGATGTCAGTTCATATTTAATAAATAAAAATGATCACCAATGCATGCTTAGATATCAAGAAAACATTCAACCTGTCCCTCAAAACACATTAAGGCAAATTAAGCTGTTGTTCACACAAGATACATAGAAGGCAATTTGAAGTAAATTAATTTGAGAATACATCATAATATAACAGCACTTATAAGGATATATGTAACAAAAAGCTTATTCGATAATCCTTGCCATGCATGTGCAAACACAGATACTGTTACACACACAAACTTAAGTACAAAACATGAAATCTTAATGTCACAACATCAAGTAAGTTCCAGTTTAGGATCATAACCTGGATGACTAACTACAGTATATAAGCAATTAATATATTCAAACTAAAAAAAAAAAAAAAAAAAAAAAAAAAAAAAAAAAAAAAAAAAAAAAAAAAACTCATGTAGAAAAAACTCAGGTACGTACACATAACTGATACAATTGCGAACACAAGAATTTAAACAATGCGACAGTTCTGATCTTGAACACAAAGAAGCATTCATCCAACAAATAAGCACCTCCTTTTTTATGTGGAAGGGGCATTTGATCAAACAAAATGCTGTGCTCCGTTTTCTTTTTTCTCCAATAGATGCATATCTCGGTAGGAGCCACTTCGGTCACACTGCAATGCAACATACTCGTCTTTTTTCGAATCACGAATAGATAGCTCATATCCTTTAGCATAATAAAATGCTCGCACGCTTTTTAGTAAATCATCAACCGACTTGAATGTAGAGCTATTAAGATAAAGTTCTTCATCTTGAAATATTGGACTTGAAGAGTTCATTTGTTGCCTAAATATAGAGGAAGATAATGGTGTTATGCATGAAAATTAGTAGACTACGTTCAAAAATCAAGACATAAACAATCATGTAAACATATAAAAAGCTCTTTGAATAATCAGATCTTATGGAAAACATGAAAACCAATGGCATGATGTATACTTTCGATTGATTATGACAGTAAAATATAATGATCAATTCATTTATTATAAGATAATCAATCAATTGTGCTCATTTACCTGTGATGGCTTCAATGTGGACGTGAGAGGAGGCACAACTAATTTTTTCTCAAACTACGGTATATAAAAAGGGGTTAAAACTAGATAAGGGCATAAGAGTCTATTTACATTTGTATTTTATGTGTATGAATCAAATTGATATGTGTACATATTAATTCCCTATACCAAATTCGTACAAAAATATTATTCAATAAAATTTCAAACTACAACAAAATTTCAGTTAACCAAGTGCATAATTAGAATGAGTCAGATTGTATTAGTGATTTCATCATGCATACATTCACACTTTACTATATAATATTACACATACGACTATTTCATTGCAGATCAATTCATAGGGACTTTGACAATGACAACTTTGTTCCCATCTCTGCACTTTAAGTGTTGTTTTTGTTCTGCTTCGACCGGACTACATGTAAGATGCATCTTTTATAGCATGGTGCACAAGTAATCATAGCATGACCATTCATGGTTAACTTACTTCTTGTTTAATGCCCACAAGCCTAAGTACATAAAACAAATATCAAACAAGAATATTAATTCCAAAAAGACAAATGGAAGTAGTAGTATCAACATATCTTGTATTATATTCATGACATCAATACTGTAACTAGGCCGGTTTAACTTGCAGCTTGTTATATTCAAGTTTCTATTCGTTTGTCGATTTAGCCTTTTGTACTATTTATAATCCAATGTTCACTGCATTAGAAATGTCACTAAACAGAATTAAAGATGAGTCTCTCACCACCATTTGCATTTCCTGCCAACTTGTTACCGGATGAAGCGAGCCCAGAATGGATGAACAAAGCCGACAACGCATGGCAGTTAATAGCAGCAACACTAGTAGGCCTTCAAAGTGTCCCGGGACTAATGATCTTATACGGTGGTGCGGTAAAAAAGAAATGGGCAGTGAACTCAGCTTTCATGGTATTGTATGCTTTTGCAATGGTTCTTGTTTGTTGGGTTTGTTGGGGATACCATCTTTCTTTTGGTGATGAGTTGATTCCTGTATGGGGAAAAGTCGATATAGCTCTTGAGCAGAAGTACCTTCTTGAACAAGCGTATCTAGGAATGTTCCCGAATGCATCCATGGTGTTTTTTCAGTTTGTCTTTGCAGCAGTTACTTTGATTTTGTTAGCGGGTGCGGTATTAGGACGGATGAATTTTTATGCATGGATGTTGTTTGTTCCACTTTGGTTAACATTTTCTTACACATTTGGCGCATTCACTATTTGGTCTACAAAAGGCTGGCTTAGTAAACTGGGAATTATTGACTTTGCGGGTGGTTATGTTATCCATTTGTCTTCAGGAGTCGCTGGTTATACTACTGCATATTGGGTATTTCTCGCATTCCTAATACTTTCAGTACTTCTTTTCAGGATTTCTTTTTTCGCATAATATATCAGTGTACTCTTTTAACTGCCCCCGTACATTCAAGTCACTAAAATATGGTTGTCCCCCATTTCGTAAACTGAATTCAAGTGAAATGACAAATTTGGACACAAAGTCATCTTTAGATTGCTCAGGTGTACAAATCATCTTTTAATGGTTTTGAACACTTAAGCTTTTTATATGTTATGATTTAGGTTGGTATTTAAATCAAGTACTAGTGTATCTTTTTAGTTATTTGCGGTAATCTATGATATGATGGTCACCTTCTCGGTTCGTTCTCCTGGTTTTGTCATTTTTGCAATGCTCGAATTTGGTCTGTGGTCCAAATAGGTAGACTAGGCTCCTTCAGAATGAACTGGCTTCTCTCAGTTTTGCCATGCTCAAAGTAAGTTGGATATAGTGAGTTAGAGTCTGTTTAAATTTGGTTCTAGACTGTTAGTAATGAAATATTGTGTTTTCGCTTTGAGCTACATTTCTCTTTCTGTTTGCAACTATCTTTGGTTTGAGAAATGAAAACTAGATTATTGTTTATAGTCCCTTTGCACCTTTATGCAAGGAGTCTAATCACTTTCATGGAGTTTATAATTACTTTAATCATGATTCTAGACTAGGCTTGCTAAACAAAATTGCTATAATTGGTTATTTTTTCTATTTTTTTCCTAAAAATCAGAATTTGCCAAGCACCCACACATCTTAAGACTTAATTATTACCACCTCAATCAGCATATGCACATCCCAATACTAGTTTCTACAGCCAGTTTACCTAATATTACATTTGATACATCTAAGACTAACCTGCTTTGAACTTGATGTGGTCAGATGGTCAAAATTTGAAAGCAAGTATGCCAACATTTTCTCATTAATTCTTGTTTTGGTTTCATATCATCCACAGCTTAGGATTCTAAATGAAAGGAGCTTGATTGGGTACCTAAAATACATTTAATGCTAAACAACCAACCCTTTGAACATGAGAACTAGATAAAGAACCAATAATCGAAGATACTAGCCATTGGAGTACTCCTATTATCTATTCTTTCATTTCCTTCCAAAGTGATACTAGATAAATGATCCTATTTAATATACCCATTGCAATAACATGGTCTACAAAAGAGAGTACAACGACTATAATGACACAATGAAAGATGACTTTCTTTCTAATTTCAGTAAGTATAAAAACCCGATTGTCTGACCAGGTTTTCTACAGGTGGGTCCCCGCTTGACTACTGATAGGGAGAGGTTTCCACCCAACAACATCATTATGATGTTGGCAGGTGCCGGTCTGTTATGGATGGGCTGGACCGGGTTCAACGGTGGAGCCCCCTATGTCGCTAGCCTTGATGCTTCCTTAGCCGTGTTAAACACTCACATTTGTGCAGCTACAAGCCTCCTCACATGGCTCATCTTAGACATAATTTTCTTCAAAAAACCTTCGGTCATTGGTGCGGTTAATGGCATGATCACCGGTCTAGTTTGCATCACCCCAGCGGCCGGGGTGGTGCAAGGACACGCAGCAATCATAATGGGAATATGTTCGGGCTCCATCCCATGGTTCACGGTGATGATCGTGCAAAAGAAGTTCACACTACTTCAGAAAGTAGACGACACAATGGCAGTCTTGCACACACATGCCATTGCCGGAATATTAGGTGGGCTTTTCGCAGGCCTATTTTCCGAGCCTCATTTATGCAAATTATTTTACGGGAGTGAAAATAAATACATGGGCTTATTTCGCGGGTTGCGCCTTGGGACATCAGAAAGTATTCGTTGGGGGATTAGGCAAATGGAGATACAAGTGGTTGGGATTTTGTTTGTTGTGGTGGTAAATGTTGTTATAACAAGTTTCGTGTGTTTGTTTGTGCAACTAATCGTGCCTTTGAGGATGACATACGAGGATTTGGAGGTTGGAGATGGGGCGGTTCATGGTGAAGAAGCTTATGCTATTTGGGGACAAGGAGAAAAAATTGAGACACCCATGTACTCGAGTTATTATAATGATATAGAAATGCCAAGTAAGGTTGATTTAAGTTCAACAGAAATGCAATTAGATTAAGAGACTTTCAGCAATGAACCTATTTTTGATAATATGGTCACATGGGTAGTTTCTTTTCAGCGTTACTCACAGCAAAATGCTAAAGATTGTACATATAAATTATCATCTTTACCTCTCTTGTCTATGGTATAACTTTGTTTGAAAAAATAAAATACTGTACAACAGCAATTAACATACACCAAACTGATTATTTTGTATAGAACCAAAAAACAAAAAGGAATACCTTGCAAATGGTCGTCATGACCTGAAAACAGTCTAGTGTGAACTCTAGATGGACTGCAAAACAGGTAGCTAAATCACTTCTTGGTGCCTTCAAGGCATTAACCCCTGAAAAACCAAATTAAGTTTGGTGTCATTTGATCAAGAATTAACCATGAACAAATAAATTAGCCTTTAGCCTAGTGATATTAGCAGATCCTTACACCTTTTTCAAGGTAGAAATTTCAACCCATTTGCTGACAAAGTTACGAATGGGTCAACTCGGTTTATGTTTCATCTCTAACGGGTTGAATGGGTAACATAAAAGATTAGATAAATAGGTAAAGTGTATTTTTTATGCATCAGACCACCTATATTTAGTTATGAAACAATAGAGTCCAAAGCATTTATAATAGTACTATTAAACTAAGGGATTTTGTACTTAGAGGCCACCTAAGTTATAATTTTCTTTCAGTGAGGCCGTCCATCTATGAAAATTAACTTATAGGCCGTTCAAGTATATTTCTTTTTAATACTCCTATACTAGTTAGTTTATTTACAAGAATAAGAAAACCTTTAGCTCTAATTTTTTATGAATAGAAAATCGTTAGTGAGAGAGACTGAAATGGGAGATTAGTTTCTTTTGGCCATTATTCACAAAAGATGAGTCGATCTGCAGTTGGCTACAACCATGAGCTCATGACTTTCCATGGCTGTAACTCAGATCATTTTAATGTTTTTATGTGGCTTAAGAAACAGTTAATGAAATTAACACAAGAAAAATTGATATTAAGGAAGATTTGTATGAAACTGTAACAATATGGTCAAGGGTACTTTTGTCTTTTTGATATATCAAGGATATTTTAGTCAATAAACACTTCATATTGCCGGATGTGGTATAAACGAAAAGGGAAATATACCTGAACGGCCTATAAGATATTTTTGATAGATGAGCGGCCTTAACGAAAAAATGTTAAAACTTTGGTGGCCTCCATGTACAAAATCCCTTAAACTAATAAAATTTGTAATTATTTATAAGTTATGAAAAATTCAGATAAAAGTTACTCATTCTGACCCAAACCACTTATAATTTGTTATCCATCGCATCCGAACCACCCATTTTGCCACTTTAGTACAGATTAGACATCACATGGACAAAAGCATAAATTTCTTGGTAGAAATTAGCAACTTAAAGCAAAAATAAGTATTGGCAATTTTTAAAACGTACTAACAGTCATTTAGATGTATAAAGCATATAATACAATCACATGATATAAAGTAGCACATGCATGACAATGTACCTCCAACGCTCCACGAGAAACAAATCCGTCTATGAAAAATATCGCCTTTGTGCCTCAATGCAAGGATTAAATATCCAATCAATCAACCAAACTGACTGCTATCGAAAGTCGAAGTGGTCAACCATCGTACTGATGAACTTGTTTTTAACAAAAAGCTTCCATCATTGACTCATCTCCTTTAACTTTACCCGTAACAAGAATATCATACGTTTTATCATCTGGTACAAGGCCTCTATCTAGCATCTCGTCATGCAGTTTAAACGCCTCTAGCAAATTCCCCTCCCTAAAATACCCTCCAATCAATGAATTATAAATAACTACACTAGGAACCAGACTCTTCTTATCCATCTCTTCCAAGATTTTACGTGCATTCTCAAGTTGACCTTTATGACAAAGACCATTGACCAAAACCGTATACGTAATCACATCCGGTACTATATCCTTTGCAAGCATCTCAGTATACAAATCTGAAGCAGACACTATTTTACCCGACTTTAGTAATCCATCAATCAAAGTAGTGTACGTGCGCAAATCACATAACATTCCCTCGTTGACCATCTTCTTGTGAAAGTCAACAGCTTCTTCTATGTTATCAAGATCCCGAAATCCGCTTATCATAGTATTATAAACTGCATTATTTGGAGATAATCCAACTTCATAAAGTTCATTAAAGATATCACGAGCACTTCCCATGTCCCTGATTTTACGAAATCCATTAATTAGAGCATTATAAGCCATAACATCCAATTCAAGACCTTTGCTTTTCATCTCGTTCCTCATTTTTAAAGCAAGATCCATGTTTTTGCATTTGCAAAACCCGTGAATCAGAGAGGTGTATGTTACAACATTAGGGGTGATCCCAGCTTCATGCATTTCAGTATAAACCGACAATGCCGAATTAATATTTCCCTCTTTAACAAACCCGTCGATAATACTATTATACGTCATACATGTTGGATTAAAACCTTTTTCCACCACTTTCTTCAACATGCTACTAGCCTCGGAAGTTTGACCAACTTTGCACAAACCATTAATAACTATATTGAACGTATAGTCAGACGGAATAAACCCTAAGTCAACCATTTGGTCAAAGATACCTAAAGCTTCCTCACTTTTACCTTTCCTAAAATACCCATCGATCAAAATACTATACGTGATGACATTAGGTTTATAACCCTTTTCTTGCAATGTGTTAAACAGATCTAACGCCACATCCATATTTCCGCTTTTACAGTGGCCAAGTATAATATTATTATATGAAACAATATTGGGCGATACACCATCTAACAACATTTTATCCCACATGTCACTAGCTTCTTTCACTTTATCTAATTTACAAAGGCATGAAATAATACTATTGTAAGTAAACACATTGGCAATACCAGTTTCAACCGCTTCATCAAAGAGCTTCATCGCTTCATCTATATAACCAGACTCGAAGAACCCAATTATTAAAGTATTGACATTGTAAACATTTGGTTTGATACCTTCATTTTTCATCCGTGTATACAACTCGAACCCCTTTTTAGTATCCCCATTGTTAAAGCACCCTTCAATCAAAACCGAGTATGTGACCCTATTTGGACAAAGACCATCTTCAACGATCTTTTCAAATAAATCTAAAGCACTATGAAGATCTCCTTTAACACAATATCCTTTCATTAAACTTGTAGCAGCCACCACGTTCAAACGGACCCCACTACTAATCATTTCGTCTTTTAGCCTTAACGCCTCCGTCAAACATCTTTGCCTCATACAAGCTCCAATCACATTCGTATAAGTTCCTTCAGAAGGAACCCATCCTTTATCCTTCATCTCATCCAATAAGCCACAAGCAGAAATAGCATCCGGTTTCTTGCAAACTGCATAAATCGCGGTACTATAAGTCATCGCATCAAGTTTCATTCCGTTAGCCTTTGCATCCCAAAAATACTTTTCCGCCTCATGGATTTTACCTTCTTTCAAACACCCCCGAATCATAACTCGAATCACTGCACAATCATAAGGAATCCCCAATCTAACTACATCACCAAAAACATCTCGAGCGTCAGCAATCCTACTATTCCTAACCAACGCATTCAAAAGAACATGAACATACGGAACACAGGGAACAACATTGTTCTCCACCATTTTCCTAAAACAAACAATAGCATCATCAAACCGACCGGACCTAACCAAACTACACAGCAAATAATTCACTACCCTACTACTCAAATCATGACCAAAATCAAAAATTTTCGCAGTACTCAAAATTTCCGCAACAAGACCACCTGACCCATTATCCGAAAACCCGAAAACACATTTACTAATCAGCTCTTTAGCAGTTCCATAATAGCTATCCCTACACATTAATATATGAACAAGAACAATAAAAGGCTCACTAAACTCATTATCTAACACAACCCCTTTTTTCAAAGCCGAATTAAAACGCTGCAAAGCTAAATACGGATCATTTTTATAATGAATTAACAATTCTGAGACATGGGTTTTGCTCAAAAGTGGATTTTTAGAAAAGGGTTTTTCAGTTTTTGGATTTTGGGGTTTTTTGAGATTTGGGTTTTTAGAAATGGGGTTATTTTTGGGTGAAATTTGAGATTCTGAGACATGGGTTTTGCTCAGAATTGAATCTTGTGAAATGGGGTTTTCAGTTTTTGATGAAAACGGTAAAATGTGATGTTTGACTGATTGGGATCTAACAAGAAATTTGGGAACTGATGGTGGGAATCTTGTTTGTTTCATGTTTGTTTGATGATTTTAGTGAAGTGTTTTTCTGCAGAAATTTGTGTGGGTTGATAAACCCTAGTTTTGTTTCTTTTGTGCCCTTGTGTTTTGGAAGAGTTACAGCTAATGCCCCTGTTGACTTGGTTTAAGTCTGCATACTAAAATGATATATGATCATTTGTTTGTAAGACTTTATTTAAGGTATTGTTATTGACTAATTATATCATGAGTCATGACATTGTAGCAAATTGTCCATGTGTGGTGTAACATGAAATTCAAGCAGGCGTGTAGGATGAGTTGAGGTGTACTATAGAAGAAGGTTTGATATGGTTTATACCAAACCATTGGCCATCATTATTGTCATCTCAGTTTTTTTTTTCTCTTAACTATTATCCTATCACTTTTACCTCACAATAATTTTAGCATCACCACTGAGTGTTTTCCTATACTACAATATACTTCTGTCACACACGTACCCTTTAATAAACAAAAAGAAAAGAAAATAACTCATAGCCTTCATGATCGGCTTTCCAACCATGAAGCCTGACCTCACGTCAAGATGCCTGCGATGGTAACAAGGATGCCAACCATTGCCCCCACCCCGAGACAAAGTAGTACTATTGCAGATGCTCTAGTAAACCACAGGAGAAAGACCAGTTGTTATGAATATCAGTTCAGTTTTAACGATACACAAAATTGATAGAGCCTATATTCTCTTAAAACCCCTAATAATAAAATTTTACTGTAATTTACTACGTATATTTATTCATCTTTCTAATATGTGTTTAGTTGCACATGGCTAATGATAGATCAAAAGAAGGGATGCCAACACCATATTCTCACAAACATCTAACGCCAACCATCATTAATGTTCGTCACCTATACTTGCTCAATAGAAGATCATAAATACATTTGTATCATGATATTCACGAAAAAACACCATTACTTGAACTGAAGACTCAAGTAACGGGTGACTCGAAATATCTCCACATGTACTAAGATACTAATACATAAGAATCATGAATTTCTCATACAATTACAACACCAAATGGTGTTGTAGGCTATCCACACTTCTCAAGTGCCTTTCTAAAAAAGTAATCTATCAATACAATTTGAACACTACAAACCATATATTGCAGGCCTTGTACATTTGACATATGAGCAAAATCTTTATGATACATGGTTCTTGTTTTAGCTTCATAAACAAGTCCTCCAGATCAAAATACAAGAACTTCCATGGGAGTAGCTCTGCCAACTGAGACTGATGACTATGGGTCACTAAATAGATAACGGAGCAGTGGAGCAACCACTACTACACTTAAACTGTTTCCCAGCAATGCATACCTGCAGAAAGAGAACAGCACACTTAATCTTTAAGAAATTATCATACAAAAACCAATGTAAGTACCTACTATATCTATTCTGTGAGAAGTACAATTTTCAGCTAATACATAGTTTAAGAAAATTGTGTGACTGACTTTTTTAATACTAAGCATGCCCTAAAATACGAACAAACAATTTTGTGAAACTATTACAACATAATGGCAATAATAGAATATATGTGTTTTTTTTATCAAGTTATCCGGAAAGAAAATGCTACAAATTTCAAGGGATACACGGGTATTAATATCATCCAAATTTTTAGGAGGCAATTCTTTTCTATTTACTCATGCACTCCTGGTGTGCCAAAAAAGAAAAAGCTTGTATTTGACTTTTAAGAGACTAGCTTTGGCTCCAAATTCCATGAAATATTTTAAAAATGTATACAGAGACAGAATAAGGGTGCACATGTGCAAAGATTTAAAAAAGTTGGTGAAATTTGATGGATTCCTGAAAGAGTTCAAGTTTGACTCTTGAAAGCCACACAACATAGTTTTCAATTTGTAAATTAATAGTATGTATTTACTTGTCTTCTGGCTTCCCACCTATTATGTGCCAAAGTTAAAGTAAAAGCGAACTACTATGAACAAAATGCTTGTTGTTCAATTACGTAAAAAGCAGTTGAACAAGAGGATGGGACAGTCCAAATGTCAATACTTATTGTGCAGCAAAAGTCAAAGTGATCTCTCTGTTAAGAACCGAGGGTGTCAGTTAATTTAGTGGATGCAGACATCTGCATATAGGATCAGACTTCTAATAGTACTTCTACAAATTGGTTAATCTCAGTCTCCACCTATGTAGTTATCTCGGTCGGAAATCACATATCGTTCAAGGACCGAGATATGAAATAGCGGTTATCGCGGTGAGATATCGGTGAGATATCGGTTTTTTATAATCAGTAGGCATGTTTAAGTTAGTTCAATTTATTTCAATTAGGCACTTTTATCAGTACTCATTAGGCATAATAGATATATAAGTTAGTTCAATTTATTTCAATTAGGCACTTTTATCATTAGGTGTTTTTATCAGTATTATCAATTTGACAATGTATAAGTTAGTTCAATTAGTTGTTTTCATCACTATATATAAATTAAGTCAAGAAGAATTGAAGAAAAGAAATATGTAATTAACCAATTACCTGTTAGGAAAGATCTGCTACAATAGAAAGAATTAAGTCAAGAAGAAGAAAAGAAGAAGAAGAAAGAAGATCTGCTACAACAGATGAATTGAATGTGTCGTTCTTTATTATTAGGTATTTAATTGGGTTTTTAATTGGGCTAAGTGGGTTTTTTAATTGGGTTCTTTTCAGTTGGGTTTTTTTTACAGAACTTAGTGTTAAAAAAAAGTCAAAATATCGCCAAAATATCGAAAATATCGCCGATTTTCAAAATATCGGAAAATATCGCCGATATTATCGGATCCGATATTTTGGGCCGATATTTTGAATCGATATTTTTTCTAGGGGCGAGATACGAGATATCGACGATATATCGACGATATATCGCCGAGATTAACTACATAGGTCTCCACCATGCAGAAATGAGTGGTAAGAAAGAGATTCATAAACATACCGTTGTCGAAGGGTTACGTGTTCTGGAAACTCAAATTCCTTGGGGAAAGAATGCAAGTTGGAAACCTAAATTATGGTTTCGTGAGTAACTTGTGGAATAATGCCAATAAGCACTAAAGAAGAACAATATGTATAAAAGAATATACACACCTCTCTGGGGGTAAAGTATCGTAGGCGCAGATCCTCCAGTGATGTTTTGTCTCTTACCATAGGCTGCAAATAGACAATTCGGAAGAAAAGTCGGCATATGTGATTGCAACAACAATGAAAATCGAAATCATAGTAACCATAATAAGTTGGAGCGATAAATTTTCGAATCGTTGTCCTTCACTGTCATTGCAAATTAACCATAATTTAAAAGACCAGAAAGGACATCATGTGGTTCAAGAATGATCAGTTTCAGAAAAATTGTAGAAATGTAACTGAAAAAAGAATACTTAACTCGGTATCTCTTGTCAAAGAAAGCAGATCGTTGCTAAGTGTAGTCTTATTTTTGAATTTGCAAAAAAAATGATGGTTTACTTGTGACAAAAAACAGAATATAATGTTTGTAGATATTTACCATAACAGTCGCCAAAAGGGAGCCTGTGCCCTTCACATAACGATAATAACTCTTTGTGAAACAACAGCAGCGCTTTGAATCGGGATAGACAATATCTATACCACTTTAAGGAACAACTATTCCATCAACAGGCAGCTATGGACTAAAGCGACTATAAGGTTATATATGTATAAGAAACAGATAACTTAATATCAAGGATACCCATGGCACTCCCCCATCTTTCACTCAAGCTCGATGGAACAAAGTACTGATCTAAAGAACCTTCATCTGTAGAGTTTCCAAATTCCAAAAATCTTTCTACGGGAAGGCATGTTTGAAGCATCTCATTAGAAGTACTTGTTTTGCAGTCAAATAACGGTTCTGGCACACGAATAAGCTGTCCATTAAACTCCGGGTTTCTGAAAGATAATGGCTTTCTTTTTGCCTAAAAAAACATACATAAACAAATACAATTATATGCAACATTGTTGAGAATCTTCAAGAAGCTAGTAAAGACCGACATACCAAGCAAAAGTAACGCGGACGTGAGTATGGCACATCAAACTGGAGTGGGCTCAAGATAAACTCCTGTGTCACGAACTGGTTTTCCTCAAGTATCTTAACCATCATTTGATGCGTATCAGATGTCTGAAACAAATAAACACCTTACTAAATGGCTCACGTATATGTTAATACACGTATCACAAGTTGAGCTAAAAAGTTTGATTCAAACCTCGAAACCAACAACATTCTCAACAAAAATCATAACTGGAGGTAACACCAATTGGGGTATAATATCAAGGATTGTAAGAAACGATGAGGCACGGGCATCAGCAGATTGTTTCTGAAGACCTAAAGACAAAGTTAGCTCAAGAATAAACCATAATCAATGTAATGATCAGAACTTAACTAATATTAGGAACGTTACCTTGTCGAGTATATGGTTGACATGGTGGAGAAAGAAGCCACACATTAGCTTGGTAACGATCAAGATCAGCAGCAGTTAATGTCTGAATATTACCCTGTATTCACCACCTCCAAATATTTATGGCAGATTAACAGTTTTGAGAGGGTGCTTAATATTGTGTATTTTAAAGTGCTTATTTAATCATAAATAAGCAGGTACATTCTAAATATAAGCTCAATATGACTTATCTGTCTTAACATATGCATTAAGCATATAATCACTTAATTAGCATTTGGGATTGCTAATTTCAATTGCTTATCTACTTTACAAAAGAATTTGGTACTAACTACATAGTTTTTAAGTGCTTATCTGCTTATTTTTTTAGCAGACAAGCCTGCTTATTCATAGTGCTTATTTGAAATCTCTTTTTTGGTCATCATGTCTAACCTAAAGCCCACCCGTAAAGTGGATTTAAATTTACAGTAAGTAATCTTTTTCCTGGTCTTATCGACAGCAGAGGAAAATGCAAACACTATTTCCGGAACTTGTTATTTGCCTTCTTACAAACAGAAGCAGAAAGCAAACCTAAACACCGTCTAACTAAGCAATCCTAATTACGTACACAGCTAGTATCTTTCAACATCCACCTTTAAATTTGATCTAAAAATATAGAATATATTGGGCAAAAGTATAGACCTGGAATGGACGATGGGCAAAATTATGTTGATAAACATCGTTAGCTAAGTCGTTTATATCGAAAGCTTCGACCATTTTAGCATTCACTCCAGCCTTCATAGCTGAATATCTCTGTTTGATTCAACATGTTAATTTCAATCATAAATATTTATAAAAAACATAAAAGTGAGATACCATGCCACCAATGCCACTGTAGAATTCCAGCACTCGCCATGTCTGCTCTTCCATGACCGAAACAACAATAATCAAATAATCACAGAGTTATTATTAATTGGTTATCTGGGTGTGTTATTCAGTTAATTTGGGGTTTTGATGAATCACTTGTTTAGGGGTTTAGGTAACAAAACCAAAGTTTATGTGAGTTACAGTTTTTACCCTCAAGATTTCACTTTCATCCTAAAACACATGACATTAGTATAGATGGTTTTGACTCGAAAATCAAAGTGGTTTTACTTGAATAGACGGATATTCGTGAATACCTGCGGTTTATAGGGGCAAATAATTATATATTTATATTTGTGTTCTGCTACGATTCTTAATGCAATACTTAAGAATTTAATTTTTAGTTATTGTGAGAAAAAAATTATGAGTTTAAAAAGAAAAATGATAAAAGTTTAAGGATTAAAAAATATTTAAACTAATAATTTAAGGGTTATGATATAAAAAAGTTATTAAAGTTTCTTAAAAATTTGTCCCAAGTTACTAAAGTTTCATTTTGTTCACTTAGGTTACTGAACTTTTGGAAGCATACACTTCAATAATTTCAGTGTTAGTCCGAGTACCCGAATGTATATTTTTTTATAAGTTTAGTAACCTGAGTGAACAAAGTTTCAACGTTTAGTAACATGAACGTATATTTTTATAAGTTGGGTAACCTTAATGAACAAAGTTTCAAAGTTCAGTAACCTGAGTGAATAAAATGAAACTTTAGTAACTTAGGACAAATTTTTAGGAAACTTTAGTAACTTTTTTGTACCATAACCCATAATTTAATGTTGGATTTTGTTATCATTTTTAATCAAGGATATATTACGAGGCGTTACTATTTTTTTATTTTTTTTTTGTTATTAAGTTTTAAGATTTTTTTTTTCTCTTTATATAGAGAAGAAATTGGAAAGGTCGCTTTAGACGCTTATAAAATTGGTTTTATAAGCTTAGATAAGCTATAAGTATGGCTTTAAAACCAAACTAGACATCTACCCTAATTTTCTGGTTCAGCTAGTCGAACCGCTTGGTTTGGTTCCCGATTTTCAAAACACTGTTGTAAGCTCAAACTCATTTTATCACACTTTATGTGTTATAGTTGAATGCACCTCATTCACTGGTCATGGGAAGAAATCTCGTGAGTGGGGAAGAATCAACTAGGATAAAGTTACAATCACGTATTCATCAATAATCAATTTTATAACATAATCAATCACGAATTAATGTAACTAGGGGTGAAAACAAGTTGATTTGAGCTCGACCTTGCCAAAGCTTGATCCCAGCTAGTTTAAATATGTAAAGCTTGAGCTAGAACTTGTTTCGAGTCTGGTTCTTATTGCTCGAGTTCAACTTACAACATATCTTATAAGCCTGAGCTCACCTTGGGCTCAATTCATTCTTTGTGAGAGGCTTAACTGAAATAACTCGACTCAAGCTTGGCTTGTTCAGTAAAATATGCTCCAACTTATTCATTTAAATCTAATCTCGTCTTTATACACATATACATACGTACATATACGGTTTTACAAAAACGAAGCGTATTTACATATATAAACACATATATTACTTAGCCTCGATTAGACTCGTATGCCTAAGCTAAAGTTTGGTATGTGGCTCGATCTATTGATTATATGAGTCCTAAACAAAGGCTCGAACTCATTTAAACCAGGCTCGTTTCAAGATTTTACCGAGTCGAACCTCGTTTATGTCAAGTATAACTATCCGTAAAATATAAAAGTGAAAGGGGTCAAAGTATCCATTTCTGCAAAATACAATTCATTTTCATTCCTAAAAAACCCAATATTTATTTCTTTAACGAGACAGTATGGCCCGTGCGATGCACGGGCTTTGTTCACTATAAAGAATCATCGGTTTATTTGCAAGGTTTATGTGTATTTAGTTATTCTATGTTTAGTTTTGATTGGAGGTACTCGACCAAATAAATGAAGTTTGTTTAAGTAAGCTTTTGTAAATAGAATTATTTCACGAAAAATGCAAAACATGTTATTTCAAACACATATTTTATGCTATACATAACTCAGGTCTTTTCCCTTTATCTCTTACACCCAAATTGATGTACCAACGTCAGCTACGTTATATCTTAAAGTGGCACCGGTTGATTTAGACAGTATGTAAATAAAATTTGTAACCATGTATTAAAAAGTTAATAGCATGATGAACCAAAAAGTCTCCAAAACCTATTGTTAAGAATAGTGTGTCTGAATATTAATTGTATTTATATAAGTTGTAAAGATATTGGATTCTTATTGGGGTATAATGGTTTATGATATAAAATATGTTGGATATTTATAAGTTCAAAATGCTGAACAATGTTGTTCATGCCATATTAAAGACAAGTTTCATTTGTTTGTATTATATTTATAAGACATATGCAGTCTTGATCCTCGAGTGCAAAGGCATAAGGGAGCTTGACTGCAAGACCCACCCGTCGAGCAGGGACGAAAGTCGGCCTTAGTGATCCGACGGTGCCGAGTGGAAGGGCCGTCGCTCAACGGATAAAAGTTACTCTAGGGATAACAGGCTGATCTTCCCCAAGAGTCATTGGTTCAGTCGGTACAGAGGCATAGTTATTTATATTTAATAGAGACTGCACACTAACTTAGATATGGCTATAAGCCACTCAGACATATCATTGACCATATATAATGGTCGTTTAGACAGCTATTGGAAGGGCAGTTATATGGCAGTTAAAGTTGTTAAAGGACATAACTGTTTTTGTTCATGAACCAACACAACTTTTGGTCATACCCTTTCATAAACTATATATAGGATTGTAGAATTCGTTTATAATTATCAATACAGTTATATTTCTTGTTTAACTTTCCCTCCTAATTTTCTTTGTCATAATCTGCACTATTCTATTGCACACAAATCTGCACTAAATCACTGCACTCAATATCTTTTCAATTCACTGCACAAATGGCACATAATCAAAGATTCACTGATATCAAATGGCCTAGAAGCACTTACTTCTCTAGAGGATCTGTTGGCCATTTCAATAAATGGCATCAAAGCATAAAAACTGGGAGAACCTTGCCAAACAGATTCCAAAGAGACTTCATATCAAGACAGATACAAAGAGAGAGCAGCACCAAATTTGGGAGATGCATGAGGCAACTATCACAGGAGTGCAAAGCCATGCTGAAGAAGAAATTGCTGTACATTGAAGCATATAACCAGTCCTTACCAAAATCACAAAGTAACACAGAAAATCATAAAAGGTACATATGTTTTGGTTGTGGTGTTAGGGGACACATTGCTGCCAATTGTCCCAACAAAGAGAACAAGAAGCAGGCTGCAGAATCAAAGGAGAGAACAGAAACTTCTAATATCCAAATCACTTATCCAGAATACATACACCTATCCACATATTTCATGGTGGAAGGGACTGATGAAGAAGGGTGGGATAAGATCTGGTATATCAGCAATCAGATAGACAAACATGTCTGTTCAAATTTGAACCTATTTGCTAAGATTAAAGAGAAGTTTGTTGTGGAAAAGATACAAGAACAACACAAACTTATGTTTGTCCATGGGGTAGGAGAGGTAGAAATTCTGATAGGGTCAGATATCCTTATCATCACTGGTGTGTATTATACACCAGATGTTTCTCTTAACATCTTATCAGCCAAGCAATTGGAGTCACAAGGTTTGGAACTCACCTTCTGTAACACCCCCAAATCTGGTTTAGCGGAAGCATACGGGTCATGGGGTGCTACTAAATCGGAGATCATAACACAAGTAATAAAGAACGGAATACATACTCCGTTTAATTTCATAAAATAGTTTTAAAAACATTGTCTTACAAACATTGTTTAAATAAAAGGGCACAACCCATAAGTTTTGTGGTCCCAATTAAAACATCAACATGTGTTAAAACACTTCTTTTAGGATAACTACGACCATTGCCACTCCTTGCCTTAAAACATGATAACATATCAAACACCTGAGAAAATATGCTAAAAAGGTCAGCTAAAAGCTGGTGAGTTCATAGGTTTATAATAAAACATTAAGTATGGACCATAATCAAAGGCATATAATCATTACAACGAATATAATGATATATGGATGAAAGTCTATTACGCTAGCACTAAGTTCATGCAACCGATGCTACAACGCTTTCTGTATGCTAAATGAAGTCATACAATATACGGGGCCCAATGCGAGTGTTTTGTCCCTTTACACTCGATTCCGACATGGTATACGTTTCGCCTTGGCCTAAGTGTGGCCAACCGAACGGAGGAGTCACCCTCAATAGATCTATTTATAACATTCGCGCTTCCTAGCAGGGAACTGACGGTTCATGAATGGGGCATTTCTAGGGACATAAGGGCTTAGGCTAAACCACATAATAGTAATCATGCAATAGTTCATGTCTATAAAAAGGTTTTGCATATTTTCTCACCCCAAAATGTATAAAACAACTTATCAAGTAAAATGGGGCTATAAACTCACCTTAGCAATAAGTAGTCCAAAGGTGGATTTCAATGAATGTTATGGAACTGCACCGACACGTGACCTAGATAAGGAGGGCAACATTTTAGTTCATTATTTTAAGTAGGACTTACTTAGAATAGTTAATTTAATCTTGTTCTTATAATGGTATTAAGACCGAATTTGGCTTGTAAAATTAATCATAACGTTTTACTAGTAAGTATATACATGTATATATATACTTATTCATGTTGACACATAATGGTATTGTCAAATCAAACAAAGTTGATTTACCTTCTAATATCTCTTGTTTTAAAGTATACCCATTTTAAATTTGAAGAATTTCAAATTTATCATATGTTACAATAATATAGTTAGACAATGGTTATTTGTCAAAAATTGGTTTTTAGCATTAGAATTTAATGACTAAAAATCTTACTTAGTATAAATGGAACTAACCAATCACATTGACTTTAAAACTTTGATAGGAAACTTATTAAGTACATTACGCTTTCAACACTTGTTTCCTTGGATTACAAATTTTACACTTGTTTACTTGACGGTATAAATATATATCGATGTGGAAGATTATGAATGTGCGGGAAACGAGTTTAGTTTTATTTGACTTCCGATTTACACTGCGAGTCTTATTTTTTTTTTGTTGACCCGACAAACACCCATACGGACACTCTCATTGCCCAAGTGGGTTGTGGTCCAGGGGTATGGTTTCAGGAATGGGCTTCGGCCCATAAGGGTTACTAATGCATCCTTAGAGTAGATTGGGTTGTGGCCCAGCAGAATTTGGTAACACATTGGGCTTAGGCCCGAATGCCAAACTGAACACTAGCAGCCTTTCGGTTATGGTTTGGAAAGGGTTTTCAAATGTCAGTTTTTGTGGAGAAAATTTTGGGACGCAAGAACTATAACCCAAGTGCTCCGTACTCGTGACATAACTCAACACAAACGTGGTAATTGAATTTGTTTCGACTGCAAGATTTCTACAGCCAAACTGATTTCCTAGCATGGGTTATAGGGTCGCAAACCAAGTACAATGGATACATGATCGATTCTCACGACCACCTTTGTGATCTTGTGTCAACAGCAGGTAGTAAACACCCTTCGTGGGTGTTTTCCCTTGCGACTCATGGCAAAACATACATGGTATTTATGTGGGAAAGCTTTCAAAACGGACAACACATGAGTCAAGTGCCCCTATCCGAGATAGCAAATGAAAAGTGCATAGATGACAAGGTTCTTTTACAACCAAAACGCTTCCTACACATGAGTCCTAAGGTCGAAATCCATCAACATCGATACCAACCTTCCACTTACGTTTTTAAACATCACCACTGTGGCGATAACTACAGTGGGTTTTCGACTACTTTAACTTCACCAATAAGGACCCAAAAAAAAAGGGATAACACTAGACAATCTCTTCATCATGATGAGCACCTAACTACACCATGATATCACAACTATCCGAAACCAAATTTCTAACTCTTTGTGTGCACTTGATCGACAAAAGAAAGAAAATACATTCTCATCACCACTTTCATAGAATAAGACTTAGAAACAACAAAAGTAATCGAGTTTATCACTTTCATAATCAACAAGTTTATGGATTTAACAAAGTATAGGGTTGAAATCAATTCTTACAAAAGAAGTGTGATGACAATGGAGTCGAAGGCCAACCCGAAAATCTAACACCACCAACAAACCAATCGATCCGAAGCAACACCCAAGTAAAGTCTTCCAATGCTCCTAAGTTTTCTTATCCTTTGCGGTGAGATTTGGAGTGTGATACTCCTTGGGGTTGCCTCGACAGAAAATAAAAGGAAAAGATGAGGAGTAGTTTTTGACTAGGCTTTCCAATCTGGGGAGATGAGGAGTATCTACTTTCAGCAAAACTCACTCTCAAACCTTCCCCCTCTTCGTTGACATCTGGGAATGATGTAGGGTGAAACGACAAAGCTTCTGTGAATAAAGGAAAGATAGTATAGCTTCATAGATTCTTGAGGGTGGCTTGTCTTTTTGGCTTGGGTGGCGTGGACGATGGTAGCAAAAGGAGAGACAAAGACATTCACCAATTTACCTTGTATGTACGAGTGAGGATGAAAGGATCTCTTGCAGGTTCCATTTTTATCAATCTCCCTTTTTGGGTGCATTGACCTAGTCGAAAGGTAGAGTAGCATGAAAAGATGGAACTTTTGGGAAGAAGGAATTTTGTTGTTATCTCCTTGTGAGAGAAAGGCGTGGGGAAGAGTAAGTAAACAGAAAACGATAAAATAAAAGTAGAGGGGCGGGTTAAAACAAGAGTAGATGGATAGGATTTTTATTTTCTTAAGTAATTTGTATAATTTTAATTTATGAGGTAAGTTTTAATTGCTAAATGTTGTAAGTAAACTAAGATTTGTATTAAGTATTTTGTGTCCCGCGATATTATACCGTGAATGAAGTATTATAATTTGATACTTTTTATACTGAAATGCCTTATGAATACGTTTCTGAAATGGTATTATATTGGTAATATTTTCTATTCCGGGGATTTATCATATGTTTATTTTGCTCTTATCATAGTGTCGGTACGCGTGCGGTGTCGGTCTCAGTGGAAAACGAGATAACCTCTCGTCTTACAACTTTAATCATAAGAGAATTCCAGGACAAGAATATCACAATTCTCTAATTAAATTACTATGCAAAAGGTTATACAGTATGCTACAATGCATGATTTATCCACTCAAAATGCTCAGGCAAGCTAATGTATGCTTAATGAATATGCTTAATAATAATAAATTACCATTTATTATTTAATAATAAGTGAAAAATTACCGTGTGTCACATCCTCCCCGCCTTAAAAGGAAAACCGTCCTCGGTTTTCAGTTAGAGTTACTTGCTGAAGTTGAGAAAAGATGTGGGTATTTACGCTTGAATTCGTCTTCACGTTCCCACGTGTATTCTGGACCTCTTTGAGAGTTCCAACAGACCTTAACAATAGGGATGCGACTTTGCTTAAGCCGTTTGATTTCTCGATCCATGATCTCAATGGGTTCCTCGATGAAATTCAATCTTTCGTCAATTTGGATTTCTTCCAATGGAATAGCAAGAGTTTCGTCAGAAAGACATTTCTTCAAGTTGCATACGTGAAACACGTTATGCACGGAGTTGAGTTCTTGTGGTAATTCAAGTCGGTAGGCCACTGGCCCGATTCTTGTGAGAATTTTGAAAGGTCCAATGTAACGAGGATTTAACTGTTGGGTTCAGTAAATACCCAAACCCCTTAATCTAGGATTTGAATAGAAAATAACCTAAGTGCTTAGACCGTTAAACACTAACAGGTCACTGAGTGCATAGTCTCTCAGTGAGCCATCTTCAGGATGCTCAGTAAGAGACATAGAAGAAGTCTCTCCACTCAGTAAGGCGGAACTTAAAGGGTGAAGACTGAGTCAAGAAGAAGATGGTGGATTCAGTAAGTGATGACAATAACTTACTGAATCCCTCAAACTCCTCTCCAACTACAAAAACTGAAGACAAACTGAAACTGAAGACTGAAGACTATGAAGACTGAAGAATGGGCGGGACAAAATGGTTATGCTTGAAGCGATAAAGACGGAGTACTTATCTTCAAGAAGTCAACTTTCCCTTTAAGGCTCAACATCAGTACTGACATGAAGAAAGTGACTTGGTCCCTTTACCTAATATAGTCGTTGTAAACAGAGACAAAATACATCAGTATTTTGTCTTCTGCAAAATTGTCAGTTTGTCACTTAGGAAAGAGTTAAAACTCATACTTGTATAAATAGCATAAGAGATGGAATGAAAGGTCAAGCTTGTGAATTGTAAAAATACACATACACGCAAGCCATCTTTCACTCCTCCAAAATACAACTTAATCCCTGAGATAGCTCAGTGGGTACTTGTAGTTGTGCTCAGACTTAGCCTGAGCTTAGAGAGGAGTTGCAAACACTTTGTCATTTCAATCCCTAGTACTGTTCCGCAAGTACTAGGGTAACGTATTCTTTTGATTCATTTCTAATAAGAATATGACGTTGAAAATTACTCTCGTGTTTTATTTATATCTTTTCAGTCATTGATTCACTATTAGTTGTGTTTACTTTACTTAAACTGTTTTATACAATAGTGAATAGGGAACAACAAGTGGTATCAGAGAAAGGCTGATTATAAGCCGCTCTAAACGTTTTTAAATCAGGATCCTTAAAATGGCTAAAATTGATGTACCCCAACTAGTCGATAAAAAGGGTAGAGCTTATTCAGCTGTTGCCCCCAGACTTGAAGTTGGTAAATTCAACAAATGGAAAAAGCGTATGCTTTGCTATTTGATTGGGATGGAATCTTATTATATCAAGTTTATAAATGAAGGTCCATTTATCTAAAAGACTGTTGAAGGTTTGCCTAAACCTGAAGCTCAGTGGACTCAGGATGAGAGAAGAGTGGTCAACCAGGACCAAAGGCTCAAAAGTATCATAATATCTTGTCTTCTTGACGATATTATGGAGTCAGTTATAAGTTGTAGTACGGCCAAACAAACCTGGGATGACCTGGTTCATAGTCATGAAGGTCCATATGATACCAAGGAAAACAGGATTATGGACCTGAAACTTGAGTATAATACCTTCAGGGCTAAGGACTCAGAAACTCTGTCTCAAACTTACACCCGTTACAAAACTCTTTTAAATGAAATGTCAAATGATGGTGTTAAGTTGTCCAAACATGAAATCAATGTTGGTTTTGTCAACAGTCTCCCTGAGAAGTGGTTGAATTTCTCTTAGGGACTTAGGAATGCTAATCATATCCAGAATCTTGAGCTTCCTGAAATTTATGGAAAATTTGTCTATGAGGAAAACCTCATCAATAGACGATACCCTAACTTAAAGAAGTCTCAGGAAGTCAAGAAGTCCCTGACCACCACCTCATCGCCAATATCAACTGCTTTCTTTTCTAACAATGTGGTTCAAGAATTCCAATAAAACTCAGATGATGAGCCTGATGAGAGATCAAGTGAGGAGTACCTAAATGACCTGAACGCTGAATTTCAGGAAAGGGCACTCCTTGCTAACTCTCGAAGGTTTATAAAATGAAACAAAGGTTTTTCAACTGCTAAAGCAACTGAAGACACTGAATGCTTTAAGTGTCATAAAAGAGGCCATTTTGCAAAAGACTATTTTTCAAAAACATTTTTTGAACCCTCTTACAAACCATCAGGGTCTAATCAGTCTTCAGGCTTTAGCAAATTTCAACCAAAGATCTATCAATCTCATCAAAATTTTCAAAACAAATCTGATCAAAACAAAACTGTGGATTTTGAAGCTAAATACAAGAAAGCCAAAGCTAAGCTAGCATTGCTTGAGGCCTCACCCTCAGAAACAATACAAACTGTTAAATCTGTGCAGGGTAAAAACAAAGGCCTTGTTGCTGAAACCTTCGACTGGGATGAAGAGCCAGTGTCATCAAATGATGAAATGGTGCATGTCAGTGCACTGATGGCCCTCTCAGAAGAGGACAAGCTAGTTGTTGGAAAGAATCATGCAAGGAATGGAGAATGGGTCAATATCACAATGAAGAAGGTAAATATTTTACTTTCTATGGATGATGACTCTGATTGGAAGTCTTATATGAATTATCTTAATGTTGACCTTAAGTTCGTAAAAGAGCAAAGACTGAATATTTTTTCAAAATACAACAAGCTAAGTTTTGAATTGAATAAGTGTAGGGATGAACTGCTGCTTTTAAAACAAGCTAAGCTTGAGGCTGTCACTTTGCAAATTCAAAACACTGAACTAGTTAAAAGAAATCAGGCTCTTCAAGACGAACTCAAAAAGGTTCAAGATATTCTTGATAGTTGGACTGCTAAGAATCCCAGGGTCTTTGATGCTGTGGGAGCCCCCAGTAGCAAGAAGAGAGTCTTAGGTGAAGATCATCTTCCTGACTCTCTCAACAAAGACCAGGGTCCTAAGCCATTTGTGTCTGGTGGTATGATTACCAGTATGTTGACTAGTCCCAAGCCCAGTGATTGGATTGATCGGGTTAATCCTGATAGCAAGCTTCCTAATTTCGATTCTGGAAGAATTATAGAGCCTGAGAGTCAAGCTCTTAAGAGCATGCTTGGACTCCCTGATGTGCCCAGTAGTACTGAACACATTGAGTCTGAAGCAGAGTCTAATGCAACGCTTCCACCCATGAAACCTCTTCAGGGTGCTGCACCAAGTTCTTAGCTTACTCCAATGCAATTCAATCCTCATTCACCAAAGGAAAGGTCTGGACTTGGTAGAACTATCCTGAAAATGCCAACAAAACCAACTCAACAAGAGTCTACTCCCACTGAGACTTCCACATCCTCGACTCCCACTGAAGCAGACCAAATTCAGCAACTGACTGAACTTGTGAGGAAGCTAACTGAAAAGATGGAATCCATTGAAAAAGTCCCTGAATCAATCAAGGAGAAAAAGTCATCTTCCTCTAGTTCCTCAAAGTCTAAGTCAAACCCCAAATCCAAGCAGAACTGTGATTTATGCCATTATACCAGTCATACCACTGACAACTGTTATAGAATCCTATTTTGTATGATCTGCAAAAAGGATGATCACATAACTTCTGATCACTTACAATATGTAAGTTCACTCAGTGAAGCAAACTATACCAAAGTTGGTCATCAGTATGCTTCATCCTCCAAATCAGCTCACAAACATAGAGCTAAACCCTTTCCTCTTTGCCCACACTGTGGCTTCAATGATCATCATCAGGATGACTGTCTCATGAACACATGCTGTGAGATTTGCAGAAATCCAGCTCATGAGACATCCCAGCATGACAATGTCATCCATGCAAGGAGAAGTTCCAAGCAACCCAAAGTCACTGAGTCATCCTCAGTCTCCAAATGCAAAACCTGTGGTAGCACAATGCACTCAACCACTGACCATGAGTCGATTGCCAAATTTAAAGAGACCTTGAGACCCAAGCCCACCAGTAAGTGGGTCACTAAGAGAAACTAATTCAGTTTACTACTTGTGCAGAGACAGGCCAAGGAGCCTATTTGGCATCTAGACAGTGGATGCTCAAGAAGCATGACTGGTGTGAAGGAGTATCTGCACAAGTATGTAAAGGAACCATGACCCAAGGTAGTATTTGGTGATAACTCATCATGTCCCACTGAAGGTTATGGTTCAGTAAACTGAAATGGAATAGTCTTCTCTAGAATAGCTTATGTCAATGGTCTCAAATACAATCTCATCAGTATCAGTCAACTATGTGATGCTAAGTACATTGTGCAATTCAATGACAAACAAGGTACCATTTTCAATGCCAACAAAGAAGTTGTTTTGATAGCTCCTAGAAGAGATAATGTTTATGTCTTAGACATGTCTACTCTTTCTCAAGATGGAACCTGTCTCTTTGCCAAAGCCACTGAAACTATCAACTGGCTGTGGCACAAGAGACTCTCTCACTTAAAGTTCAAAAACATCAACAACCTGGCAAAACAAAACAAGGTCCTTGGCTTACCATCACTGGTTTTTGCAAAAGATAAACCATGCTGAGCCTGTGAAAAAGGCAAACATCAAAGAGCATCTTTCAAAACAAAATAAAATTTTTCCATCAAAAGCTGCCTTCACCTCTTGCATATGGATCTCTTTGGACCAGTCAGTCCTAGATCAATCCAGCATGAGAAGTATACACTTGTCATTGTTGATAAGTTTTCAAGATACACTTGGGTATACTTTCTTTCCAAAAAGAGTCAGGCAACTGACACAATAATGTCACTCATCAGGAACATTGAAAACCAGAATGACATTACTGTTAAACAAATCAGGACTGACAATGGTACTGAGTTCAGATATGATGAGCTTGAGAGTTTCTGTGATGAAAAGGGAATCTCCCAAAACTTTTCATCTCCCTACACCCCTGAACAAAATGGGGTGGCTGAAAGGAAAAACAGAACTCTCATTGAGGCTGCAAGAACCATGTTAAATGGCTCAGCCCTCTCAAAGCATTTCTGGACTGAAGTAGTCAAGACAGCCTGTTACACTCAAAACAGGTCAATCATTGTCAAAAGACATAACAAAACCCCATATGAGATATTCAAAGGTAGACTTCCTGATATCAACTACTTTCATGTGTTTGGATGTCCTGTGTTTATTCATAACCACAAGAATCATCTAGGCAAATTTGATGCTAAAGCTGATGATGGATACTTTCTAGGTTACTCACTGATCTCCAAAGCCTTCAGGGTATTTAACATAAGGAGACAACAAGTTGAGGAAACCTTTCATGTCACCTTTGATGAGAGTTCAGAAAGCATCCGGTTTACCAACACCTCAGTGGAGGAAATAGGAATTGATAACTCATCAAGATATCCTCTTGATGAGTATAACACTGAATTCAATTCATCATACCAAGCTAATGCTGACATCTCATATTATGTCTTGCCTCACAATCTGTCACAACCAACTATTAGTGAAGTCATTGATAATCAATCAGTCCCTGCTGGGATAGGTAACACTGAACCAAATGTTCAGGAACCTGTGACTCATGAACCCCAACCTGAACAAGACATCTCAACAGATGTTCTTAATGATTATGTGGCTCATGCTCCTGAACTTACTCCTGAGTCTCCAGTGACCTCTTCAAGCTCAGATCCTAGACCACAAAGTAAGTGGACAAAATCTCAGGACATTGAGCTTGTAAACATCATTGGTGAACCCACTGAAGGCATGCTCACTAGAAGCATGGCTGCTAAGTTAACTGCAGCTTCAACCAATGAATGTCTATATGCTGATTACCTATCAGATATAGAACCCAAAAGTGTCACTGAGGCTCTAAAACACCCAAGCTGGGTTCAGGCCATGCAAGAAGAACTTCAACAGTTTGATAAAAACAAGGTCATGACCTTGATCAAATGTCCTCAGGATGTCATAGTCATAGGAATGAAGTGGGTTTTCAGAAACAAAACTGATGAAAACGGCACTGTCATTAAAAACAAAGCCAGACTTGTAGCCAAAGGTTGCAGTCAACAAGAAGGCATTGACTATGATGAGACATTTGCTCCTGTTGCAAGAATGCAAGCCATAAGGATCTTCCTTGCTTATGCTACCTACATGAACTTCAAAGTTTATCAAATGGATGTAAAATGTGCATTCCTAAATGGTGAACTCAAGGAAGATGTGTATGTTCAGCAACCTCCAGGTTTTGAGAGTAGTGAATTCCTTGACTATGTCTGCAAGCTTGATAAAGCTCTCTATGGACTAAAGCAAGCTCCCAGGGCATGGTATGAAACTCTCTCAGCCTTCCTGATTCAAAACAAGTTTGTCAGAGGAAAGATAGACAACACATTGTTTATCTATAGGACAAAACAAGATGTGATACTGGTCCAAGTATATGTTGATGACATCATCTTTGGCTTAACAAACTAGACTCTTTGCAAACAGTTTGAAAAACTAATGACAAATAAGTTTGAAATGAGCATGATGGGTGAACTCACATACTTCCTTGGACTACAAATCAGGAAAACTGATAAATGAATCTCTATCAGTCAAGAGAAATACACAAGAAATCTCTTGAAGAAATATGAGATATATCTGACTGTGCCTCAGTGAAGACACCAATGGTCCCTCCTAACAACCTTGGACCTGATCTCACTGGCAAGTCAGTCAATCAAACCCATTTCAGAGGGATTGTTGGCTCACTGATGTATCTAACTGCTTCCAGACCAGACATACAATTCTCAGTCTGTCTAATAGCAAGATATCAGTCCAATCCCAAAGAATCTCACCTCACTGCAGCCAAAAGAATACTCAGGTACCTGAAGGGAACCCCAAGCCTTGGACTCTATTATCCAAAGTGCTCAGGGTTTGATCTCAAAGGTTACTCTGATTCTGATTATGCTGGCTGCAACATGGACAAAAAAAGTACCTCAGGGTCCTGTCAATTTCTTGGAGGAAAAATGGTTTGTTGGAGTGCTAAAAAGCAACAATCAGTGGCTATGTCTTCAGCTGAAGCTGAGTATGTGGCTGCTGCAGGATGTTGTGCCAATGTTTTATGGATGAAAAGTCAACTTAGTGACTATGACATCCATTACAAAATGGTACCCATCTTCTGTGACAACACCAGTGCAATTGCAATCTCCAACAACCCCGTCCTTCATCAAAGAACCAAACACATTGATATCAGATATCACTTCATTAGGGACCACATAATGAAAGAAGACATAGAACTTCATTTCATCCCTACTGAATATCAACTGGTTGATATCTTCACCAAACCCTTGGATGAACCTACCTTCAGGAGACTGAAAGCTGAATTGGGAATGCTTGACATTGAAAGTAAGGTATCTGAAAACCAATCTCAGTAAGTTCTCTGAAATGGTTCCTCCTCCCTGAACGAAACCCATAAGACAACCTTTCACTGAATGAGTAAGACTCATTAAGGGACCCTGACTATAGATATTGAGCATTGAATGAGTAACTAAATGCACAAAGTATTAGTTACTTAAATGTCCTAGGTTGGTAAACACACCAATTAAATATAGGAATATATGTCTTTGTATCTTACTGTCAAGGGTCCCTAATACTTACCTCATCCCACTTGGCATTAAATGCCTCCTCTCACATAAAATATCATGTGGATATTTTATTACTGCAAAAGTGCACTTTTACTGTACACTACAACTGTTTCCTTGAAAAACGGGATTTTACTGCGGGTAGTGGAGGGTGGCATTAAATGTGGAAATTCAAAACGTTTTCAAAAACTGACTTTACAAATCCACAAATATGCACAAACTACCCCTCTAAACACACAATAAATACCCTCACAAAATCCTTATAACACACACAAAAGATTTCTGCTAACAAAACTCTGTCAAAATCTCTTTTCAAACCCAGAAATCTTTGTGTTCTTCAAATCCTTTTCTGAAAAATCTTCTCTGTAAACCTTTACAAAAGTTTTTCATCACAACTTAAGAGATTCAAAAACCTTTGATTGTTCTTGTCAAGTTATTCTTCTCAAAACCCTAAAACTTTTTAATGGAAATGGCAAGAACACAATCTCTTCAATTTGCTTCACAGTGGGTAGGTGATCTTAAAAATGTTGAATTTAAAACAAATAATGTCATAGGAAACTTTGAATATCCTCAAACTGTCCCAGCCTATAAGGACATTATGAAATTTTTGTATAACTGCCCACTGAAAACTGCCTTTGTTCAGTGTCCCTCTATTCTGTACCAAAACCTCCTCAGGGAGTTTTGGGCTACAGCTAAGGCCTTTGACCCGACACCCTCTACTGATGAGAACAATCTTAGACCACTAAGGGAATATCTCATCAGGTTCAGTCTTAACGGGGGACAACAATTCACCCTGGATTATAAAACATTTTGCACTTCAACAGGGTTAGACTACAACAAGGGAGTTTATGTCGCACATCCTGAACCCTCCACAAAGAAGGATGGGTTAAAACAAATCGTTTTAGATCCAACTTTTTTGGACAAGACCCCAGTCACCAAGAGTTCATTTCCCGTGGCTTGGAGGATTCTATTCACTTTTGTGATTCAGGTCCTCAGCGGGAACCACTTATCCACTGAACAAGTTAACTCTATTCAGTTGATGATGGCATATTGCTTGATGAATGGGGTCACTGTCGATATAGGGGAGATCATTTACAGTGATCTTGTAACCAAGCTACAGAGCAAAACTAGGACGAAATACGTTTCGTATCCTAGGTTTGTCTCTTGTGCTTTACAAGTGTTACTGGGTTCCAATTATCATCAGGAAGAAAAATATGGTGCTTTACCTGGCATCCTGAGTCAATCAAACTTTCAAAAGGACCCATCCCTTGTCACTAATATTGAATTGACGGCCCATATGGTTGCTGTAAACAACCAGAGGGAATCAGTGTCTCCTAACCCTGCTCCTAAAAAGAGAAAGGGGAAGTCTCAGACTGGGACTAAGACCAAACCCAAGTCTCAGGGCCCTGAGGCTTCAGGAACACTGGCCAAAAGGCAAAGAAAACCCAAGACTGACTTGCCACCCACTGGAGACCAAGCAACATCCACCCAAGGGACAACGAAGGACACTGATAAATCACAATCAGTGCCCTTGGTCCAAACTACTACTCCCCAAGATCCAGAGGGAAACATACAACCCGCTGGTAGGGGAGCGCCTTCCACTTCGCCCAATGATGACATTAGCAAATCACAGCCTTTGTCAGAGGGCACACTAAATGATCCCAAAGACTCAGAGGGAACTACACAACCCGCTGATAGGGATATCACTTTCACTGACTCCGCTAAAGGCACTGGGAAAAACCCATCAGTGTCTCAGGGGTCTTAGGGGGACAAAGACTCGGAGGGAAAGGAACAACCCGCCGATATGGAACCCACAACCAATCCTGACTCAAGAGAAGGCACTGGGAAATGCCCACCAGTGTCTGAGGGGTCAACGGGGGACAAAGACTCAGAGGGATTAATACCACCCGCTGATACGGAACCCATCACCACCCCCTTGTTAACTGTTGCTGATGTTGCTGGGTTACTCTTTTCTGATGAAGAACATGCTGAAAGTGAAGATGAAATTCTATCAGCTGGAGAAGAAGTGGACGCTGAGGTTCAATCTGAACAAGAACCCCAGCCTGATCCACAAGAGCATACTGAGTCACCATTTCAACCTGAAGATAATGCAATCGACTCCTCATCCAGCTCTGATGAATTCAAGCAGTTTGACAATGTTCTTCCACTGACTGAAAGACATCTGGTTCAGTGGATCACAAGAGCTTCAAGGAAACTATATGCTGGAGTCACTGACACATTGTGGGATCAACATACTGAGGCTGCTACAAGCTATGATGATCTTATATCTGATGTGCTCACCTTCACTGCTAACACTGATGAACACAGAGATATGATGTATGACAATCTTCACAGACTGGATGAAAACTTGGCTAAATTTCTCAGGCACCTTCAGGGTGTTGGCACAAAGATAGATGAAATCAGGGAATCTGTCAAAGAAGACCCAGCGCTCAACTCCAAAGTGCTGGAGGCTACTGAGGCTTACTTGAAACAATCCTCCAGCCTCACTGAACTAATCGAAATGCTCAAATCAGCTAATGTTCAGGGTCTTCAATCATCAGTCCAGTCTCTTCAGGTTACATTGGGCTCTCTGGAAACTCAGATGGCTACTCTGACTCAGGCATCGTCTTCTATGGCCTGGAATCTTGGACACAGAATGACTGCTTTGGAAGTATCTCAGGCTAATTTGGAGGCAAAGGTCACTGGTATTCAAACAGATACTTCAGATATCAAGGCAATGGTCACTGAGATTTATCAAGCCTTTAAGGGTCAAGCAGCTCAAGCTCCCCTAGTGTCTGAGGCAACTCTTGCTCTCACACATGTTGCGGAAACAGTTGAGGGGGAGAAGACTACTGAAGAGACTTCCTCTCACACTGAGAGGGAGCCAACACCACCAGTCCCAGCTGTACCAATCTCATCAGTACCACCAACATCTTCAACAACAACAACAATGACAGTGATCACACCAATAACAACAACAACACCGCTCCTGGTAGCATCATCTTCCTCAGGCCAGGATAAAGGAAAAGGAATAATGCTAACACCACCTGAGCCTGAGAAGATTCCCTTTAAGATCGGCGACACTGAATACCTGCTCACACTACAAAAGCTAAGTGCTTATCTTGCAAAAGAAGAAAGGAAACAGAAACTTGCTGAGGAAGAAAGAAAAAGCATAGAGGCTCTGGTAAAAGTTGTCGCTGAAGAAGTTGAAAACATTGGAATAGATGCTAAGAAGCTTGAAAAGGGTCAGGCAAGACAAAAGTTCAAGGAAGCTCAGGCAGCTAAGATGGCTGAAATGAGAAAGCAGTTGGAAGAAAAGAATAAAAGAGCTACAGCCATCAGGAAAGCAAGAATTGATCATTATAATTGGACAATGACAAGCAAAAGACTGCCTAAGAAGATCACATATGTCAAAATCATTCCCAGGTCTAAACCACTGGCAATGAATGTCTACAGGGGGGATGATAAAAGACACTTCGAGGTTCATGATCCCCTAAAATTCACTGACTTTGGGATCACTGAACTCGATGAACTCGGTCCAATAATTGAAAAGAAGCAAAATGCGGTGGTTAAGGAGCTGATGAAGATGCTCAGTAAAAGGTATGAAAGACTGAGAGATGCACCAGCACAACTGGGAATTCAGCCTGCCTTAACTGCACCACAAGGATCTCAACCTCAGTCATCACAAGGCAAAAGGAACAGGGTTGAGTTCCAGCCTGAGATCAAAGTGCCTGGACTAGAATGCAACAGGGAGCTGCCTGAAGGTGTGAAATTCGTGAACTATCTGGTGATTGAAAAGCCTGAAAGAGGGCTATTTTTCATTGATGTCTATGGAAACCTAGCATTCCAAAGGTGGAGTGATATCGATCAGGCAGGAGTGGCTACAATGCTCAGCTATATTCCAGTAGCCTCTCAAATTCAAACTCCTGCAAATGTCAGGTTCTGTGCTGACTTAGACACAAAGATAAAAGACCATCCTGACAGGGAAACATTCATCACCAAGAAAGTCAAGCTTGAAGCACTGGGAATCCATTTGGACTGACATCATTTTAAATTATCTTTTGTACTAGTGATAGGAACCTTGTAATTTGATCAATAAACGATGTATGTTTTGTTAAAATATTCAGTGTTCCTTATTGTATTCATTAGTACATTCAGTGTAAGAAGAAGCCATTTGCTCACTTACACTGATCAAACACTTAGGCTACTTGTATATCTAAATAGGGGGAGACTGTTGGGTTCAGTAAATACCCAAACCTCTTAATCTAGGATTTGAATAGAAAATAACCTAAGTGCTTAGACCGTTAAACACTAACAGGTCACTGAGTGCATAGTCTCTCAGTGAGCCATCTTCAGGACGCTCAGTAAGAGACATAGAAGAAGTCTCTCCACTCAGTAAGGCGGAACTTAAAGGGTGAAGACTGAGTCAAGAAGAAGATGGTGGATTCAGTAAGTGATGACAATAACTTACTGAATCCCTCAAACTCCTCTCCAACTACAAACACTGAAGACAAACTGAAACTGAAGACTGAAGACTATGAAGACTGAAGAATGGGCGGGACAAAACGGTTATGCTTGAAGCGATAAAGACGGAGTACTTATCTTCAAGAAGTCAACTTTCCCTTTAAGGCTCAGCACCAGTACTGACATGAAGAAAGTGACTTGGTCCCTTTACCTAATATAGTCGTTGTAAACAGAGACAAAATACATCAGTATTTTGTCTTCTGCAAAATTGTCAGTTTGTCACTTAGGAAAGAGTTAAAACTCATACTTGTATAAATAGCATAAGAGATGGAGTGAAAGGTCAAGCTTGTGAATTGTAAAAATACACATACACGCAAGCCATCTTTCACTCCTCCAAAATACAACTTAATCCCTGAGATAGCTCAGTGGGTACTTGTAGTTGTGCTCAGACTTAGCCTGAGCTTAGAGAGGAGTTGCAAACACTTTGTCATTTCAATCCCTAGTACTGTTCCGCAAGTACTAGGGTAACGTATTCTTTTGATTCATTTCTAATAAGAATATGACGTTGAAAATTACTCTCGTGTTTTATTTATATCTTTTCAGTCATTGATTCACTATTAGTTGTGTTTACTTTACTTAAACTGTTTTATACAATAGTGAATAGGGAACAACATTAACTTTCCACGTTTTCCAAAACGGATTACGCCTTTCCATGGTGAAACTTTTAACATGACTTTATCTCCCACTTGAAACTCAAGTGGCTTTCGTCTTTTGTCCGTGTAGCTCTTTTAACGATCACGTGCTGCTTGAAGCGGGTTTTTGATTAGCACTATCTTCTCAGTAGTCTCTTGAGTTAGCTCCGGACCAGTAAGTTGGCTTTCTCTGACTTCTGCCCAACACACGGGCGATCTGCATTTTCGACCGTAGAGTGCTTCGTATGGTGCAGCTTTGATGCTTGTGTGATAGTTGTTGTTGTAAGAGAATTCGGGTAATGGCAGATGTTTATCCCAGCCATTTCCAAAATTTATCACACATGCTCTTAGCATATCCTCTAGGGTTTGAATGGTCCTTTCGCTTTGCCCATCAGTTTGAGGATGGTAAGCGGTGCTCATGTCAAGGTTAGATCCTAAAGCATGTTGAAGTGACTTCCAGAAATTTGAGGTGAAACGGCTATCTCTATCCGAGATGATGGAGATTGGTACACCATGGCGTTAGATGATTTATTTCAGGTACAATCGTGCAAGTTTGTCCATACCATCATTTTCCTTTATCGGTAGGAAATGAGCTGACTTGGTAAGACGGTCAACTATTACCTAAATAGTGTCGTAGCCATTAGAGGTCTTAGGTAGCTTGTTGATAAAGTCTATTGTTATGCGTTCCCATTTCCATTCGGGAATTTTGGGTTGTACCAGTAGACCTGAGGGTCTCTGGTGTTCGGCTTTGACTTTTGAGCAGGTTAAACACTGGCTAACATACGTCGCAATGTCGGCCTTCATGTTTGGCCACCAGTACAATTTCTTCAGATCTAGATACATCTTGTCAGATCCTGGGTGTATGGAGTATTTAGATTTGTGGGATTCGTGCATAATGATATCACGAATTCCTTCGTAACGTGGATTCCAACTTCGATCCTTAAAACTTAAGGTTCCATCCGACCTTTTTACGAATCCATTTTCACTTTCTGGCATCCCGTAAAGGTTCTCATTTGGGCGATTCTCTTCTTTGAGTGCTTCCGATTGAGCTTCAAGAATCTTGGATAGAAGAGGTGAATTGATTGTCATACCCAAAGATCTGACTCTAAGGGGTTTTGGTCGCTCTTTTCTACTGAGAGCATCAACAACTACATTTGATTTACTCGGATGGTAACGAATTTCGCAGTCGTAGTCGCTGAGCAATTCCAACCATCGGCGTTGCCTCATGTTCAGTTCTTTTTGGTCCAAAATGTACTGTAGGATTTTGTGATGGATGTACACTACACACTTAGTGCCATACAAATTGTGTCTCTAAATTCTGAGTGCGAACACAACCGATCCTAATTCCAGGTCGTGTGTTGTGTAATTCTTCTCATGGGTTTTCAACTGGCGAGAGGCGTATGCTATTACCTTCTCTCTTTGCATTAACACCGCTCCTAGCTCTTTGTGTGAAGCGTCACAATAAACAACAAAGTCTTCACTACCCTCGGGTAGGGCTAAGATAGGTGCACTACACAACTTTTCCTTAAGGAGTTGAAAAGCTTCTTCTTCCTTTTCTCCCCAGTCAAATTTGACGTTCTTCTGGGTTAGTTTGGTTAAAGACTTTGCTATCTTTGAGAAGCCTTAGATAAATCTTCTGTAGTATCCAGCGAGTCCTAAGAATTGGCGTATTTCAGTAGGTGTTGTGGGTGTCACCCAATCCTTTATTGACTCGATCTTTGCAGGATCTACATGAATACCCTGACTGTCGTTTATGTGACCCAGAAATTGCACAGTTGATATCCAAAACTCGCACTTCGAGAACTTAGCATACAGTTTCTCCTTCTTTAATAATTCCAAGATCAACCTAAGGTGTTCCTCTTGTTCTTTCACGCTCATGGAATAAATCAAGATATCGTCGATGAAAACGATTACAAATTTGTCTGGGTATGGTTTACACACTCGGTTCATGAGGTCCATAAACACAGCTGGTGCATTGGTCAACCCAAAAGGCATGACTTGGAACTCACAATGTCCATAACGAGTTCTGAAGGCGGTCTTGGGAATATCTTCTTCCCGAACTCTTAGTTGATGGTATCTGGACCTTAAGTCAATTTTTGAATAAACGCTCGAACCTTGAAGTTGATCGAATAAATTGTCGATCCTTGGAAGTGGGTAACAGTTCTTAATGATCAGTTTATTCAACTCACGGTAGTCGACGCACATTCGGAAAGTTCCATCCTTCTTCTTGACGAATAGAACCGGTGCTCCCCATGGTGAAGAACTCGGTCTGATGAATCCTTTTTCCGTAAGTTCCGACAACTAGTTTGATAGCTCTTGTAGTTTTGTTGGAGCTAGTCGATAAGGTGCTCTTGCCATAGGAGTGGCACCAGGCACTAAATCGATTTGAAATTTGACTTGTCGAAAGTCCTGGCAAGTCTTCAGGAAAGACTTCTGGAAATTCTCTCACTATGGGCACGTCCTCTAGACGTTTTTCTTCCGGTTTCTCCTCTTCCTTCCAAGTGAATTGGGCTAGGAAGATATGACATCCTTCCTCGATACACTTTAATGCCTTAGTGCAGGAAATGATGTGTAGTCTTGACGCGCTTCTTCTGTCACTTCTGTCTCCTTCCACAGTTAGGACTTCATTTCCATAGGGTATTCGGACGAGCTTCTCGTCGGAAATGATGGCGGCATGGTATTTTGACAACCAATCTATCCCAACGATAACATCAAAACTGCCCAGTTCTACTGGTATGAGATCAATGTTGAATGGGTGGTTTAGCAGATTTAGGGTGCAACCTCTTATGATGGTATTTACCGTTTCTATGTTACCGTTAGCTAGTTCCACATTGTATGCATTGCCTAAAGTAGTCGGGGCAATATCGAGTAGTGGACTAAATGCATTAGAAACAAAACTCCTATCCGCTCCCATATCAAACAATATGGATGCATAACGGTTATTTATAAGGAACTTAGCCGTCACGACATTCGGGTCCTCCTGAGCTTCCACTTTGGTCACTGCATAGACCCTTCCACAAGCTCCTCCACCATTTCCCTGAGTATCCTGTTGTCCAACAAAACCCTGGATCCTGCCATTTCCATGGCTTTCTTGGTTACCTCGGTTACCTTTGTTAATACAAATAAGCCGTAAAAACGTTTATTTATATTTTACGATCTTCTAATGTTTTGTCGATAAAAAACGTAAAATCATTTTAACGAAACAAATAAAATACGTAATTGGTTTGAGCCAATAGTTTTCTAACACACTTACGTTTTCACATAAAACACTAAAACAAGTGTAAGTGATTTTATGATTTAGTAATACATATGTATAACAACTAGTGTTTACATATTCAGTGAAAATATACATAACTAGTATATATTATAATGGGTAATACAATTGGGTAGAAACTTAAGTATTTGACCCATTGACTAAATACATTGAATGTAGTTGGGTAAAACCCAAAACCCATGACCCATACCCAATGTCTAGATACATTGTACCTTGGTGGGCACTCAAAACCATGGACTAGATGCATTGCATCTTGTAGATACATTGAATCTACTTGGTACCCATAACCCATGACCCATACCCAATGTCTAGATACATTGTACCTTGGTGGGCACTCAAAACCATGGACTAGATGCATTGCATCTTGTAGATACATTGAATCTACTTGGTACCCATAACCCATGACCCATGACCCAAAACCTATGGGTAAAAGGGAGCGTCCCACGGATCCCCAGTAATACACTGGACGGATCCCTCAAGGGAGGGATCCGTGGAACAGTAGCTATTTTCTCTCTATAAATAGTGAACCATTTCTTCATTGTTTCTCACCCCTTTCTAACATACTTTCTCCTTGAGTTAAAAACTCTCTAACCCCATATCCAAGTGATCTATGTATGTAGTTTTGTTTTTGTGTGTGATCCTCTAGGTTCCTCTTAAAGGCGAGATCACCACCTTTGAAGTCAAGCAAGCTCAAGTCCATCAGTTGCCATGCTTCCTCATCATCAAGACTACTGAAGTCCTCTTGTTGATGGTTCTTTTCTTTCTCATAAGAAGTGTAGTGTTGAAGACATTAGTGAAAGATGTCTCAAGAGTTAAGATGAAGACATTAGTGAAGGGTGTCGATCGTCCGTATTGAAAGCACTAGTGAAGGGTGCGTAGAAGTCAAGGCTAGAGGCATTAGTGAAGGGTGCCTAGAAGTCAAGTTATAGGACATTAGTAAAGGGTGTCTTGAAGATCTAGTTAAAGGCATTAGTGAAAGGTGCCTTAGATGTACATTCGATATGGTGTGTTTTGATGTACAAGATAGATTAGTATTGGATCCAAGGATATAGATATCCTTGATGATGTTGTAATAAGGAGTTGATCTCCTTTGGGGTTAGGTGATTGGTGTAGTGTTGGGTAGTAGTTCCTCCATTATAATGGAACTAGGTACTTAGCCTAGTACCTAATAAAGGGTAGGCGACGTTGTGGTAGGTGTGGTTCACCTTGGTGTGAAAAAACTAGGTACTTAGCCTAGTACCTGATAAAGGGTAGGCGACGTTGTGGTAGGTGTGGTTCACCTTGGTGTGAAAGAACCCAGTGGTTAGCCTAGTACCGAAAAAAGAGTAGGCGACGTTGTGAAGGCTTCTACGCCATAAGGAGTTGGTGTTGTGTAGTTATTACGAACTCTCGAGTTGGTGACTCGGGGAGTGGAGTAGGGCAAGGAAGGTGTCCTTGTATCCGAACCACTATAAATACTCGTGTCGTGGTTATGTGCTTTTTACTCTTTATCTTTCATTACACTTTTATATATCTATCTATCAACGTCCAACATACACATCTAAGTAGATTGACATAAGTCGATCTAAATATTTTAAAAGGAAGTTTTAAATTGGTAAAACTATTCAACCCCTCCCCCCTTCTAGTTTTCCACAATTGGCATCAGAGCTTCGTTACCAAGTCTTTTAAAGTATATTGTACTTTGAAAACTTGATACGATCCGTGTATGTTTGAAAACTACAAAGAAGGGAATTTCTTAAAACAAAAAGTCATGTTTTTAGAAATCATCATTTTTTAAATGTTGGATAGTGATAGATCATTCTAACATTTTCTTTTGAGAAATCTTCATACTAGAATTCTTCCAATGACTTCGTTCTATCCAAAGAAAAAGAAGTCAACACCCAAAGAAGAATACAAAGTGACCACAACTTGCTTTTCCAAAATACGATTAAGTATTTTTGAAGCTCATGAAGTTTTTCGCGTCCATGGTTTCTAAAACCATACAAAGGGAATATAGCAAAGGTATGTTCTCTTAGTTACAATTAGTTGGTCAAAAAACGTGCTAATTGCTTGTGGATAAAATGGTGATATATGCTTCTCTCTTATAATAAGCATAATATGAAAAGTGTTTTGTTGATTTTTTTCCTTTAAAGTTTTGTTGTTAGATATCTTGTTAATCAAGCTTGAATAAAGGTAAAAATGGGTAATATAACTTCACTAATAAGTCTACAAAGGTTAAACCTTTTCGTCGGGTCAAAACATGCATTTTTGTATTTCTGTGTCAGATCCGCGGATCCCTCAGTTTACACTGGACGGATCCCTCAAGCAAGGGATCCGTGGTAAAGAAGACAGTTTTTGTCTGAATTTCAAAAATTCATAACTAATTAACCGTAAGTCGTTAGAAGTCGTGCCACCTATCGTTTTAAGGTATTTGAGTCTACTTTCATTTAAAAATGATTTCATAAACTGATTCAAGACAATAATTTACAGAATCATTGATTCATAATAGAAAATCATTTTTCGGTCATAACTTTTGCACAAACTTTTTATCTAATTGGAGACGGATGTTTTCGTCCTTGAATAAGAATGTGTCCTCTTTTGAAATTAAGGTTTTGATAATATTTATAAAAGAAACTAATCAAGCTTGGTATACATGTTTATATTTAACACAAAGCGATGAAAAGAACTTTCGTATGCTATGCTAAATGATAAATTGTCTTACCTTGCATTACTTGATTATTTTCTTATCTCAAATAGTTTTTGTGTTTTTTCTGTTTGAATAACATATGTGGTTTCCTCACCTTGCTATTCATTCTCTTGTTTGTCGATTTAGTAATATTTTATTAATCAATGTGCTATTTGTAGGAGTGTTTGGGATAACATCTAGGTGTGTCGAAAATGTTAGTTTAAATACTTAGATAAGTCATATAAGTTCAAAAATGTTTAAAACATGTAATATACTAAAAGGCTTCTTGTTAAGTTTGTCATATGTGCAACATAAATGTTTTATGTACTTATATGATTTCTTGATTTCATATTTCTTGTGTCGTTTTCTAAAAACCACAAGAATGTACATCGGATCATAATCTACACTTATGTTGATAATGTACTCTCCCGTTTTCCGTTTCATGATCACTTTACAAGCTTCATAGTAGGATTGACAACTTGATTATTTCATCCGATATACTCAAGTAAATTATTTTGCAACGCAAATATAATTGGTCATATCCGAAAATCCAAACTCTAGCTTTCCAACAACATATGTTGAATTAGCTTACACAACCATTTTTGTTCACCTTATGGACAACTTTAGATTTTTATATTTAAACATGACACCTTCGTCACCTTAGTTGTTTCAGAAATAATATTAATAAAAACGAAGCAAAGTATCATCATTGTTACTCTTCGATAGGCCATTGTAGGAATATAAATTTTCCTAACTTGAGAATGAATACTGGAGAACTTATTGCACTAGAAACTCAATTTGACCTAACGGTTGAATTGCTTCCTTGATAGAAGTTGGGTATGTGGAATCACCCGTAAAAATGGTTGTGTTTAGCCGTAATTGAGCACCACTAGTAATAGTCTCATATTCATTCTCCCACATGGGAAATCTATACTCCTATTTTTTCCTAAAGTAAGTTTACAATGAAAATACTTTGCGTTGTCTTAGGATTACTAATCAAACAAGTTGTAAAATTAAATTTTCTTTTAGTTAATCCCAACCACTTGCCTCATCAAGCGATTATCTTGCTTTGATCGAGAAGAGCTACATTACTTCAAGGATGAAGTTCATTGTACGCTAATCATCATCCGTAATAACTACACTTAGTTCATTACCTTCACTAAACCAAAACAACCTTCTAAACAATTCACTTTCTTAAGGACGCATATACATGTGTTTTCTTACTCTTCAAAATACCAACACATAGGTAAACACCATCTAGATCTAAACGAAGTCTATGATTGTCCCGAACTAGCACCTCACAACTCTATTGTCTTGAACACCATCATGTACTCTTTCCTTTCTTGATAGATACCTTCCACGCCATTGTTAATACAAACGATTTACTAATCTAGATCATAAATCCGTTTTAAGCTTCTTGAATAGCGCTTGCTAAAGTTGATAAACCTGTGTGTTGTTTGTGAGCTCGATCTCACTTGTTTGCTTATGTGCCATTTCTACATGCTATACTTAGTATGTTTTACTTGTATACATGTATACTTACTGTAGAGATCATTAGTTTCTAATTTCGATACTTAGAACAAAATGTTGCAATCTGACTGATAAGGAATCTGTCTCAGATGCCGGATCCCTGGGCTATAACTAGCCGGATCCCTCAAGTGAAGGATCCGTGGGATCCGGGTGGACAGAAGTGCATTTCTTGCTTCCTTGCATCAATCCAACCTTCCAGACCTTCTCATACTATCTAAACATGATACCTTAGGATCATTTATGTTTTCCTCAAGCTCAGTAGGTCTCAAACTCACTCATAAATAACTTAAGATCATTTTCAAGGTGCTTGTAGATATATCATTTCATCAAAACTCATTACTCTTCCGCTCTTATACTCACACATGATCCCTCACATGTTAATACATCTAGCTTTAGAAATCTTTCAATTTTAGCAAATTGATCGTAGTCATCCTTACCTCAAAATATGTCGAAATGGGTCAAATTTTAGCTTTTCCATCTTAAACTTTTAGGATATCCTCCAAAAGATTACCTTAAGTTACTATCTGAACTCTAGGATCATTTAGCTCCATTTGACACTCTCAAATCTTTAGTGTCATCCTTGGTCACTCATTGGTACTTATAAAAGTTCCAATTTCTTACATAAAAGACAATCATTAGCTACATCACTCATTGCCCTTAAGCATTGAAGTACCCTTTCATTTAAGACACTTAGATGGACTGAAACACTAAAGAATGTATAGACATTAGACCTTACAAACATCATTGTTATCTTTTCTTAGCTGCTGAGAGACGGATCCCTAGGATTAGCCTAGACGGATCCCTCATTGGAGGGAAACGTGGGATCCGTATGACAGATTCATGTCAACTCTAGTTAAAACAAATCATTTCAAGCTCATCTTGCTAGCTTGAACACTCCATATCATCTTAATTAAGCTCCTAGATCAGTACAACTCTTAAGTTGACTCTTGTGCATGCTAATCATCACATTCCAAGGAATTTTAGTGGCTTAAGTCTTGAATGCACTTGACAAATCCCTTGCTTTATAAACCACATTGTTAGGACTCCTAAAGTCATCATATTCATCTTCATTTTTAGCACCTATAAATCTTTACAAACCTCCTTGAATCATCTCATCATGAGGAAAGCTCCAAGTGGTAACTCATCCACCAAAGGACCACCCAAGAAAATTGCTCGTGTTGTACATGAAATTTCTTCAACCGAATCATCTCCGGTTAAATTCAACATGATATTTGCTATATTTCTGAGTATATGATTATTGGTATAGTTCATATCTCATTTTGATGCCAAATTTTTCTTGGTACATCACATTTTCTGTATTTTAGTTATAGATAGACGGATCCCTACGTTTTGCCTACGCGGATCCCTCCAAGGAGGGAACCGTGCGACAGAAGACTAGTTTTCTACTAAATTGAGTCTTATTTGCAGGAAATTATGCATTATATACTTGTCCTCTAATCTTTGTTTTGTAGATTTTCAATTTACACGTGGAGACTTTGACACTCTAAGCTAGGGGGAGCTTTGTGTCAAAGTAATACATCGCAAAATTACTTGCAATATTAGGATTACATTTCATGACGTCCCTTTGCAAAGTTGCACTCATCAAGGGGTGTTGGGATATGAATGTGCTGAAGAATGTTAAAGTACTGAAGATTGACAAAGTACTGAAAAAGTCAAAGTACTGCTAAAGAGAGAGTCAAAGTACTGCTGTCGAATTCAAAGTACTGCAAAGCTAAAGAACTGTTATATTCGTTTATGGAAAGCTTTGTTTATTCTAGAAGGTTCTTTGTTTAGATTACTTGTCGTACAAGGATACAAATTGTAAACCGACTAGGGTTATCCTTGAGCCTATAAAAGGACCCGCCAATTGATAAGATCGTTTATGAGCTCTAGGGGATAATAATAACAACAATTATAATGCACAGCGGAATAAGAAAACATCGTTTGTTATTATTAACAAAGTTCTTCGTCATCATCTCTAAACTACTAATCGACTAAACATCTCTACCATACTAAATACTAACCTAGACGTTTACATGAACATACGCCTAGGAACTAACTACTAACCATTACTCTAGGCATCCCCTAAACGCCTGTACACACACACACACACCTTTGGTGTTCACATCTTGACACACAATAAATCTAATTCTCTACCTCTCTTTATATACTAGAGAGTCTAGGGTTACAATTGACTACTAGGGACTAAATAATAAAGTCTTCTTTAACAAGTAAGTCCCTTGTCTTTCTTTCTTCATCAATTGTCTTCATAAGTCCTTCATCTTTCATATTTTGTCATAATAAACTCAATCATAATTCCTAACAATCTTCCCCTAGTTGATAATGACAAAACCAAATAAGCAAGAACTTCCCCTGAAGTTAAGATGTCATGAAAGATAAGAACTTCCCCTTAAACATGCAATCACCAAGAATCTTCAAGTTGCAAACCGTCTTTGTCGCCTTTCTTCCCCTTTTTGTCATAATCCACTAGGAGAAGCTAAGTAGAAGCAAATTTGATTCCAACCACCACAAACCAATATCATACGACTAATCCATCCTTCTAATGCCTCAAGATACCCTCCATGAAGTTTTTCGCAACTAATAATGAAATTAAGGCAATAGAAATTTGAACCAATAGTACAAATACTAACAAGTAGTAGTAAAAACCTTCCCCTCGAATGATGCATGTAAATAACCATAAGAACTTGTCGAATAACTAACCACCATGATCACAAATACGTTGTAGTTCCAGCCATGAAGAACATAGTACCACCCAAAATACTAATAAAGATGACTACAATAGCATTTGTGACCAAGCATTAGTAACATGAAGAATAGTTATTTATCTTGAACCTGATTTATAAACATCAGGTCACAACCAAAAACTCAAAATCCAAAACATCATACGTGTGTCGTCCGACAACTAAAAATCCAAATATGTCAAATTATGTGTGTCGACTTCCCCTCAAATCAATAACCATATTCTATCCAATATCCAATCACCAAAACCTGTGTGTAATCTGATAAACTCCTCTTGAAGGAGCAATTTTTAACTAGCAATAGTAATCCATGTTAAGTGATCCATTACTCCTCCTCTGTTGTCCACGCTCGTATAATCCACTACCAATCACGCTCGATCCAAGATCCAATCATGTGTGTGTTACCCGATATCTCTCAAACCAAATTCATAAACTGTCCATATTGAGCCCATAAAATAAATCAAGTTCAACCTATTGTCAGTCTCTCAAATCTGTGATAAAAAGCATCCTGTGTTATTCACTGACACAGAATGTCTCATCCTTTCCCCTGAATTCAAGCCTGTTGATGATAACTTGGTAGTTCTTAGAGTACCAAGAACTAATGATGTGTACAGTCTGGATATGAAGAGTCTTCACTCTTTTGGAAGAGCTACATGTTTAGTGGCAAAAGCAACATCTGAAGAAGCACATCAGTGGCATAGAAGATTGGGCCATGTAAATTTCAAGAATATCAACAAACTGGTCAAAGGGAATTTAGTTAGAGGTTTACCTTCAAAGACTTACAAGAATGATCACTCCTGTTTGGCGTGCAAGAAGGGTAAACAACACAAAGCTTCATGCAAGAAGCTTGAGGAAAGGAGTATTAGAGAACCTTTGGAGCTGTTACATATGGATTTATTTGGACCTGTTGCAATTGCAAGCATAAACAAGAAAAAGTACTGCTTGGTTGTGACAGATGATTGCAGTAGATTCAGTTGGGTATTTTTCTTAGGATTTAAAGATGATACTTTTGATGCTATCCATAATCTTATTATAGCACTTGAAAACCAACTGAGACTCAAGGTTAGAGGTAGTAGATGTGATAATGGAACTGAATTCAAGAACAAGCTTATGGATGAGTTTTGTGCCAACAAAGGGATCAAGAGGGAGTTCAGAATTGCAAGAACACCACAACAGAATGGTGTTGTAGAGAGAAAGAATAGGACTTTGATTGAAGCAGCTAGAACTATGCTTGCAGATTCACTTTTACCTATTCAATTCTGGGCTGAAGCTGTAAGTACTGCTTGCTATGTGCTTAACATAGTATCAATCACAAAACCTCAGATGAAGACACCTTATGAGTTGCTGATGGGAATTAAACCCAATATACGATTTCTGAAGCCTTTTGGATGCCCTCTCACTATTCTTAATACCATTGATAATTTGGGCAAGTTTGATGGCAAGTCAGAAGAAGGTTATCTCTTAGGGTACTGCACCAACAGCAAAGGCTTTAGAGTGTACAACAGAGTCACTAAGAAGGTTCAAGATTGTCTTCATGTTGAATTTTTAGAAGATCAAGACAATCAGAAGGGTAAAGGTCCTGATTGGATGTTTGATCTTGAAGTTTTGACTCCTTCTATGAACTATGTACCTGTTAGAGAAGAAAATCAACCTGTACACAATGGAGAAGATTTACAGTATGTTGTTCATGGAGTCCATATTAGACCTAATGTTGTCCCTGATGAAGAACCAATATCTGTTGAACCAAAGACAAGTACTGATGCACCAAAATCCTCATTGTCTGCTGAGGATCAATCCATTCAAGATGAACTAAATCAGATGCTTTTTCAAGATGTTTTAGTACATTATTATGATGATGAACAGAGAAGAGCTTATGAGGAAGCAAAGAAAAAGACAAAGAATGCAGAGTTCACTCACAGTACTTTGGTTGACAGTACTTTCGATCAAAGTACTGCTGCACCTGTTGACAGCACTTTGGATGATTTGGATGATTCTACCATGCTTGGTTTAGAAGATACTGATGATGAGTATGATGCTGAAGGTATTTTCACAAATTCCAATGAAGGTGCTGATTACACAAACCTGGATGATGATTATGAAGTTCCACAGACTCCTACCTTAAAAGTTCATAAAGATCATCCTACTGGTCAAATCATTGGACCTTCTTCTCAAGGAGTGCTTACAAGAAACAAAGGTAAGGGTATTTCTACACCTCACAATGCTTTACTTAGCTTTGTTTATAAACAAAACAGGCTGAATCACAAGGATCATCAAACATGCCTGTTCACCTGCTTTATCTCTCAAGAAGAACCCAAAAACATAGCTTAGGCATTAACTAAGGAGAGTTGGGTTGAAGCTATGCAAGAAGAACTTCTTTAATTTAAACTTCAAGAAGTTTGGGTACTATGTAATCTACCTGATGGCAAGAAGGTAATTGGTACAAGATGGGTGTTCAGAGTCAAGAGAGATGAACGAGGGAATGTCATCAAGAACAAGGCAAGGTTAGTAGCTCAAGGCTACAGACAAGAAGAATGAGTGGATTATGATGAAGTATTTGCTCCAGTAGCAAGGATTGAAGCAATTCGAATCTTTCTTGCTTTTGCATCCTATATGGGATTTCAGGTTTATCAAATGGATGTAAATAGTGCCTTTTTATATGGCAAGATTACAGAGGAGGTATATGTCAAACAGCCTCCTGGTTTTGAAGATCCTACACATCCTAACAAAGTCTACAAGGTGGTTAAGGCTCTTTATGGCCTTCATCAAGATCCTAGAGCTTGGTATGAGAGGCTCTCTACTTTTTTATTGCAACATGGTTACAGAAGGGGCGCCATTGACAAGACTTTGTTTATCAAGAGAGACAAGAAGGATATCATGTTGGTTCAAGTGTATGTTGATGATATCATATTTGGAGCTACCAAACAGTCCATGGTCAAGGAGTTTGAGCAGCTGATGCAGAATGAATTTCAAATGAGTTCAATGGGTGAGTTAACTTTCTTTTTGGGACTTCAAGTTAAGCAGTCAAAGGAGGGTATTTTTATCAGTCAAGACAAGTATGTATCTGACATACTTAATAAGTTCAACTTTGATGCTATGAAGCCAGTAACTACACCTATCAAGTCTATCAACTCACTGGGAAAAGATGAAGATGGACAACCTGTTGAAGTCAAGTTATACAGATCAATGATTGGTTGTCTTATGTATCTCACTGCATCTAGGCCTGATATCATGTTTGCTGTTTGCTTATGTGCAAGATATCAAGTCTCACCAAAGGTCTCTCATCTGAATGCAGTAAAGAGAATTTCAGTTATTTGAAACAACAACCTAAGTTAGGGTTATGGTATCCAAAGGATTCACCTTTTCACTTGGAAGCTTTTTCAGATAGTGATTATGCAGGTGACAATTATGATAGAAGATCAACCACTGGAGGATGCCAATATCTTGGAAGAAGATTAGTCTCATGGCAGTGTAAGAAGCAAACAATTGCAGCAACATCCTCTACTGAAGCAGAATATGTGGCTGCTGCAAGCTGTTGTGGACAAGTTTTGTGGATGCAGAATCAACTATTGGACTATAGATTCAATTTCAAGAATACTCCTATCAATATTGATAATGAGAGTACTATTTGCATTGTGAAGAATCCAGTTTATCATTCCAAGACCAAGCATATTCAGATTAGGCACCATTTCATCAGAGATTGTTATGAGCACAGGCTCATTAATGTGGTCAAGGTTCACACGGACGATAATGTAGCTGACTTACTCACCAAAGGCTTTGATGTTTCAAGATTCAATCACTTGGTGGTCAGCATTGGCATGATTAATTACTGAGTTACATTTGAGGGGAGGACTATTTAGTGTAAGTATAGTCCTATGCATTATTTGAGGGGAGGATATTCATGTTTATATGTTGTATTTGTTATTGAAAAGAGGAGATTGGGAAAGTACTGTTTTTATGAAAGTACTGCTTGGAAAGTACTGCTTTTTGGAAGTACTGCCCACGTGTCGTATCAAAGTACTGTTCCAACGGTAATATTGAGGGGTAACTACTACTAACGGTAACTTTGTTATTAAGGGTTGTGATTTTTATTTATTTTTAAATCTCACCTATAAATAACTACTCTCCGAATTTCCCTCTCATATTGATCACTTATAATCTTTTCCATATCTCTCTCTCTTTCACCCATATTATTCGTTATATCACTTTCTGTGAACACATATCATAAATGGCAAATCGTAATACAGTTTCAAAACACAGCATGGTGGCGAATTTAGAAAAGACTGAAGCTAATGTTATCTTTCATGATATCATTGATTTTCTCACTGGGTCGCCGATTAGTTATGCACTTTTAGTGGAACCAGATATCATTGAGCCCTGGATTCAACAATTTTGGGAAACTGCTAGGGTTCATATGGAGAATGATGATTCGTATATTCAAGCAACAGTTGCTGGGAGAACTGTGAAGATTACTGAAGCCTCTATACGTGACGACTTATTGTTTGATGATGCAGAAGGGGCTGTTCGTTTTGATAAGCAACTGATTTGGGATACATTCAGCAACATTGGCTATGAAGGGTCATTAACTGAACAAACATTCAAGAAACCCTTATTTTGTCCTCAATGGAAGTATTTAGTTCATGTACTACTTCATTGTATTAGTGCTAAAAGTACATCATGGGAGCAATTTGGGTCTAACATAGCATCTGCTATAGTGGGATTAGCTACAGATCGAATTTTCAATTTTTCAAGGCTGATCCTAGATGGAATGCTCTCACACATCTCTCATGGTTCAAGATGGTTGATGTATCCAAGGTTTATTCAAGTGTTCCTGAACAAACAACTTGCTGATGTACCTAAGCCTACTAATCTACTACCTATTGTTGTGCAACCAGCCAAGATCTTTACTTTTATGGCAAGGAAAAGTGATTTATTCACTGGCAGGGACACTCCATTGACTACTTCAATGATGGAGATTGTTCAAGCTATTCGAGATGAGGCTGCAGCTAGTGATGAAAGAGAAGGTACTGCTTCTCAAAGTGCTGCATCTCAAGAAACTTCAACCCAAGGTACTGCTTCACAGGGTACTGACGTTAATGAAGGTACTGAAGTTTCTCCCACCTCATCCCACCATACTACTTCTCCTATGGCATCACCAGAAAAAGATGTTCCTGTTTTCTCATCATCTTCTGGAAGAGATATTCCTATACCCCCTGAAAGATTAGTGTTGGATAATCATACTCTGACAAGGGCGGTTGTCAGATTGCAGAAATCTTTTGATAAACAGGCTATTCAGATTAAGAAATTGAAGCTTAAGTTTAGAAGATTAAAGAACTTTGTATGGCCATTGGTTACACATCACAGGTTATGGGTCAAAGCTGAAAAGAAGAAGCGAAGGCATTTGAAGGAGACCACCAAAGGCAAAAAGGTTAAACAGCATTCTTCTGTCCAATTGGGGAGGAATTTAGAAGAAGAGAATTTGAAAGAAGATGCTGAATTTCATGAAGAAAAGGAGAATGAACCTCAAGGTACTGAAGAGCATGTCAATATTGAAAGTACTGAGGAAGAAAGGATTAAAGTTCAAAGTACTAATGATCAAGGTACTGAAGATCAAAGTACTGGCTTTCATGAAACATCTCGACAAGAATTAATTACACCAAGGGTGTTAGATTTTGAAGAAGAAGCTGGTCCCTTAACAGTTATAAAAGAAAAGGAAGCTGATATACCTAAACCTATACATACAACAAGTGATGATGAAACCATTGCTGAAATCTTGCATGATTTATCAAAGCCAAGGGGTGTTAGCATTCCAGGAGTGCAAGAAGAGGAACAAATAAAAGCTTCTCAATCTACTATAGATCCTAAGGATAAAGGAAAAGGTAAATTGGTAGAGACAAAGAAGAAAAAGAAACCTACTTTAGCACAGATAAGGGCTGCTCAAGTTGCTATGAATGAGGAAGCAGCTAGAAAGATACAGGAAGAATTAAATGCTGAAGTTGTCAATGAAGAGGCTATGAATGAAGAAGCAGCTAGGAAATTACAAGAAGAATTGAATGCTGAAGCTGCTATACCATCTCCTATTCCTATTTCTTCTCTACCAAGAAGACCAAATCTAGCTGATTCGCGCAAAACAGTCAAGTCAAACAGACATAAAACTGCTCAGACACAAATGCAATGAAGATCAAGGAATATAGTGGGTTCCCGGGTCGTTAAGTCCCACGGAGACTCAATGGTGTGTTAAACACTGATTCAGACGATAGAATGATCACTAATGATAGCGATCAGGAAGGATTTGGATATGATAATTACACTACTGAAAAAGGTTATAAACAAAAGCGACTTAAATGCAAATTAAGAAAATTAAAAAGTTAAAATCTATTAAATAAACGCTATCACTATTTTTAAAATGATGAACGTTTAAAACCAAAAACGTACGTTTAAATACAAATAACGTAATCGTATTAAATAAAAAGTGAAACTTATACAATATAGATCCTAAAAATATGAAAAATACATTTTTACAAACCTAATGATAAGAGAAAATTATTAGAAAAGGAAAATTATTTTTAACACTATTTAATTAATTACTATTAATTAAAAACTAATTTAACTATTTAATAAATACTCTAAAATAAAAGAAAATAGGAAATAAGGCTAGAAAAATAAAATTAAGACTTAGAAAAATCTAAAATATGATAAAACTAATTTTAAAACAGAAAATATATTTTTTTTGACTTTTTATATATTTATTATTAATTAAAAACTATTTAAAACTAATTAAATTGTGAAAAATACCAAATAAAAGGAGAAAAATAAGGAAAAATATTTTTTATACTTTTTATATTTATCTTAAACTATTAAAATTGAAAAATTATTTTTTGGAACTTTTTCTTAATTAATTGCAATTAAAGCTAATTAAAAGGATTAAAAACTAATTTAAATTAAGAAAAATAGCAAAACAACTTAGAAAAATCTGAAAATTTCAGGAAAAGTCTAAAATGATACTAGGTATCTAGGAAAAACAGAAAAACAGTGGCTTGTTTGTAAGAAATTGAAACTGCAACCCTAGTGCTTATGAAATAAGCACTTAAATAAGCCAAAGAGTACTAAAAGGGAACCAACTAAACACAGAAGCTTTGTTATGCTAAAATTACTCTAAAACAACTCATTACAACAATTCTTAACCTCTAGTTTGCAAGTCGCTAAGATTTGGCTACTTTAAGCTTATGTACCAAGAACAGGTTGAGGGGTCTCACTTGCAGCCTATTAATAAGCCATCAAATAAGCTCAGATTCAAAACCAAAAATGGGACCCTGTACTATACCTGGGTGACTGCTTATAAACCAAAATGGGGACCTAGAGGAGCTCAAATGAACTCACGGCAAGATCTGCAAGAATGCTCAAGATCCTGTGCAGCTTATTGCTCTGCACAGGGTAAATGCTCAGGCCAACTTCAGGCTTAAAATTAAGCTACTAAATAAGCCAGGTGCCTAAAACTAATTATTGCAATCTCTAATAGACCTAGCAAGGTGCATGTAAACCAAAAATGGGCCTCTCACAAGCTCTTATGAGCTTATGGCTAGATCTGCAAGTTACTGAGACAACACTGCTTATGGGGCTTTTGACTTTTTTTTTTGACAGAACTAAATATTTGACTTTGGTGACTTTTGAACTTAATCTATGGACTGAATGTTATGTAAGATGATGAATTGAAACTACTGCAACCTATAATTATGATTTCTAAACACAAAGCAGGCTTTTGATTTTCAAAAAGTCTAACAGTCTAGCACTTGGAACAGATTTACCATTATTATGACTTTTGAGCGAATACATTGACTAATTTACGACAGATATTAGTTAAGTGACCCTATCTGAGAGTGAGCATGCACATTTCTAGCACTAACCAAAGCTCAAGCACAAAAACTCCAACTGATCCAAACACTATGTATAGAATAGATAAGCACACTACTTCTAGCAATCCTCAAATCTGATCCCTACTAACTATCAATTCAGATCTCAATCTCATTAACACACCTAAATTACACAATAAACTTTAGCTATAACTATCCATCCTAAGCTTAAACTAACAATGCAGGTTCTAAAAAAAAAATATATAAATGAAAAGAGATAGAGCATTCACAAATTGTCTCACTATAATGTACCTTGAATTTGAGCTATAACCACACTGAGCTAAGCTAATCCAATCCAAACCTCAACAATGCATCTACCATATTCCATTTCCAAATCCAACTGAGCTCCAGTTCGACCTTTATTGACTGTTTTGAAATTTTGATTGGACGTTGAGCTTAAACAAGTGATAAGTCCACTAAAAGCTATGAAAAGCTTAAATGACCTTAGAGAAACAGTAGCATGAGCTACTTGAAAGCATAAAACTGAAATGGAACTAATTTTCTATTTCAACTAATTTCTTATCACTTTGAAATTTTGCTTGAGAGTAAACAAATAACAAACTAAGAATAAATTTGAGGTACATTAACAAAACTCATTAGTTGCTCTAACTAGCATTTAACAGTGATGAAATAAAGAACAAGTAATTTTATCCAAAGAGTGAATTTCACTAAACTTGAAAACAGAATACAATGTACTCAATACAATACTGAAATTAAACTGACTTGAATAAGAAAAACGTTCAAAGGAAATGTAACAACTGATACAAGCTAAAGAAAAATGAAAGGATGCTCAAATGACTAAAAACTAACTATTTACTAAAAACTAACTAACTCCTTCTAGCTTCATCACTCTTCCTTTTTTATAGTCCCACTGCTTCTCTCTCTCATCTCTGATAAATCCCACCATAAATCTTGACTCTTGGATCATTTTTGAGTGATCTTGGCCCTTCATGTGTTTTGGCGGGAAATGAGTTTTAAGCATGTGGGGTGAGATTGAGTGTGTGATAGGGAAGTAATGAATGTATCTTGGCTCTTTGTGTTTGGAGAGGAGGTGTAGGTGATGATGGAGTGGAGGTGGAGTGTGATCAGGGAGTTGCAGGCTAGGGAAATGATGGAAATGGTGCATCATGTGAATGAGAGAGGGAAGTGGTGTGGGTCAAAGCATTTGACCGGTGTTAAACAAAAGGGTGGGTTGGATTCGGGTATAAACCGGGTATATTGTTGGGCTGGGGATTGGATTGGGTAAAACAGTTGGGCCAAGGGTATTTGTTTTGGGCTTGGGGGTTTATATAAGGTCCATTTGGTTTGTTAAAGTATTAATACAAGGGACCAAATATGTAAAACTAAAATTCCCAAGGACCAAACATGTAAATTATGAAAAGTAGTCAAGGGGATGGTCTTGCCAAGCTTTAATAGTCCAAGGGTTGATTTTGACGTTTTTGAAAATTTCCAAGGACTAGATTTGACCATTTTGGATTTTCAGGGACTAAATTGTAATTTTCTCAAAACTTTTTACATTTTTCACCAAAGGACCAAATTTGACAAGTTATGATTTAAAAGGGACCTTTGATGATTTTTCTTTTGAAATTTGGCTCAGGGACTATTTTTGACAATTTTTGAAACTTGGGGGACTAAAACTGCAATTTTTGCAAATTTGATATGTTTTTCATCTGATTTTGATATTTTTGCATTTAAAACACATAAAACACTGATTTGTGATATTTTGATCATTTTGATGTGTTTCTGAGTGTTTTCAGATGACTTTGCAGTTTATTTTGTACAAAAATGATGAGTATTTAGACACTCATCACTAGCTAAACAAAGAAATGCAATGATGGCATATTTAAAAAGTCAAGGATATGTTGGATTGAACAAGTTAAATTATGTTGAGATGAAAAGTTTATATGAAGCTGTTAGAGAAGCTTATCAGAAACATGTTGATAGTATCAAAGACTATAAAGAGGTTGATACTCAGAAAGAAGATGTTAAGAAAGGAAGCTTAAAAAGAAAAAGAAAAACTGAAGTTGAAGATTTACAATCATCAAAGAAGGTTGAGTTAAGATCTGATACTAATGATGAGCTAAGGAATTACTTAAGAATAGTAGAATTTTAGTATTCTAAAGATGATGATGAAATAAAGATGAACAAATCTCCAATAACTACTTTTGAAGTTGTAGAATCGAAGGATGGAAGTTATTTGATGTTTCACAGAGAAGATGAAAGCTTCAAGGTGTTCAACATGTTATGGGATTTATTGCACATAATTGATAGGGTGGATTTATTTCATTTATATCATTTGGTACGAGATTATTTTGAACACAATCCATCAGAAGGAGTTGGTTTAGTCTTGCTTGGGGATCTCACAACTATTTGGGAAACTGAAGAACAAAGCACTGCTGGGATTTGGAAGAATCAAGAAGATTGGGAGATTGTTAGCTGGAGATTCTTTGAAGAATCTGGAGTACATGTTCTAGAATTAGAAGATGGGACTATGATTCATATCCTAGCAGATAGAAGATATCCACTTACAGCAGATCTTATGAGAAGAATGCTAGAGCATGGAATGGAAGTTGAAGAAGACAATGAAATTGCTCTTACGGTCATCAAATTGTTTATCAGATGGACTACTATGGCTGATGATGATGAATAACTGGTATGAATTTTAATTGAATAAATTTTTGATATATCAGTACTTTATTCAAAGTACTGCTGATCAAACAGTACTTTCATCAAAGTACTGCTTGCAGCTTTAAACCAGTTAAATAATTTTTGAAAGAAACCTTTTGTTAAGTGACAAATTTTTGAAACAAAGGTTAAATGAAATAAATGGTTTTTGATATGGTAACATCAATAGGTTATCAATCCACCATGGTTACAAAAGGATTGGCTAATCCATGAGCAAACGACTCTGGTAAAGATATCTCAAATCCGTTTTATAGTTGACAACTTGCTAATAAGTTGGATGGTAATCAACTCACCATATCAGTAAATGTAAAGAGTTGGCTAGCCCACAAGCAAATGGCTTGTGGTAAAGGCTGTGGAAAAACCATTATTTGGTAATTAGTTCACCATAGATGAAAGAACTAACTAGTCCAAAAGGGTACAACTTTTGGTAAAGACAAATCAAATATGTTGATAGCTGATGATTTGCTAAAAATCATATGGTTATCAATGTACCATGATCTTACACATCAAAACATTTGGCTACTCCAGAGTTAATGGCTTTGGTAAAGAGACATTAAATCCATTAAATTTTCAATGATTCACCTCTCACAGGAGTTTACACACCTGGATGTGATGAGAATAGACTGAAACTTAAAACTGAATTAATGTACAAACTGTCTTATGTTGCTGAAAAGATGGAGTATTGCTAAATGTTGCTGAAAAGAGATTACTGATCAAGAATGCTGAAAAGAATAATTTCTAAAGAATACTTTGATAATGATGATATAAGCACAGAGTCTACAAAGATACAATCCAAAGACAAAAACACAATATTTCCTTGAAGATGGAGCTGTTACAAATATGTTTACAAAGGAACTTGAAGTCAAGCAAGTAGAATTCAAGTTAGGGGAGGATTGTTGGGATATGAAAGTGCTGAAGAATGTTAAAGTACTGAAGATTGACAAAGTACTGAAAAATTCAAAGTACTGCTAAAGAGAGAGTCAAAGTATTGCTGTCGAAGTCAAAGTACTGCAAAGCTAAAGAACTGTTATATTCGTTTATGGAAAGCTTTGTTTATTCTAGAATGTTCTTTGTTTAGATTACTTGTCGTACAAGGATACAAATTGTAAACCAACTAGGGTTATCCTTGAGCCTATAAAAGGACCCCTAGATTGGTATTAGAATTATGAGTTTTAGAGAAGAGTTTTAGATTTCTAAAGTACGATTATTATTAGAGTTTTAGAGTTGTTAAAGAATCTGCATAACAAGCAGATTTAGAGTTATTAATAAAAGTTAAAGTTATATTCTTCTTAGATTTGTTAAGTAAATTCCGCGTACTGAATAAAGATTACTCAGTGTTTCATTGTTAATAACTTAGGATTTATCTGAGGTTATTAAACCTTAACAAGCTATTTAAGTTAGTTTGGTTAGAGTACATCGATCCAACAAGGCGGAGCATATTCGTCAATTAGACGAAATCTTTTGCAAACTTAGTTGCAAATGAATTAGCTTAGTATTTTTTTTTCTTCTTGACGCCCTAACAAAGGGATGGACTCGTCAAGGGGGAGTTAAGACGAGAACTCTTCCCGTCACTTGCTTTCTATTTTTTTTTTTTCTTCTTTCACATGTTTTTCTTAAAACAATGTGTTAGTTCCTTTCCAAAGCTCTTTTTGTTTCGACAAAAGGGGGAGAAGAAAGTAAAAACTACAAACTCAAACTTTTATGAATTTTAGTTTTTCCTTAAAATAATTTTATGTTTTGTCATCGACAAAAAGGGGGAGATTGTTAATACAAATAAGCCGTAAAAACGTTTATTTATATTTTACGATTTTCTAATATTTTGTCGATAACAAACGTAAAATCATTTTAACGAAACAAATAAAATACGCAATTGGTTTGAGCCAATAGTTTTCTAACACACTTACGTTTTCACATAAAACACTAAAACAAGTATAACTGATTTTATGATTTAGTAATACATATGTATAACAACTAGTGTTTACATATTGAGTGAAAATATACATAACTAGTAGATATTATAATGGGTAATACAATTGGGTAGAAACTTAAGTATTTGGCCCATTGACCAAATACATTGAATGTAGTTGGGTAAAACCCAAAACCCATGACCCATACCCAATGTCTAGATACATTGTAACTTGGTAGGCACTCAAAACCATGGACTAGATGCATTGAATCTACTTGGTACCCAAAACCCATGACCCATACCCAATGTCTAGATACATTGTACCTTGGTGGGCACTCAAAACCATGGACTAGATGCATTGCATCTTGTAGATACATTAAATCTACTTGGTACCCATAACCCATAACCCATGACCCATGACCCATGACCCAAAACCCATGGGTAAAAGGGAGCGTCCCACGGATCCCCAGTAATACACTGGACGGATCCCTCAAGGGAGGGATTCGTGGGATCCGTGGAACAGTAGCTATTTTCTCTCTATAAATAGTGAGCCATTTCTTCATTGTTTCATCCCCCTTTCTAACATACTTTCTCCTTGAGTTAAAAACTCTCTAACCCCAGATCCAAGTGATCTATGTATGTAGTTTTGTTTCTGTGTGTGATCCTCTAGGTTCCTCTTAAAGGCGAGATCACCACCTTTGAAGTCAAGCAAGCTCAAGTCCATGAGTTGCCATGCTTCCTCATCATCAAGACTACTGAAGTCCTTTTGTTGATGGTTCTTTTCTTTCTCATAAGAAGTGTAGTGTTGAAGACATTAGTGAAAGATGTCTCAAGATTCAAGACGAAGACATTAGTGAAGGGTGTCGATCGTCCATATTGAAAGCACTAGTGAAGGGTACGTAGAAGTCAAGGCTAGAGGCATTAGTGAAGGGTGCCTAGAAGTCAAGTCACAAGACATTAGTGAAGGGTGTCTTGAAGATCTAGTTAAAGGCATTAGTGAAAGGTGCCTTATATGTACATTCGATATGGTATGTTTCGATGTACAAGATAGATTAGTATTGGATCCAAGGATATAAATATCCTTGATGATGTTGTAATAAGGAGTTGATCTCCTTTGGGGTTAGGTGATTGGTGTAGTGTTGGGTAGTAGTTCCTCCATTATAATGGAACTAGGTACTTAGCCTAGTACCTAATAAAGGGTTGGCGACGTTGAGGTAGGTGTGGTTCACCTTAGTGTGAAAGAACTAGGTACTTAGCCTAGTACCTGATAAAGGGTAGGCGACGTTGTGGTAGGTGTGGTTCACCTTGGTGTGAAAGAACCTCGTGGTTAGCCTAGTACCGGAAAAAGAGTAGGTGACGTTGTGAAGGCTTCTCCGCCATAAGAAGTTGGTGTTGTGTAGTGATTAAGAACTCTCGAGTAGGTGACTCGGGGAGTGGAGTAGGGCAAGGAAGGTGTCCTTGTAGCCGAACCACTATAAATACTCGTGTCGTGGTTATGTGCTTCTTACTCTTTATCTTTCATTACACTTTTATATATCTATCTATCAACGTCCAACATACACATCTAAGTAGATTGACATAAGTCGATCTAAATATTTTAAAAGGAAGTTTTAAATTGGTAAAACTATTCAACCCCCCCTTCTAGTTTTCCACAACCTTGATTTCCCCCGTTGCCTTGGTTTCTGGGTTTTCGGCATTCATTCTTATAATGCCCCTTTTCACCACAACCAAAGCAAGTTATAGCAGCCTTAGGGTCCTGAGCTGGTGCTGTTTGAACCGTTGCCAAAGATTTGGACCTGCAGTTCCTGGTCAAATGTCCGACCTTCTGACAATTGCGAAATTTGACCGTACACTGTCCTTTGTGGAGCAGTGTGCATCGATTGCACAGTGGCGCAGTCCCTGCATACGGTTTCCTTTCTCCAGTTCCAGCTGCATAGGCTCTAGCAACATTTTGCCTTTTGTTCTGGTTGTTGTTGTTGTGGTTTCCACTGTTGTTGCCGTGATTCCCATGGTTGTTGTAGCTGCGGGAGTGATCATCCCCTTTTCTCTTGTTGTCGACCACTTTTTCCTAGGCATCTTCGATCACTTGATCCATAAGTTTGTTGGCCACTTCAATAGTCTCATGGAGATCAGCAGCCTTAAAAGTGGTGACATTTCCTTTGATGGATGGGGGCAGTCCCCCGATGTACCTTTCTAGCAATCGAGTTTCAGTTTGAACCATCTCAGGGCATAGTAAAGCCAATTCCTAAAAACGCTGATTATAGGCAGCCATGTTAGTACCATGAACTTTGAGGTTCCAAAACTCATGCTTCAACTTCTTTATCTCGTTGCGAGGGCAATACTTTCGAAGCATCATTTCTTTGAAATTTTCCCATGGCATGGAGTAAGCAACATCAATGCTTGCGGACTTCAAGTAATTTTTCCACCAAGTTAGAACAACATCCGTGAAAGTGAACGATGCATACTTAATTCGAGTCGGTAGGCCACTGGCCCGATTCTTGCAAGAATTTTGAAAGGTCCATTATAACGAGGATTTAACTTTCCACGTTTTCCAAAACGGATTACGCCTTTCCATGGCGAAACTTTTAGCATGACTTTATCTCCCACTTGAAACTCAAGTGGCTTTCGTCTTTTGTCCGCGTAGCTCTTTTGACGATCACGTGCTGCTTGCAGCCGGTTTTTGATTAGCACTATCTTCTCAGTAGTCTCTTGAATTAGCTCCGGACCAGTAAGTTGGCTTTCTCCGACTTCGGCCTAACACACGGGCGATCTGCATTTTCGACCGTAGAGTGCTTCGTATGGTGCAGCTTTGATGCTTGTGTGATAGCTGTTGTTGTAAGAGAATTCGGCAAATGGCAGATGTTTATCCCAGCCATTTCCAAAATCTATCACACATGCTCTTAGCATATCCTCTAGGGTTTGAATGGTCCTTTTGCTTTGCCCATCAGTTTGAGGATGGTAAGCGGTGCTCATGTTAAGGTTAGATCCTAAAGCATCTTGAAGTGACTTCAAGAAATTCGAGGTGAAACGGCTATCTCTATCCGAGATGATGGAGATTGGTACACCATGGCGTGCGATGATTTCCTTCATGTACAATCGTGCAAATTTGTCCATACCGTCATTTTCCTTTATCGGTAGGAAATGAGCTGACTTGGTGAGACGGTCAACTATTACCCCAATAGTGTCGTAGCCATTAGAGGTCTTAGGTAGCTTGGTGATAAAGTCCATTGTTATGCGTTCCCATTTCCATTCGGGAATTTCGGGTTGTACCAGTAGACCTGAGGGTCTCTGGTGTTCAGCTTTGACTTTTGAGCAGGTTAAACACTGGCTAACATATGTCGCAATGTCGGCCTTCATGTTTGGCCACCAGTACAATTTCTTCAGATCTAGATACATCTTGTTAGATCCTGGGTGTATGGAGTATTTAGATTTATGGGATTCGTGCATAATGATATCACGAATTCCTCCGAAACGTGGAATCCAACTTCGATCCTTACAACATAAGGTTCCATCCGACCTTTTTACGAATCCATTTTCACTTTCTGGCATCCCGTAAAGGTTCTCATTTGGGCGATTCTCTTCTTTGAGTTCTTCCGATTGAGCTTCAAGAATCTTGGATGGAAGAGGTGAACAGATTGTCATACCCAAAGATCTGACTCTAAGGGGTTTTGGTCGCTCTTTTCTACTGAGAGCATCAGCAACTACATTTGCTTTACCTGGATGGTAACGAATTTCGCAGTCGTAGTCGCTGAGCAATTCCAACCATCGGCGTTGCCTCATGTTCAGTTCTTTTTGGTCCAAAATGTGTTGTAGGCTTTTGTGATCGGTGTACACTACACACTTTGTGCCATACAAATAGTGTCTCCAAATTCTGAGTGCAAACACAACCGATCCTAATTCCATGTCGTGTGTTGTGTAATTCTTCTCATGGGTTTTCAACTGGTGAGAGGCGTATGCTATTACCTTCTCTCTTTGCATTAACACCGCTCCTAGCCCTTTGTGTGAAGTGTCGCAATAAACAACAAAGTCTTCACTACCCTCGGGTAGGGCTAAGATAGGTGCACTACACAACCTTTCCTTAAGGAGTTGAAAAGCTTCTTCTTCCTTTTCTCCCCAGTCAAACTTGACGTTCTTCTGGGTTAGTTTGGTTAAAGACTTTGCTATCTTTGAGAAGCCTTCGATAAATCTTCTGTAGTATCCAGCGAGTCCTAAGAATTGGCGTATTTCAGTAGGTGTTGTGGGTGTCGCCCAATCCTTTATTGACTCGATCTTTGCAGGATCTACATGAATACCTTGACTGTCGATTACGTGACCCAGAAATTGCACAGTTGATATCCAAAACTCGCACTTCGAGAACTTAGCATACAGTTCCTCCTTCTTTAATAATTCCAAGATCAACCTAAGGTGTTCCTCGTGTTCTTTCATGCTCTTGGAATAAATCAAGATATCGTCGATGAAAACGATTACAAATTTGTCTAGGTATGGTTTACACACTCGGTTCATGAGGTCCATGAACATAGCTGGTGCATTGGTCAACCCAAAAGGCATGACTTGGAACTCATAATGTCCATAATGAGTTCTGAAGGCGGTCTTGGGAATATCTTCTTCCCAAACTCTTAGTTGATGGTATCCGGACCTTAAGTCAATTTTTGAATAAACGCTCGAACCTTGAATTTGATCGAATAAATCGTCGATCCTTGGAAGTGGGTAACGGTTCTTAATGGTCAGTTTATTCAACTCATGGTAGTCGACGTACATTCGGAAAGTTCCATCCTTCTTCTTGACGAATAGAACCGGTGCTCCCTATGGTGAAGAACTCGGTCTGATGAATCCTTTTTCCGCAAGTTCCGACAACTGGTTTGATAGCTCTTATAGTTCTGTTGGAGCTAGTCGATAAGGTGCTCTTGCCACATGAGCGGCACCAGGCACTAAATCGATTTGAAATTCGACATGTCGGGCTGGCGGAAGTCCTGGCAAGTCTTCAGGAAAGACTTCTGGAAATTCTCTCACTATGGGCACGTCCTCCAGACGTTTTTCTTCAGGTTTCTCCTCTTCCTTCCAAGTGACTTGGGCTAGGAAGAGATGACATCCTTCCTAGATACACTTTAACGCCTTATTGCAGGAAATGATGTGTAGTCTTGACGCGCTTCTTCTATCACTTCTGTCTCCTTCCACAGTTAGGACTTCATTTCCATAGGGTATTCGGACGAGCTTCTCGTCGCAAATGATGGCGGCATGGTATTTTGACAACTAATCTATCCCAACGATAACATCAAAACTGCCCAGTTCTACTGGTATGAGATCAATGTTGAATGGGTGGTTTAGCAGATTTAGGGTGCAACCTCTTATGATGGTATCTACATTTTCTATGTTACCGTTAGCTAGTTCCACATTGTATGCATTGCCTAAAGTAGTCGGGGCAATATCGAGTAGTGGACTAAATGCATTAGAAACAAAACTCCTATCCGCTCCTGTATCAAACAATATGGATGCATAACAGTTATTTATAAGGAACGTACCCGTCACGACATTCGGGTCCTCCTGAGCTTCCACTTTGGTCACTGCATAGACTCTTCCATGAGCTCCTCCACCATTTCCCTAAGTATCCTGTTGTCCAACATTCCCCTGGATCCTGCCATTTCCATGGCTTCCTTGGTTACCTCGGTTACCTTGATTTCCCCCATTGCCTTGGTTTTTGGGTTTTCGGCATTCATTCTTATAATGCCCCTTTTCACCACAACCAAAGCAAGTTATAGCAGCCTTAGGTGCTGTTTGAACCGTTGCCAAAGATTTGGACCTGCAGTTCCTGGTCAAATGTCCGACCTTCTGACAATTGCGAAATTTGAACGTACACTGTCCTTTGTGGTGCAGTATGCATCGATTGCACAGTGACGCAGTCCCTGCATACGGTTTCCTTTCTCCAGTTCCAGCTGCATAGGCTCTAGCAATATTTTGCCTTTTGTTCTGGTTGTTGTTGTTGTGGTTTCCACTGTTGTTGCCGTGATTCCCATGGTTGTTGTAGCTGCGGGAGTGATCATCCCATTTTCTCTTGTTGTCGACCACTTTTTCCAAGGCATCTTCGATCACTTGATCCATAAGTTTGTTGGCCACTTCAATTGTCTCATGGAGATCAGCAGCCTTAGAAGTGGTGACATTTCCTTTGATGGATGGGGGCAGTCCCCCGATGTACCTTTCTAGCAATCGAATTTCAGTTTGAACCATCTCAGGGCATAGTAAAGCCAATTCCTGAAAACGCTGATTGTAGGCTGCCATGTTAGTACCCTGAACTTTGAGGTTCCAAAACTCATGCTCCAACTTCTTTATCTCGTTGCGAGGGCAATACTTTCAAAGCACCATTTCTTTGAAATTTTCCCATGGCATGGCGTAAGCAACATCAATGCTTGCGGACTTCAAGTAAATGTTCCACCAAGTTAGAGCAACATCCGTGAAAGTGAACGATGCATACTTAACCTTGGCTTCTTCTTCACAATTACATATTCGAAACACAGTCTCAAGTTTCTCAATCCACCTGGTTAAACCAACAGCTCCTTCAGTTCCACTAAAACCTTCAGTCATGGTTTTGATGAAGTCCTGGTAAGTACAGCCGCGGTTATGAGTGGCTGGTCTTGAGGTTCTAGTTTCAGTAGAAGAGTGATTTGCCGTAGCTAGAGCTGCATTCACTCTTTCATTGACCAGTTGGTCTATCATCGCTTGATTCATGGTAGTGTTAATACAAATAAACCGTAAAACCGTTTATTAATATTTTGCGATCTCTTTGTGTTTTGTTGATAACAAATATAATGTTATCTTAAGTACAATTATAAAGGATACATGTTAGTTTTGTAAAGCATTTACATATAACCATTTAAATACAAAAATGTAGTAATTAAGCATTTGTTGTAATAGTTTATTAGGATGGGTAAATATCATAACCCATGGATCTTAATCCATACCCAAAGAGACTTGATACAATGTATACTTAGATACATTGAATCTAGATATAACCCATGGACCAACCCATGACCCATAACCAAAAAACCCATGGGCAAAGAGGAGCGTTCCACGAATCCCTAGGATTACACTAGACGGATCCCTTGTGGAAGGGATCCGTGGGAACAGTGAAGAAATTTGCCTATAAATAAAGAGCCATTTCTTCATTCTAACTTACCCCTCTTCTTACTAAATCTCTCATACACTCTCATTCTCTTCTAACATATAGATCACTTGATCTAGAGAGTTGTTCTTCTTTCTTTCTATTTGTGATCCTCATATAGGTCCTTCTCTAAGGCGAGATCACGAGCATTCTACAAGTCATCCAAGCAAGAGGTCCTTGATTGATTTGTCACTCCGCAAGATTTCTGTAGCGAAGATCTTGTATTTGATATTTCACATATTTGTTGTGTAATAGTTGTGTTGGGTTGGTCCACCGTGCTACGGACTCGGTATCAAGCTTTGTACCGGAAAAAGTGTAAGCAACGTTGTGAAGGCTTCTCCGCCAAGTGAAGGAGTTTGTTGACATAGTGCTTGAACTCTCGAGTAGGTGACTCGGGGAGTGGAGTAGGGCAAGGAAGGTGTCCTTGTAGCCGAACCACTATAAATCGGTTGTGTCATTTCTATCCCTTATCTTTATTTATTTGCTTGCATTATCATTAGATCTATACGTTCTCAACATCCATACGATTTCACATAATATCGAATCTAAAGTTTTTGAAATCAACTTAAAATCGGCAAAACTATTCAACCCCACATTCTAGTTTTCCACAATTGGCATCAAGAGCTAAGTTTATAAAAGTTTTAAAATAAAATTGTATTTTAAAAACTTTTCGATCACTATGGGTTCTGAAAATTATAAGGAAGGGCAATCTATGCAACGACCACCACTACTTGAAACTAATGGTTTTATATATTGGAAAAATAGATTCGAAACATATGTGAAGTCTAAAGATATTGATCTTTGGTACATTATTGTTGAAGGTGATTTTGAGGCTACCTCAAATGATGATAAAGGAAATTTAGTTCACATACCTCATGATAAACTAAATGATGAAATGAAGAAAAAACTTTCTAAAAATAGTGAAGCAAAAATGGTTTTATATAATGCTTTACCGAAAAAGGAATTCGAAAGAATTTCTATGCTTAAAACCTCTAAAGAAATTTGGAATTCTTTAGTTGTAACTCATCAAGGCAACCAACAAGTTAAAAATAACAAAATTGATTTATTTGTTCAACAATATGAACAATTTTCAATATCGGATGAGGAAACTATAGATCATTCATTTGCTAACTTTAATACTATTATTACATCTTTACAAGCACTTGATGAATCCTTTTCTAGCCGTAACCATGTTAGGAGATATCTAAGAGCACTTCCATCGAAGTGGAGATCCAAGGTGACGGCAATCGAAGAGTCAAAAGATTTGACAATCCTCACCCTCGATGAACTCATAGGCAACCTAAAAGTCTACGAGCTTGTCCTTGCTAAAGATTCCGAAGCCTCTAAGGTGAAAGAGAAACACAAATCTCTTGCCCTTAAAGCCAAAAAGGCTTCAAGCGATGAGGAGAACTCATCTTCGAGTAGTGACGACGAAGAGTACGCTATGGCGGTAAGGGACTTTAAAAAGTTCTTTAGAAGAAAGGGTAGATACGTCAAACAACCGTATGACGATAAGAAAGGCTTTCGGAAAAGCAAAGAGGACGAGAAGCCAAAGGATGATCGTACTTGCTTTAAATGTGGGGACCCAAACCACTTTATTAGTAAGTGTCCCAAACGGGATGATCAAAAGGCGTTCGTGAGCGGAACATGGGGAATGAGCGACGAGGAAGACGAAGAAATTTGCCTCATGGCAAACGACGAGGTATGTCACGAATACTATAGTAGCTCATCACTTGATGACGACTCATTGCATAATGAATATGATAAACTATGAAATATTAGCTTAAAATTAGTTAACAAAAATAAGCTTTTAAAGAGTCAAAATCAACGTTTAGATAAAGAAGTCATAGAATTAAAAGCAAAACTAAAACGTTTAGAAAAAGGTAAAATAGCAAGTGGTGAATGTGAACTTTGCGTTCAACTTCAAACACTAGTGGATAACTTAGATTCTAAAATTGCTAGAATGAGTAAGAACACTTTAGATACAATACTCGAAGGTGTTAAAACCGGTAATAATAAAAAAGGTCTAGGTAGTCAACAACTTGATCCAACAACTAGTGAAAGTAAAGAAACAAAATTCGTTAAGGAACTAGAAAAACTAGCCACTGTTGTGGCGGATCCCACGGATCCCCTAAAAAGGGAACCTGCTAGTGTACTGAAAGGGATCCGTGGATCTGCTGTAGCAAACAGTAGCAATAACGTAGCTTCCTTACCTAGAACTGAGTTTGTTATAGTTAATAGGAAGAAACCAACTCATGTCACCACTAGACAACCACCTCCAAAATATAATCCTACTTTTGCAAGAAACAAAGTTTCATCTTTTTCAAAACCTAATTCATTTAGGAGACCCAATAACGTTTACCCAAAAAGTAACCATCAAATGGGATGGAATCCAAACATGCAAAACGGTTTTCCTTTTCAAAACTTTGCTCCATGGAATGCATACTCATCTTATCCATACATGTCTAACATGAATGGAATGTTTAACACTAATGGACCCATGAACAAATGGGGACCAAACTTTTGAGTTTATTATTGTTTTAGGTGTGCTTAAAGGTCGACCTAGACCCCGATGAATGGGTCAAGGATAGCGGGTGCACGAGGCACATGACCGGCAATAGGGATCTATTCTCCACGTACGAATCCTTCAATGGAGGTAATGTGGTGTTTGGAAATAGCAAAAGTAGAATCATCGGTAAAGGTACGATCTCCAACAAATCTCTAACCATTAACGATGTGTGTCACGTAGAAAACCTAAACTTTAATCTCTTAAGTATAGGACAAATATGTGATAAAAAGTGCAATGTACTTTTTACCAAAACCAGTAGTAAGATACTTAAAAATGGCATAACCATAGGAAGAGGAATTAGGAAACATGGAGTCTATGTCATTAAAATCGGTAATGAACCTAAAGACAAACTATGTCTTACCTCTATGGATGATACTTTGACCTTATGGCATCGAAGATTGGGTCACGCCAACATGCGACTTCTTCAATCGCTATCATCCAAAGATCTAGTAAGAGATCTACCTAAGTTAAAATATGAACATCATTTTTGTGATGCTTGTAATATAGGAAAACAAGCTCATTCGAGTCATAAAGCTAAAAACTTGGTGTCCACAACTAAGTGTCTAGAATTACTACATATGGATCTATTTGGTCCATCCGCTATCCAAAGTTATGGAGGCAACTACTATACTTTGGTAATAGTGGATGACTACTCTAGGTACACTTGGACAAAATTTTTAAAGAACAAAACGGAAACCTTTAACTGTTTTGAAATATTAAGCAAAAAGATCCAAAGACAACTAGGAAGACCCATAGTGTCTATTAGGACGGATCATGGTAGGAAATTCGATAATGAAGTGCAATTCGGAGCTTTTTGTGACGCTAATGGTATTACTCACAACTTCTCGGCTCCACGCACTCCACAATCGAATGGGGTAGTAGAAAGAAAGAATAGAACTCTACAAGAAATGAGTCGAACCATGCTTAATGAACAATCCATACCTCAAAAGTTTTGGTGTAATGCCGTTGATACTTCAACGTATATACTCAATCGAGTCTTGATTAGACCAATCTTAGGAAAAACTCCATATGAGTTATTTCGAGGCAAAAAGCCTACGTTAAATCACCTTAGAGTCTTTGGTAGTAAATGTTTTATTCTTAACACTAAAGATTACCTTACAAAATTTGATCCTAAATCAACCGAAGGTATCTTTTTAGGTTATTCGCCAAATAGTAAGGCTTACGTCATATTAAAAAAAGAATCAATGAAGGTAGAAGAGTCATTAAATATAAAATTTGATGAAAGTCCACCCAAACCCTCTCCACCTCTTGTCGATGACGAGATTATAGAAAGTGAAGCCATAGTAATAAAGAAAAAGATAAGTGAAGAAGAAGAACCTCTAAGTGATAAAATAGTAAACATCAAAGAGTCCAAAGATCACCCCGTAGATAAAGTCATAGGAAAACTAAACGAACGAACATTAAGGTCTCAAGTTCAAAACCAAAGTAGCTTGTTTTGTTTCGTCTCAACCTTAGAACCTAAGAATACACAAGAAGCCATAAAAGATGAAAGTTGGGTAATGGCTATGCAAGAAGAACTAAATCAATTTGTTTCTAATGATGTTTGGACACTTGTCCCTCCACCTAGTAATCAAACCATAATAGGAACCAAATGGGTTTATAAAAACAAATTAGATGCAAACGGAGTAGTATCTAGGAACAATGCTAGACTCGTTGCTCAAGGGTATAACCAACAAGAGGGAATAGACTTTGATGAGACCTATGCCCCCGTGGCTAGATTAGAGTCTATAAGAATACTTCTTGCGTATGCTTGTGCTAATGATCTAAAGCTTTATCAAATGGATGTCAAAAGCGCTTTTCTAAATGGTGTCATAAATGAAGAAGTATATGTAGCTCAACCTCCGGGCTTCATTGATTTTGAAAAACCCAAACATGTGTATAAATTAAAGAAAGCCCTTTACGGTCTTAAACAAGCTCCAAAAGCTTGGTATGATAGACTTAAGTCATTTCTAGTTAAACACAACTACACCATGGGGTTAGTTGACAACACACTTTTTACTAAGAAAAGAGAGTCACATATAATCATAGTACAAATATATGTAGATGATATTATATTCGGATCCACTTGTCAAGACATGTGTGATGATTTCTATAAAATTATGCATGACGAGTTCGAGATGAGTATGATGGGAGAACTTAGTTTCTTTCTTGGTCTACAAATAAAACAAGTAGAAGATGGTATCTTCTTTAATCAATCTAAATACATCAAGGAGATGTTAAAGAAATTCGGTCTAGAAGAGTCAAAACCAATTAGGACTCCAATGTCATCCGACACCAAACTCACAAAAGACGAGGACGGAGAATCCGTTGATAATACTAAATATCGTGGAATGATAGGTAGCCTTCTCTACCTCACGGCAAGTAGGACGGATATCATGTTTAGTGTTTGCTTATGTGCTAGGTTTCAAGAAGACCCTAAAATATCACACCTAGAAGCCGTAAAAAGAATATTTAGATATATTAAGGGTACAACAATTAGGATTATGGTATCCTAAGGGCACGGGAGTAGAAACAATTGTATATGCAGATTCTGACCATGCAGGTGATTACGTTGATAGAAAAAGTACAAGTGGGGTATGTACTTTTATGGGATGTTGTTTAACATCATGGTTTTCTAAGAAACAAACGGCACTTGCAATATCAACAACCGAAGCCGAGTACGTCTCCGCTGGCAAAGCATGCCAACAAGCACTATGGATGAAACAAGCGTTTTTAGACTACGACATCCATCTAAGCGACATAGCCATCCTATGTGACAACAAAGGTGCAATCGACTTAAGCAAGAATCCGGTATTACATTCTCGCACAAAGCATATAGAGATTCGTCATCACTTCCTAAGAGACAATGTTCAAAAGGGGAACATCTCTATTGAGAAGGTTGCATCCGAAGACAACATAGCCGACGTCCTCACCAAACTGTTGAAGCGGGAACAATTCAATCTACTTCGTCTTGGTCTTGGCCTAATGGAACAAACGTCATAACTTAATTGACTCTACAAGGTATGTAAACACTAGCCTTCTTCTTTCTGAGTCTAGGATTTCTATTTCACGCACAACTCACAAACAATACGGGAATTTTCAAAACCCAAGATAAGTCTTCCATTTATAATTTTCTTTCTTTCACATAACTACATACACAGTTTTAAAGAAAATCTCCTTTCAAAATGTTTTCTAAAAAGAATGATACCTTCCCGTATCAATTTCACAAAAGCAATTTCTCACGCCTAGGACAAATCACTTTTTCATTATTAATACAAAGTAAAAACCCGTTTTCATTGTATCTCATGTCTTTTGAATGCTAAAGGGAACATATAACTAATATGTGTTTTCGGGTACATTCATTTTAAGCAAAAATGAATTAGGAGCATTGATAACACAAAATTACGTACTTATGTACCAAATGTGTGTTTTCGGGTTATCTCAATTAGGATTTATTTTTCTCTAGTTATTTTCCTTTTCTTTTTAGAGGTCGAGAAAACCGCAACTCCAAATAGTTTGCATATAGGCACACAATAGGCAAAAATGTTTCCAAAAAGAAAATTTTGTGCTGCCTGAATCACCAGACTCACGGATCCCAGCCTTCATGCTGGACGGATCCCTCAAGGGAAGGATCCGTGGGATCCGTGTAAACAGAAGCTGTTTTCAACTTCTATTTTTTTTCACTTTGGATGAAAAATCCACATTTTCTTCATTTTTGGGAGTATGCTCTTTAATGCTTGTGTTCTCATGATCACATGCCTTGAATTCATATCTAATCATTAGATTTTAATCCACATTTTGGGTCAAGCATTCATTACAATGTGTTGTTTTTCTATATATATAACTCCCAAAATGCTTGCATACTCCATCTCCTTCTCACAAACACACTTCATCATGTCATCCAAAAACCCTTTAGGAGAATCATCTAGTACAAACAATCATGATATCCAAACCTTTGTACTTCCACCATCCAAAATACCATAATCAAATGCTAGGATATCCGCACGGATTAGTATCCGATCTTGTTGTTTAGCAAAACCAACCTCAAATGATTCATCCTCAACAAATAACTCACCACAAGATGCTTCCATTATAGCACCACCCTCATCACCAACAAGTACACCAACTTCATCACCACCTAAAATAACTCTTTTGGAACTCCTTAAGACTCCAACAAGATCTAATCAACCTAAAGAAAAAGAATTAGTCTTTTCAACACCCCCCACATCTCCAAATACTTTATTTCAAGATCTTGAAACATCACCACCATTAGCTCCTATCACATCACAAGAACATCTAGATTTTTTTCCACCACCATTTACTAACATTCCGGATATTGATCCATATTTTCCTATTTTTCCACCACAACTTCCGCATAACTCAAATCAAATCAACCCGGAAAACTTCCGCACTCATCACCCACATCATTTACATTGTGAACATTGCCAATCCACTAGGGAAATTGCAATATAATTTAGGGAAGAAATGCGTTTCATACTCAACCTCATCCTTGATCGCATCAATACCATTACTCATCAAAACCTCCATCCATAACCTTATGCAAGCATGGAAGGAATCACTACTACTACTTTTCTACTTTTAAGTATTATTTTTGAAGTCATTTTTCAAGAACAAGTCTTGGTCTTATTTTTACATGCTTGTAAGTGGCATACATACCACTACAATTTGTTGTTTTATTACAAGGCCTTGTTTACATACCTTGGCTCCCAATCTTGATTCTCGGCAACCACAAGATTATATAAGCATGTTACTAACCTTTCTTTTTGTAGGATTTTTATTTTTCTTCACTTGACGCCCCAAACAAGGGGGAGCTACCGTCAAGGGGGAGTTAGAAGTTTGTTTATTTCTTCCAAGGGTTAACTTTTTGTTTCGACAAAAAGGGGGAGAAGAAGTAAAACTTAGGGCTTTCAAAACTTACATCTATTCTTAAGTTTTACTCATCATAACATTATGTTTTGTCATCAACAAAAAGGGGGAGATTGTTAATACAAATAAACCGTAAAACCGTTTATTAATATTTTGCGATCTCTTTGTGTTTTGTTGATAACAAATATAATGTTATCTTAAGTACAATTATAAAGGATACATGTTAGTTTTGTAAAGCATTTACATATAGCCATTTAAATACAAAAATGTAGTAATTAAGCATTTGTTGTAATAGTTTATTAGGATGGGTAAATATCATAACCCATGGATCTTAATCCATACCCAAAGAGACTTGATACAATGTATACTTAGATACATTGAATCTAGATATAACCCATGGACCAACCCATGACCCATAACCAAAAAACCCATGGGCAAAGAGGAGCGTTCCACGGATCCCTAGGATTACACTAGACAGATCCCTTGTGGAAGGGATCCGTGGGATCCGTGAGAACAGTGAAGAAATTTGCCTATAAATAGAGAGCCATTTCTTCATTCTAACTTACCCCTCTTCTTACTAAATCTCTCATACACTCTCATTCTCTTCTAACATATAGATCACTTGATCTAGAGAGTTGTTCTTCTTTCTTTCTATTTATGATCCTCATATAGGTCCTTCTCTAAGGCGAGATCACGAGCATTTTACAAGTCATCCAAGCAAGGGGTCCTTGATTGATTTGTCACTCCGCAAGATTTCTGTAGCGAAGATCTTGTATTTGATATTTCACATATTTGTTGTGTAATAGTTGTGTTGGGTTGGTCCACCGTGCTACGGACTCGGTATCTAGCTTTGTACCGGAAAAAGTGTAAGCAACGTTGTGAAGGCTTCTCCGCCAAGTGAAGGAGTTTGTTGACATAGCGCTTGAACTCTCGAGTAGGTGACTCGGGGAGTGGAGTAGGGCAAGGAAGGTGTCCTTGTAGCCGAACCACTATAAATCGGTTGTGTCATTTCTATTCCTTATCTTTATTTATTTGCTTGCATTATCATTAGATCTATACGTTCTCAACATCTATACGATTTCACATAATATCGAGTCTAAAGTTTTTGAAATCAACTTAAAATCGGCAAAACTATTCAACCCCCCCTTCTAGTTTTCCACAGGTAGGTTGATGGGGAGTAGCCCTAGCTGGAGTAGGGGCATCAGCAGTTTGATCATGTGTGACCCTTGCTGGGGTAGCAGTGTTTGTAGTTCGGTTGCGAGTGACCCTCGCTGATATAGGAGCATTAGCAGCTCCACCACGGTTGGTCCTGTTTGATCTTCTTTTTAGTGGCATTTTCTGCATTAAGAAAGGTGATGAGATATAGAACCTTTTAAATAAGGTAAGTACCAGGTAATAGTGTAAACATCACAGATAGAACACATGAACATATTATGAAAGAAGGGACAATTAGATAGGAAATCAAGCTTGTCATAGATAGAAATTTCGGTTACAAGGTTCCCAAAATACAAGCTGAAATACAAGTTGAAATACAAGAGTCATATCAAACACTAACTGTCATAATCCAGTTTAGTGTACTACAACATACAACAAAGATCTAAGGATGAGTGCGCTCTGCGCGCAAACGCTCAATGCTAGCAACAAGCTCTCACTGAGTAGCCTCTAGGCTCACAATGCGCCTCATCTGGGAGGCTAACATGGACTCCAAATCCGAGGTCCTCTGCCACTCAGCCCTGGCAGTATCCCGAGCAATCCACTAAGTCCTCTCCAATTCCTCAAGTCTGCCATGCATCCTGGCCTGTCCTCTGCCCAATGCCCGTGATCTGCTATCTAGCTCTCTAATATCCTCACAGTGTGTCTCAAATCCAAACTTCAACCGAATACGCTCTTGTCTTTCCATCTCAATGCTCTCAAATATCACACCTGTAGTGCGATCGAGAGTCTCAATACGCTGCTCATAAGTCTGTAAGCGTGCTGACTCAACTCTCTCTAACTGATCTGTATGGACCCCTAGTAAGGTCTCGTGAAAGTCCAGCTAGATGAGTACCCTCTCAGTGAGAGTCAATTCCTCACCATCAAAGGACACTGGTGGGTCTGGCACAGGCTGTGCATCACTCGGTGCTGCTGTCACAAAAGTCTCAATCTGACCAGTAGAGTGAGCAAGACGCTCCATGTCCAAAGCAGATGGTACAAATGATGGAGATGATGGAGTATAATTCGGACTCGCAACGCGTGGTATGGTACTGATCAAACAATCAACATCTCTCCACAAAACCCCATTACCCTCCTCTTGGCTGCGAAGAAAAGCAGCTCTCTGTCCTAACCCCGTCGGCACATCAATATCCATATCTTCACTCATCCTCTGAGCCATCCTAGAACTCTGTCCCAACTCATGGATACTCTGAACAATCTCTACACTGTCCCTCTGCTCAATCTGCGTATCCATGTCTATAGGAATACCCTCAACTGGCATAGACTCTGCCGACTCGTCCTCTAGGTCTTCCTCCGGATCTTCCTCTGGGTCTTCCTCTTGGTCTTCCTCTGAGTAGGAGGCACTGGCTGTCCTGAGCCTCTGATGAGGTGCTGACTGGGTGGATGATGATGATAGTGATACTGGAGTGGTAGAGGGACCCATATAAGCAGTGCAGGTCATCTGGGAAGCTGATGCAGGTAGGAATGAATATCGCTCACGATATCCAGGCACTCTAACAATCATGCGGGCTTTACGCCTGCGGGTCAATAAAGCAGATGGAGTAGTGGTGAGAGTGGGTATGGATGAAACATGTGTAGTGTCTGGCTGAACTGATTGTACAACTTAGATGTACAGATCTGTGGTCATGAGTGGAATCTGGTGAGTAGCAGGTGAGTGAGCAGCAAGTAGGATGTTTTCTTGAACATCATGGTGAAAGGCAGGTGAAGGCATGGTCTGTGACAAGACGGTGCATATGTGTAAGTATGTGGAAAAATACTCATAATAAATATGGAATAGTGAACTAGTAAATAGGAAATGAAACATGCAATCCTATTTAGATGAACTCTAGGTAAAATGGCAAGTAAGGCAAGTGGCAACTGGCGGTCGTAGAGTGATGTTTTTGTAAAAAGTAGTTACATTTTAGGGTTTATATGTACCTAGTTCTCTATAACTTAGGCTCTGATGCCAATCTGTAACACCCCCAAATCTGGTTTAGCGGAAGCATACGGGTCATGGGGTGCTACTAAATCGGAGATCATAACACAAGTAATAAAGAACGGAATACATACTCCGTTTAATTTCATAAAATAGTTTTAAAAACATTGTTTAAATAAAAGGGCACAACCCATAAGTTTTGTGGTCCCAATTAAAACATCAACATTTGTTAAAACACTTCTTTTAGGATAACTACGACCATTGCCACTCCTTGCCTTGAACCATGAGAACAAATCAAACACCTGAGAAAATATGCTAAAAAGGTTAGCTAAAAGCTGGTGAGTTCATAGGTTTATAATAAAACAGTAAGTATGAACCATAATCAAAGGCATATAATCATTACAACGAATATAATGATATATGGATGAAAGTCTATTACGCTAGCACTAAGTTCATGCAACCGATGCTACGACAGTTTCTGTATGCTAAATGAAGTCATACAATATATGGGGCCCAATGCGAGTGTTTTGTCCCATTACACTCGATTCCGACATGGTATACGTTTCTCCTTGGCCTAAGTGTGGCCAACCGAACGGAGGAGTCACCCTTAATAGACCTATTTATAACATTCGAGCGGTTATTATGCCTATGTTGCCAATTATGCTTTGCTGTTTATGGTACTTAGCTCACCAATACCTAGATTTTGGCTGGGCAGTCACGACAGGGGTGATTGCAGCCATATCGGGTGTGCATTATGCTACTGTATCGATAAATATGAAGTTTCTATGTCAAAGATAAAGACTTACCGTTTGTTCCTGGGTCAAAGATAACAGGCCACGAAAAGACAAATTCGGCCAAATGAGCTTGGTAATGGGCCTTAAAAGCGTCGTTGCATACGTGAAAACGGCGTCGTATTAAGTGTTGTTTAACTAAATATATTGTTGCTAATTCTTTTGGGGTGGTGTTCCATCAACTACGATATGCAGGAATTTATAAATATACGATGTATTGGCAAGCTATGATGATTAGTTTTTTTTTATTTATTTATTTAAATGAAGTAGGTCATTGAAGATTATATCCGTAACTTGGCAGGGCAATAACTGGCCGGCATGTGGTTGTCACTATGCGACCATGTTTTTTGCAGCCATGGTGAAATTCAGATCTTTTTTACCTTTTCGCATTTACAAATCTGAGCCTAATAACTTATTTTTATCACATTTATGGTTTCTCAGTTTTAAATTTATGGTTCCATATTCTTAACACATGAAGGTACACCTGATTATTCTTGTACGTTGTATGACCCGGTACCTATTAACAGATATGGGTCTAATTTACAGATACGGCTGAATGGTTATTGTGCCTATGTTGCCGATGATACTTTGCTATTTATGATGCTTATCTATATATATTAAATGCATTTAATATGACACCGTTTTCACGCCTACGATGTCGTTTTAACGGGCCATCACCAGGCTCATCCTGGCCCAGTGCTATCTTTGCCCTAGGAACAAACGGTGAGTCTTCTCTATCTTTCACACAGGAACAAACGGTTAGTCTTTATCTTTGACATTCAAACTCTCGATCCTTCTGGATCTCACACATACACAGGCAACCATATGAGGTCTGCGTTAGAGTTCAGAAGAGTAACGTGAATACCATTTCTTCTTTTACAATACCAGGGCTGATGAAGAGGCGTAATATTCTGCAGTCTAAATAGTATTGCACGGCTGTTTGTGTATTGATGATGAACCTATGTGGTATGACTCACCATGTGGGTATAAATGTTTGCAGGAGTGTATGCAAAAATACAATGTACCTAATCATCATTTTCTTACCACCTATATAACATACAAAAGTGCAATAGATTATGTTTTGTTATTTCTCATAATTTAAACTACAGTGACCAATTTTAAAGCATATCCAAACATACCCTTTTAGTAAAAAAAAAAAAGATGTTTTCACTATTCTTGGTTGATTGTCGTGGTTTGTGCTGTTCTGCAGAGACAAAGGGATCGGTTGAGTATTTTACAGTGGCTGCAGGAGGTGCAAAGGAGGTGAAAAAAGTGTTCCCGCTCAATGGCAGCTATGAGGGTTTAGCTTACTCTTATTACATTCAACTAAAATTGGCCGGGTTGGGTAATGGGCCAATCAATATGCATCTCTCATTTTCTTAAAAATATTGATCCTCTTTAAGAAGATCTTTGCCTACAAAATCTGTTGGCGTTTTCTGGTTGTACATTTTTCAAAATGTTGTTGCAGCTTTATGAATTGCAATCAAAACATTATATCTATATATTTTTGCCCTACTCAGTAGAAACTCAGAATCAGTTATACTTATTATCATATACACATTCTTGCAGATGAAAAAAAAAATGATCTCGAAGGTAAGGAATTCAAAAAGCTAGTTGGTACCGGTAGTTCTAGCGCTGCAGCCTCTGTTGCAACCGCCGGGGTTGCTTTAGTTATCGGGTTTGTCTCTTTTCTATACTTTTATTAATTGCATAAAAGTTTCCAAATCAAAGTTTTGTACATGCAAAGACGAAAATTGCATTAGATTTTTCAAAAGACCTTAACTGAAGTTAACAAGGTCCAAAGTCCAAACGCCCCTTTTCCAAAAAATAGCATGGTAGAAGACATTCTAAATTAATAGTCTTTTCATAAATACATACATATTAACTAAGGTTTTGGTCTGCAGGTACGGGTGAGGTTGGCAAGGTGGCAGATCGTATGCACACCGTAAATTCAAAAGGGAGCAGATGAAACTGTTGGGTCAAGATAAACCGAAAAGGTGGCAGTTGAAGTTCCTAAAACGTTTAATACTTTGCTTTAAGAAGTCAAATGTTGCGGTCAAAGCTTCAAAAACTGTTGAAAGTTCCATCCCAACTGCACTTAATCCAAGTACATGCTTGATCTCAGAATTTGGAAAATGTGGAATCCTGCTTAAAATGAATATTAGCTGTGATTTTGTTCAAAAAAACTGAATATTAGCTGTCATTTTATTTAATTGTTTGTTGCTATTCAATATGTTAATAAAGAGTCTAAAGCATATATGAAATCATGCTTAAAATGTGGAAAATGTACAGGAAGTATCATATGAAATCAGTCTAAAGCCTCAAAAATTGTTGAAAGTTCCATCCCAACTGAATATTAGCTGTGATTTTGTTAAAAAAAATGTTAGCTGTGATTAATAAAGAGTCACTGATTTCATATGATACTTCCTGCATATATGTACACAAAGTTATCATTTTTTTACTTTGCGCGTTAACGAAGACCCCCCGCAACGCGAGGGCCGACGCACTTCTCGTTAGGGGTGTTCATCGGTTCGGTTATCGGGTTGTTCGGTTCGGTTTGTTCGGTTAATTTTTTTGGGTATAACCGAGAACCGAACCGAACTTAAATTGATTCAACCGAACCGAAAACCGAACCGAATAACCGAAAACCGAACCCCCATAACCAAAAACCGAACCGAATAACCCAAATTACATAAATTTAATTATTTATTCATTTATTTATATAATTTTTTTTTTAAAAAAAATAAAGCTTAAAAAATGTTATATTTAAAAGAGTTTTAATATTATTTTTATATAAATATATAAAAAAATATATATATTTATTTAAATTTGGTTTTCGGTTTAAATTGCTAAAACCATAACCGAACCGAAAACCGAATATTTAGTTCGGTTCGGTTCGGTTTTGGCAAATTCGGTTCGGTTACGAATTCGGTTGGGTTATTTTCGGTTTGGTTCGGTTTCAGTTTTCGGTTTATTCGGGTATTACCCAACCCATGAACACCCCTACTTCTCGTTAGATAATAAAATATATTAGGTGGCCCAAACCCGATCTGTGAGCCTAGGGTTCATTAGGTTTCTTGTGTTTTCTATGTAATTCTCATTATAAATATTGATCAAGAATAAATCTAATATCTACGGGGCTTTCTATCATCTAACACAGATGAGGACAAAAAAGCTAAACCGTTTTCATACTCAATGTCTAGACCATATACATCCCATCTAGGGGTGTCATTCGGGTCGGGTTGGTCGGGTTCGGGTCTGTACCATTTAATTCTAACTATGCAAATGCATGCAACCATGCATGGTATGATGGGAACAAGCTAATAATGTCATGAAGTTTATCTATAACTAGATATGTTTACAGGCATGAATGAGTGGAACAATAAACGAAAGTGGCTTTCCTCGCTATTATTCATGAGTTTATGCTTTGATACATCAAATAGAACATCATTTATATAAATATGTTTAACCTCTTTTATCTTGTTTCCCACTATATTAATTGACTGGTTATCTTGCTCTATGTAAGGCCAAAAGTGCATTGATTTCGAATATTTTTAACAAAAGATTATTATCAGTGATCTCATCAATCAATGAGCCACATTTTTTGTTGTGTGCTATTGATCTTTGGAGTGTTGCTGTAGGTATCCTGGAGTATTGGGTATCCTGTAAATGCCTAGTTCTTTCCTTTAGTCTATCAATAATCGTAATAGTATATCCTCCAACGAGTCCTTCAAATATCTTCCTAACAAACACTTGGCTAAAATATGAAAAACCACATAACGAGCATGCACAAATCTAGATACCGTATGATTCCTAGGATAACTTTTTAGAGAATACAAACTACAGAAGCATATATTCAAGTAATAAGGTGCTAAACCATAAATGAAACCATTGACAACCTGGATAACTTGGGCCTATAATATATATAAATTGAGTACAGATGCACACCACATGAAAAAAAAAAAAAAAAAAATTCGGGTTAGTCGGGTTGACCCGAACCCGAATAGGCAAGTATTTTGAACCCGATACCCGACCCTAGTTCGTAATCGGGTTAATGGGGTTGACCCGATTGACCCGAGTTAGATTTTGGACCCGAGTAACCCGACCCGAGTAACCTTATTCGGGTTCGGGTCCGGGTCGGGTCCGGGTCGGGTCGGGATTTATGACACCCCTAATCCCATCCACTTTGTTGTGGTTTTAGTTTAGGTTTGATGATTTCTTGGGCCCATAATGCCCCTATAATTTTAAAGAAAATGTATATATTCAGATGTTCGGGACGATGGTAGTAGGAGAAGATGATGACATATTGCCATGTCAACACAAAATGACAAGGCATACATGTATTTAATTTAAACAAACTTTGATGTTTTGCATTTTTATAATGGAACAAACTTTGTAAGATAGTTATAAAATTTGGAATACTTTTTAAAATGGGAAAAAAAGAAAGAACTGAAAGTGAAAAGAAAGAGAAAATAAAATGGAATGTTGGTTTGTATGTTCTTGATATAATGTAAATAAAACCAACATTCCAAACTAACATCACAAATTGTGCAAAACTTCTTTGTAGACAATGTTAGTTGTATCCGTCTCTAAAACCGACTCAACTTAAGCATACTTACATCATTCTCCTATTTTTTAATTCCAACTATATTCATTTTAATAATTTTAATTGCAACTTAAGTTTTGATATAAATCGATTTTATAACCTTAAACTTGAATAATCAATCATTATTATAAATTTATATATGTCGTAAAATTAGTCTCTAATGAAAGACGATTAAATCTTTTACTTGTTGATACTAAAAAAATATTACTTTGTACATCTTTATGTATAGTCATATATTTTATAAAGCATTTAATTCATATTTGCTAAAACACTTCAGCATAAGAAAACTATCAATATACCCTCTATTTATATAACTATCAATATACCCTCTATTTCTACTGTATATAAAGTAAACATACATTTGCTTAAGGTAATTACCAAGGTTATAAAAACGCGAATCGGTAGTCGGACGGTCGACCTCCCTTGTATTTTATAATCGGTTTAGACGGGATTAATCGGTGATTAATCGGATTGTCATTTATGACAAGTTTTTGGGATTTTCAACAAATTTTAGATATTTATGGAAAGAGTTTTCTTTAAAAAATTATCTTATAATAGATATAAACAACTACTATAAGTTATTAAACAATTTTACGATGAGTTTTGAGTATTTTCGACAAGATTTGAAGGTTTCAGGCAAGTTTGACACCGAGAATTGAATTAGTTAGTTTGTCCAATACTCGCAAAAAACATATCAGTAAGGATTTTTCATTATCAATCACGTAGTATAAATGCGTAGGGGAATCCATATTAACAACTTTTTAATAATATAGAATTAAACATATTACTTTATATCAAGAACACATTTAACACGCGAGATTAACACCAACGTAACATTTCATCCCCAATGAGCTCTTATATAAAAACATAAGCTAACTGTTGTTATCTTCATCATTATTCCGTCCTAAAGGGTGGTATGATGGGCAATTGCTCAGGGCTCCAAATTAAAGTGCCCCAAAATTTTGCTTCGTATATGATAACATACACATATTTTTGCTTGGAAATAAAACTATTAAGTAAAAATATATATTAAACATTGATCATTTGAGTTAAATGTATACTAAACATTGATCATTTGTTATAATTATACGTGTATATACTTAATTTGAGGGTCATGTAGTAACACCTTTATATAGCATTTGGACCTCATTTGAGTTTTCGCCTAGAGCTCTCGAAAACTCGAGAACGACCGTGCTTCACATCAAAATATTCAGCTTTAACAGCAATCATTGCCTCAAAAAAATATACACTCCACTACCATGAATCACTGGATCCATATAAATACGTGTTTGAGTTATAAGGAAGAATAGATGACCATTTTGTGTAATATACTTGAGAGAATATAAGGAATCAATTTGAGTTTTATTTAGTTTTAAAGCTTACAAAAAACATCTACTTGTTCAGCATTTACTTTCAACGTAACAGAAATTTACGTTTAAACGTAAATTGAGAATATGGGTAAAAAACGTATCAGAAATTTAGTTTAAAGCTTACAAAAAACACCTACTTGTTCATCATTATTATATAAAATGATACTTGTTATCACATATATGAAGAAAAAAAGAATCGAACGAATAAAGTAGATCAACTTAAGAATTTCTTGATAAATTGTGTACTCACAAAATTCGAGATATCATCATCGTTCAACAACCTCCTCTTTTTACCTATAGACTTAGTTTTACTATACCAATCAGTTGTCCAAAAAGAGTAAATATAAATTTATAACCATATGAAAAATAGATTAAGAGCCATAATTTGATCATACATTCATTTTTCAATATATGAGACCGTTTAAGTACAAATTATGAGAATCAAGACACGTCATAATATTGGAATTGAAACTGTCACAAAAGGTGAACAAACATCAAACTAATGGTCGGGGTTAACATACATACATCCTGAACTTGCTGAGGAAGCAACATAACAAAGAGCTCATAACTTAAATTAAATCGCAAAAGTCATGGGTCATATATTAGTAGAAAATTTAAATCATTAATGTAAAAATATCAAGAGTCATTATGATGTTATATAAATATAGAAGCTTCCATGCAAAACAAATGGATATGATTAGCGTTTTGAGTTTTTAGACTTTTTCTAAATGACTTTTTTCAAGTGCCATGTGTCATCACCATACTTCTAGTTATTTATAGAAAAAATTAATTAGGGTGTTGTAAAAAAACTTTTTTTTTTTTTTTTTTTTTTTTTTTTTTTTTTTTTTTTTTTTTAATGGAGCATTAGTCCAATGGTTGGAGCACTTGTGTTTGAGTCAATTGACCCAGGTTCAAGTCTCATCCTTGGCATTTGCTTCATATAGGTACCCAACTCCGCAAAACCTATGGGCACACTGGAGAGACTTTGTGGAATAAGAGCTCAGGGGTCCGAGTCTTGGCTCGTGCTCACTCCAGTTGGTGCCCCACTAGGCCAGGAGAGTTGTCGGAGCTATTCCTTGTGGGGTGGACAATGTCTGGTGCCAAAAGACACCCGGGGTCAGGATGTTCCCGCCAATCTACACCTTTTTGTGGAAAAAACTCTGTTTTTTTAGTATAGATAGATATTGAAAATTTGCAACTTTCTTTTTTCTTTTTCCCTAAAAAACCCAAATAATACAAAAAGTATTCAATTTCCTTTCATTTCCTCTTATATAGTAAGGCAAACAAATAAAACATGAGAAAAATATGTTGTTATTTAATGACCCTAACCATTAATAAGTACGTGCCTAATTCTTTAGCCCGTTTGATGTGACTTATACATATCGTCTCTTCTGCATGGTGACTTTTTGATTTTGCATGTCTCATGCTCCTTGTTAAACATATATTCAATTAGTCATTTCGATCACTTCTTTTATTATTATCTTTATTAACTTAATTTCTTTTATTATTTATTGTAACAAAACATGCATGATTAATGAGGAAGCAATTTGTGCTTTAGTATCTAGACCCCACCATTAATAATACGTCCAAAACTCTATATGTGACATGAAAATGGCAGAATCTATGTTCTCATTCATTCAACCTCATTGTTTATGCTGAGTCATGAAAACTATTTGAAATTATTTATAAAAACAAATGTGATGGCGAAAGGGAATGTATGTGAGATATATAGTGGACGAATCAAAGACTGGGAATACTAGCTTAGATATTACACCAAATGAATGTTAGGTTATGGCAACGTTAAGTTTTATTGTCTAACATTTTAACTTGCTAATAAGCATCAAGTATTGTTAAAGGTTAGTTTTTGTTGCGGGTCATATCGAGTTTTCGATTCAAATAGACTTAAAGATGTGACAGTGGCAATAGGTATTTGTTCAAAACTTCAAATTAAGGTGCTACTAACCAAATGTTCAAGTGTCGTTAATGATAAATGTGTCGTTTAGGCGGTTGTGAACAAATCATATGTGAAAATGAATTTAGATCCTATGAGTTCTATCAATACGTGATTGAACTTACAAGCTAAGAAAATACCATGTAGACAAATCAATATGGTAGAGACGTAGAGTATTAAGATGATTATAAGCTTTGGTTATTTGAGTTATATATACACTTATTGGCATGTTATAACGAGTAAAATATTTGAAACTGAGAGTTAGACTTAATACTTGTTGATTGTCTAAATAACACTAATCTGCGCTAAAAACATTAGCTTAGAACTATTAACCTGAGTTAGTCCATCACCTACTCGTTAATAGCTTAGAACACTAATCTGCGATAAAAACATTTATAGCTTATACACTCAAACTCGTTGGATTCTTTTCTGAAAATGCAACTAAAAAAAATACACATATCATTAAGATCAGAATGTAAACTTATAAGTATTAACTTAAAAAAGGCACCTGTATTTACCAACTGAGGGCCAACACTATAGTGATTAATATTAAGTATGAAGAGAGGTTTGAGATGATCCTTTTCATTATGAAATATATGAAGTATAAACCCTAAAATTTCTTTTTGAGGAAAAAATTAAAGATACCAAATGGACAAATATCTTTTCACGAAACAAAAATTCCATTTATTGTCCGGTTTGTCTTTAGTTTTGATGCGTTCAAATGAATGAACAAAAGAACACTCTCTTTTTCGATTCATATCAAGAAAACCAAAAAAGAGAAAGAATAACCTTTTGTCATTGTCATGATATGTCTTTAAATCACATTGATATCTAATCAAGTGATTATAACAAGATAATACTATATATCCGGTGTCGACCGTAGAAAATCATATTCGCTGAACCATTATTAGTTTGCTTAGTTTATGAATATCTCATATATATGTCTGAAAAAAGGACTTTTGTGATATGGTTATATGTACTTGTACAAGTTCAAAACTGAGCTTTGAGCTTTGGATAATCACTCATAATTAAATTGCTAGCATTTTTGCCACTGTATAAGTCAAAGGCATATATTCATAATCTGAGTAACTTTGTTCCTTGATTCTATATTCTTTACAAAGAGGAAAAACGCATAACTAAATGACAGTTGTTTGCTTAAAAATACATTATTAAGCAGTTATACTTTGCCATTCGCAACATATAAACGCTTAATTAGCTTGCGCCAGCACACACATGTCACACACAAGCACATACTCGAGCATATATGCACATACAAACATATATATATATACACACCCTCTAAGCACATATTCAAGCATGTAGACGTGCACACATCAGCGCCCAGTCGCCCACTCAAGACCCAATCTGATCGTAGTTCACAAGAACAAACACAAACAATCACACACAATGTTTCTTGGAATAAGCTCTCCAATTAATCAGAAAATTATTTGCTTACAAAAACTGATATTGAATGGTACAACCAAACCTGGCTCGTTTGGTTTGCTTATATAGGAATAGAAAACAGCTTTTCCTAATCCATCTAGGACTCTAATATAACTAGGAAGTACTTATCTTAAAGTCTAAAAATAAGAATACTAATTATACTAGAACTCGACTGTAGTTATCCATAAGCTCGGATCTACTTGGACTGCACATAAGCTCGTGCTTGTGAACTACTCATCAGCTCGAGTAGACATTAGACCAACAATCACCCCCCTAATTTCTGACTCGAGATAAGGAGGTCTTCAACTCCGAGTAACTCTTGCATTTCCTTGAACTTAATCCTTGCGAGAGCTTTCGTCAGAATATCAGCACGTTGTAACTCACCTCTTACAAACTCAACTTGTACTTGGTCTCTTTCAACACACTCTCGGATAAAATGATAACGTGTGTTTATATGCTTGCTTCTCCCGTGAAAGACTGGATTTTTCATAAGTGCAATAGCCGATTTGTTATCAACAAATAAGACCACCACTCTTTCTTTCATTCCGGTTATTTCACTCAACAACCCACGTAACCATATCCCTTGACACGCGGCTGAGGTTGCAGCCATGAACTCGGCTTCACAAGACGATAGAGCCACCGTGTTTTGCTTTTGTAAGCACCAAGTGATAGGTGATTTACCTAGATAAAATACATGCCCAGTTGTGCTTCGACCATCATCTTGATCCATAGCATAACTACTATCACTAAACCCCACTAACTCCTTGGTTATCTCTTGGCTATATCGCACTCCAAAATTCAAACTACCTTGGATATACCTTAGTATTTGTTTCACAGCTGCCATATGTGATTCTTTTGGTTCTTGCATATAACGACTAACCAAACCAACCGAATAAGATAAATCAGGTCGAGTGTGTAGTAAATACCTTAAACAACCAACTCGTCGTCTATATAATGTTGCATCAACCGGCTTTCCTTCCATGTCCATGCTTAACTTCATTCCAGGTTCTAATGGACATTGAGTAGAATTCGCTTCATGCATCCCAGCATCTTTCAAGATCTTCTTTACATAGCTTTCTTGACTTATTGAGATACTCGAATCCTCTTGCTTTACTTCAATGCCAAGATAATAGCTTAACTTTCCCAAGTCACTCATATCGAACCTTTCTTGCATTTGTCTTCCTACCAAACAAGATTCACACAACTTGTTCTCTTGATGAATTATTGGCAACTCTTCAACCATGCCCTTCCTTGCCATTAATTCCATCGTCTCGAAATTAATGTGACCCATCCTAGCATGCCATAACCAAGCATCATCTTCCATCTTTGCTTTGAGACACACCGGACTTCCAACTTGGAGCTTAATCTTGTAAAGTCTATTACTTGTTCTAGGAACCTTCATCAGAAGCTTGCCATCTGAGTCACGCATAGTAAGAAGATTACCTTTCATACGAATGTCACATCCGCCTTCGGTAGCTTGCCCAAGACTAATTATGTTGCTTTTTAGCTCGGGTAGGTAATAGACTCCAGTGATTAACCGTTGCTCACCCGTTTTCCCTTCAATGATTATCGAACCCTTCCCTTTTATCTCGATGTAGGAGTTATCACCAAACTTCACTCTGCCGGAGATATTCTCATTCAACTCCGAAAAGTATTCTCGGATCCCCGTCATGTGATTACTTGCTCCATTATCCAAATACCAAGTGTCTTCCTCGTTTGGCTTAGTATTCAATTGGTTTGGGATAATCTTTTCTTCATTCAAGAAAACTACTTCTTGAACGCTTTTCATCATAAAAAGTGTCGGGTCATCATCATCTTCCGTTTGCAAAAGGTTTGATTCATGCTTTTGCTTCTGTTCACTTCGTTCAGGGCAGTTAGAAGCAAAGTGACCATATTCATCACATCTGAAGCATTGAATCATTGAAAGATCTCGACTTTTGTTCTTCTTTTGCTCCGTATTGCTCCCGGAGTTGTTACGGTTGTGGTTATTAGCTTGACCACTATCATGAGATTTGTTTAGAGAAGAAAAGTTTTGACCTTTATCGTTGCCACCAGAGGAATTCCTTCCCCGACCTTTCTTATCATATCTTTCAGCCCTTCCGAACATCAACATGCCTTGATCTTCAGAAGTGGTGTCAACACCCTTCATTCTTCCTTCAAAAGCTTTCAACCTTCCAATTGCTTCTTGAAAAGACATAGTATTCAAGTCAGCAAATTGTTCTATTGAGGCAACGATTGCAACATACCTATCCGGAACGGATGCAAGTAGCTTCTTAACAAGTTTCTTGTCTTCATAAATTGTTCCCAAGCTATTTACTTCTGTTACAATTTTGCCCAACCTAGCCGCAAAGTCATCGATTGATTCGTTGACTTTCATCTTTAAAGATTCGAATTCCGTCTCCAAGGTTTGCAACCTCGCGTCTCGAACCCGTTCAACACCCACATACCTGGTCTTCAAAGCTCCCCAGATTTCTTTGGCTGTGTTGAATTGTGAAACTTGAAAGACAAGTTCTTCTGGAATCGCCTGGAAGAGTAACGCAACTGCCATGTGATCTTGCTTAGCAACTACTTGTGTTCCTTCCTCTGGTTCCAGTGCATCGAGTATTCCATGGACTCGGAATACCGCTTTAACTCTTATTGCCCATATGTTATAGTTCGTGCTTGTTAACATTGGACATTGAAGAGCCATTTTAGTATGTTCAATAGGTGGTTGACTCGACTCGCCTTGCACCATCCTTCTTGAACGCCTTTTGTAAGTTACCGGTGTAGTTGGATTATCTTCCAGCCCTAGACCAAGTTTGTTTTACTTCTTGCCTAAGTAAACCAAGTGTAAAGTTTTAAACTTTATCGACTTCTTGCTTAAGTCGAAACCTTGTAAAAAACCTTGTGATCGACTGTGGAAACCCTTCTGTGATAATCGACTGCTTGGAAACCTTCTGTGATAATCGACTTTGGAATCCCTTCTGCTTGGATAACTGATCTTGGAACCCTTTGTCGACTGCTTGCTACTGATCTTGTAACCCTTTGTCGACTGCTTGCTACTGATCTTGTAACCCTTTGTCGACTGCTTGCTACTGATCTTGTAACCCTTTGTCGACTGCTTGGACTACCCTTCAGTGATCGACTAACTTGAACCTTGCTCTTGATACCAATTCAAGACCCAATCTGATCGTAGTTCACAAGAACAAACACAAACAACCACACACAATGTTTCTTGGAATAAGCTCTCCAATTAATCAGAAAATTATTTGCTTACAAAAACTGATATTGAATGGTACAACCAAACCTGGCTCGTTTGGTTTGCTTATATAGGAATAGAAAACAGCTTTTCCTAATCCATCTAGGACTCTAATATAACTAGGAAGTACTTATCTTAAAGTCTAAAAATAAGAATACTAATTATACTAGAACTCGACTGTAGTTATCCATAAGCTCGGATCTACTTGGACTGCACATAAGCTCGTGCTTGTGAACTACTCATCAGCTCGAGTAGACATTAGACCAACACCCACACATAGAAAAGGTTGTAAACCTTGGATCGAATAACTCATGCCATTTTAAGACTTAAAAAGGCAAAAATGCATATGTCGTTTTCACGATAGATAAAAAAGGGAATGCTTATATAAGTGGTATCAACAACTTATATTCGTTTTACCAATGTGCTCACTAGGTATGCATATTACTGGAGGGCTTTTGGGACCTCTAAATTCCATTTGGACTTGGGTGTTGACAGGAGAGAATGTTACAAAAATTTAGAATTACTTCATTCATTTGTTTTTTCTCTATACAAGAGGACAAGAGACAACTGAGTAATATTATTCATACGATTAATAGTTAAAAAAAGAAAACAACGCGTCTAAAATATACATTCAAGCCGGAAACCGTGACCCGTGCACCCCTTTTGAGTTTTTGACATATACTACAATATATATATATATTTGAAATGATGGATGCATATAGAATTATAGATGGATGCATACATATACACATATGTACTTGGTTTTAGTATACTGAAGTCAGTTAATCCGACGCGTGACCAACTTAACTTGAAACTTCTCTTCATCTCTGTATATATTCTATACTCAACATAAGTGTCAAAAAGTTGCATTATAAGTGCATTTAATAAAGACTTAAGACACTTTATAATAAATTTATAAATATTGCACCCCAGTAGTCTTTCCCCCAGGCGGACCATGTGTGAGATTTTAGGTACATCTGACTCGAAACTCCATATATGTCATCATCTGTTACTGTCAAAATTCTTTCTTGTATATATGCCTACGTATGGTTGTGTGCGTGTGTGCATAATCACAGCTTGTCGTTATTAGTCACCATATCAGAATATATGAGGTAACTTCTTGTGTATCATGTGGAAATGGTGTTCACATGATATCAATTTTTGAACACTTTTTCATCTTCCAACTGGCTATGAGAATTTATTCTGAAGATTTCCATCGCAGCCAAGATTTAGCGTTACATTTTAGAATCTTATCTTGAAAACTAATAAAGATTCGAACCTTATTATTCTTTTCCTCATATGTCTTTTTTTTGGTTATCTGATTCTAGTTTCAAAGGTGGGTTCAAACAGTGTCTAACTGGTGTAAATATTGCTGATTCTGTTTTGCAACCCATTCACTACCCGAAAATTGTTATAAATAGACATAAACACCCCTCTTCAGTTTCGTTGCAGATTGTTTTCTTGATTTCCTTCAGTTATCTATTAGTGCAATAACTAAGAGTTGGAGACAATGAGTTACACTACCTCTAACCGTGACACAGGTTAGTCCTTTCAGACTCTTCAAGCAATAACCAGTAGTGCATTGTCATAAGTGAATATGTGTGATACAGTACACCAATTTCGTTTACAGTCTTTTTTATGCCAATGACTAGTCATCAATGCGTGCATTGTCCTCAACGCTAGGGTACATGCCTAAATGGTTCAGACTAGGGTCAAGAATTTAGTCTTTGTACTCGGTCTTCTCTTTTGCCTTTTGGCAAAGAAGCTAGTTCTATAAATTGGCCCGAGTAACCCTACTAATTATCCTTGCTGAATATATGCTAGATTTGATTTTACATGGTTTAAAATGTTTAAAGTCCTAACAGCATTCTGTTTTGTTTTTCAGGAAGTAGAAATGCTAGAAGATTTGCGGTGGAGTTTGGAAGGACTTTTGTGGTGATGCCCAAAGGAGTTCACAAAGCAACTATTGTTTGGTTACATGGCATTGGTGAGAAGGGCTCAAGGTGATTATGCCTCTTTGAATTAACTTAACTTTAGTTGTAAAATAGTAAGTGGGCTCTACTCATTTCGACCCGTTTGACTTTTGACTATTGTAAGTTGACCTTACAATTGCTGTTATGATGTCTACTATAGTATTTAACAAATGATTATTACATGAATGATCAAGGATCTTTAGGGTCCACTTATGTTGAAGTCCTTCATAACATGCTGTTGCATGTCTTCTTGTTTAACTTTTTGAATGTCAAACAGCTATTGTAAGGCCGAAAGTGAAGATAGTAATTGAATTTAGGAAGGATAAGTTATGGTGTATATGTAGCAATATAAATTGCATTTGAAGAAGACAAACATTTTCAAGATAAAACATCTAGAAAGTTTTATGTCAATTTTAAATTAAAAAGTGTGCTATTCTTGGATCTTGACTCTCTTTGTGAGATTGAGATGGTCCATAAATAATTAACTATACTGATTCTTTGAGAATCGGATTAAAGTGACTCCAACATGCACACACAACCATGTGTTCAGCTTCAATGGCGTCCGCACCCCACATGTGGCATAAAAGTTCACCGATTCATATTCTCCTTCCACTTTTACAGATTATAGCAACACATATACATTTTTCGATGTAATGATGTCGTTTTTTCTTATCTCAAACAGTTGGACTCAAATCTTGGAAACTTTTCATCTTCCACATGTAAGGATTCAAAATTCTACCTTTTTGCATGAACAATCAATGTATTGAGTTAAACTTGTTGCGTAATCACGGAGTAGTATTTTGACAGCTTTTCCTATCTGATATTTAGATCAAATGGATATGCCCAAGTGCGCCAACTCGTCAAGTAACACTATTTGGTGGATATCCTTGCACTGCTTGTATGTTCTACGTCTTTGTCTATTAACATTAACATTATGTAGCATTTATGCATTATGGAATACATGACGATTTAATAACATTATATGCTGTCAGGGTTTAATATGACAAGCATGTCAGAAGATGCTTGTGATGATTTGGAGGGCTTAGATGCTTCAGCAACACATGTTGCAAATCTCTTAGCTAGTGAGCCTGATGATGGTATGTGTTCGATTTGTATGTGTCATGAAGACTAATATACACACAGTAGTAGCTTATCCGACCATCATAAATCATAACCTGCAATATTTGTCATGACACTGTAGTGTTTAAAATAGTCTTCAAGCTCTTTTTATGAAGACCCTATTAGACTAAGCTTTTAATAACATGAAAACGGCAACATTTTTTATTTTTTAAAAAATTGTTGAATATGTTGCACATTGCAACAATTTTTATGTATTCAGTTGTTCGTTCTTTATATGGAAAGATTCAGTTATCACGTTTCCATATCAATTGAAAAGTTACGATATGTATGCTCCCATTCAAAGAGCACAAAATATGGGACGGTTAAGTTGTGTTTTAAACTTACGTAATCAAGAGCCTACATATTCATATTGCTACTAAAAAGCTTTGTTTCTAACTAATGAAGTAACTGATATTTCTTCCCTTTTTTTCCTTTTACAGTCAAACTAGGTGTTGCAGGCTTCAGCATGGGTGCATCAGTCGCCCTTTACTCTGCAACCTGTCGAGCTCTTGGGCAATATGGGAATGGAAATCGATACCCTATCAATCTAAGTGCAGTTTTGGCTCTTAGTGGTTGGCTCCCATGTTCCAGGTTTAACTTATGTTCTTTGAAAACTTACTGTCTCGCCTTAAACTTTTAAAGGTTCATTCGTTTGATCACTCATTATTTTCACCCATTTAGTGGGTCGTATATACCATTTTGCTAAGAAAACAATCTCTATTTAGGAATTTAAGGAATAGAGTGGGAGCATCACAAGAAGCTGCAAGACGCACAGCATCACTACCTATGTTGCTTTGTCATGGTCAAGGTATTTGTTATGGACACTCTATTATTTGTTATAAAACCTTCAAAAAAAGGCATGTGAAACTTGTTGAGTGGTTTATGTATTGTTTATTTGTTGTAGTTGATGATGTGGTAGAGTACAAACTAGGAGAGAAATCTGCACAAACCATGTATTCTGCTGGATTTCAAAACCTAACATTTCGGTCTTACAACGGGTAATTCTTGTTTTCACATTTATGTTAAGGGAAAATTCAAATGTATACATATTAATTTTGTTTCCCTTTCAGGCTTGGGCATTACACAAACATAGAAGAGATTAATGATGTTTGCAGATGGCTCGTAGCGTATCTAGGAGCTTGATGCATTTACATCTATTTCCATTTTCTTCATTTTGGATGTATGGAAATTTTTAGTTGATACATATCGGATAATGCTACAGATGAGCAATAACTTACCAAGTTAGATGTTATTGGATTTCAAAAAGAATGTATCCTTATACAAGTGTTTGCAAAGTTTCATTTGCTATTAAATTTCTATTCATACATCACGTGACAGCCCCAATTGTAAGTAGATTATGTTGGATGCATTATGCATTTACCTTTTAACGCAAACGGGATCAAATGAGATGGGATTCTTACATATTTAACCAGATCAGACAACAAAACAACAACAATAACTAAGACAAACCAAAAGGCTAAGGGTCCTGTACCATCTAAGGTAACCCGAAAGAACTGAACCAACATTTGAATCCTTGATAATAAAGTATCCGGCCTTTGGACCAAGTTTTTCAGAAGCGGAAACAATTTTATTAAAACGATAACTGATAAAGCAAGGAGCTGGACCAAATTAAATATTCACCTATCCACAAAAAAAAAAAAAAAAAAAAAAAAAAAAAACGTATCCGTTACATCAACCCTGCAAAATCTAAGCCTTCCAGCCTACATTACCAGAAGAACATGGATCAAAATGTCAAAATGTGTTGTAGTGAATGGTATTTCGATACATTTCATTAGATTCATCAACTTCCGAACCACCAAACACATTCACTGGGGTGACTGGCGAACCATTCCAATAAACCGAACTCACAGAAGAATAATTCCCACTAGCTCTTGAACTATTTGGCCAGTCCATCAATGGAGGAAGACTCGGAATCACTACTTAACATTAGGATACAACGGTTGATTCAAATGAACCATACCAAAGTTCTGCGCATTTGCCCCAAACATCATTTCACGGTTAGCAGACCCTTGCGCAGGAATGTTCCTTCCAGCTGACATAGCATCGTATCCAAATGTATACATCAGAAAGAAAACCGTCAACAATCAACAATCAAGAGCTTAACGCATTTACTTATCACGACTAATAAACCCCAAATGCTGAAATGGTGTCCTAAGAGTCACGTTCTGAGGAGTACAAAACTCAGGTACACAAAAATCCGACTCAGTAGACTCCCGTTCCTTCTTAGCAGTCTTATGGGCTTTGTTATACACATACTTTGGAATTCACACAAACCATTTACAATAAATCACATAAACATAAAACACTTCGTTAGATCAGATACATTAAAACGGTCACTCAAAACTAACAATTTGCCGAAGTGCATAACTAGTTTACCTTTTTTGCCGAAAGCATTTTCACACCCTTCCCAGTTTCTCTATATTACTAGAAACTAGATTCAAGCCTATTACCTATATAAATACTTAAAGATTCAATCTCCAATGTACTATCTAATTTTTGTCATAAACAAGTAAAAAAGAACAAAGACGGCTGAATAGCTCCTAGCCACTTAAAATTGTTAAACGTCTTTTCTGCAAAACGCACCTCATAAGATCATAATGTAAACTTATAAAACTATTTTTTTTACTTTAAATTTATGATATTTACAAAGAGGTGGACGGCAAACGGGCAACAAGCTGCGCCGCTGGCCATTTTTGAATAGCAAAACTAATCCTTTTGAAAACTGCATCTATGGATCTAGGTGTCATAATATTACTATGCATAACCCGTTGAACTCTGTTGAGGAACTCCACTGCCTCAGGTGCAAGGAAACCAAAAGTATCAAACGCGAAAGGGATAAAAACATGTTGATTTTCATAGAAAATGCTCCATATTACCCATTGAGGGCCAACAGTAATAAAAGATAAGTATGAAGAGAGCTTTAAGTTGATGCTTCTCATTATAAGAATTTAGAAGTATAAACCCTCAATTTCATTTTGATGAAAAGATTGAAAAAACCAAATAGACAAAGACAAATATCTTTTTCACAAACAAAAATTCCATTTATTGTCCGTCTGTCTTTAGTTATGATTCGTTGAATAGATTAAGAACAAAAGAACATTTCTTTTTTGATTCATTTCAAGAAAACGAAAAAGGAGAAAAAGAATAACCTATTGTCATGATATGTCTTAAAAGTGCACTTGATATCTAAACAAGTGCTGAAATCATATTCGTTGTAACATTATCATTTTCCTATTAGTTTGTAGATTTCTCATATATATCCTAGGAAAGGACTTGTGTGATATGATCATATTTACATGTATAAGTTTAAACACAACATTTATATGAAGATAGATCTCTAAACAGGGGATATCAAGAAACAAAATGGGATGCTCGAGCTTTGATTAATCGAAATACTTTGAATTTGCTACTATTTTGTTCTAACGCTTTGTTCTCAAGTCTAAAATTTAAAGAATGGAAGGGGATGGGATGGGAAGGGAAAAGTAGGGGATGCATAATTTGAACAACTTTGTTCCTTAATTCTATATTCTTTAAAAAGAGGAAAACCATAAAACTAAATGACAGTTGTTTAAAGATGAATGAACAGTTATACTTTGCTGCACGCAACATACATAGTGTAAGCACACACATGACTCACCCTCACACAAGCACATACTTGAGCATATACGCACATATAAATATAGATGCACCCTCTACCACACATACTCAAGCATGTAGACGTGCACACATCGGCACCCACACATATAAAAGTTTTAAACATTGTACCGAATAAATCATGGCATTTAAACTTATAAGGGTAAAAATGCATGTCATTTTCAGGACAGATAAAAAATGGCAATGCTTATATAAGAGGTATCAACAACTTATATTCTTTTTTCCAATGTGTTCACTAGGTATGCATATAACTGCATTTCTAAATTCCATTTGGACATGGGTACTGTTGACACTTGACAATTGTTGACAGAAGAAAATGTGACCTAAGAATTTAAAGTGCATCATTCATTAGCAGATTTACATACAATTCATACTTATCATTAATCATAGTTAAACAAATATTTATTAAAGTCAAATAAGGATTAAAAGTGTTTCCGGGTCAATCGAACTAGCTAGTGCCACCGATTTGTAATTTTATTACTACATGAAAGTTCTTTTGCAATGCTATTACATTCGTATATCTTCGATTGTATGCATACATATGTACTCATATGTAGTTATGTACTTGTTTTTATTAATTAAGTTAGCTAATTTGAGTATCCGACCCATGATTCATGACCACCTGAACATTGAACCATTCATCTCGATCTCTATATTTCTGTACTTTAAATGAGTTTCAAAATGTTATTGCATAAATCCATAAACTAGAGAGTTAAGACCTTTTTCAAAAGTAAGAACTATAACCAATCTATAAATATTGCACCCCCAGTCATCTCTCCCCCGGGCGGACCATGTTTAAGATTTTAGGTACATCTGACTCGAAACTCCACATCATCGTGTGTTACTGTCAAAATTGTTTCTTGTGGCCGTGGGTGTGTATAAGCACATATTGTCACTATAACTCACTATATCAGAATATATATATGAGGAAACTTCTTGTTTAGCATGTGGAAATCTACCAACTGGCTGCAAGCATTTATTCTGAATATATCCACCGCAGCCTAGATTTAGCATTACATTTTGCATGGTCTTGTTAAGAATCTTATCCTCTAAACCAATAAATATTCGAACTTTATTATCCTTTTTTCTCAGATGTCCCTTTTTCGTTATCTGATTCTGGTTTCGTAGGTGGTTTTAGGCAGTGTCTACCTGGTGTAGAAATAGTTGATTCTGTGAGAACCCCGTGCACCACCTCGTTCATAAATAGCCATAAACATTGCATCAGTTTTTTCGCAAATAACTAAGAGTTGAAGAAAATGAGTTACACTAGCTCAAACCGTGATTCAGGTTAGTCTTTATACATATATTTAGGCGATTACACACGTTTGCATTGTCTTAAGAACATATATGAATACCCATAACAGATAATTTTTTCAACCTTTTTAAACCAAGTTTTAACCTATGTATCTATGATAAGGGACTAACCTATTACTTATCCTTTGTAAGACTAATCATTGGTGCAAGCAATGAACAAAAAGCAATTAGAAGAAATACCAAGATCGTCTCATTGATGATCAAACTTTAAAGTCATTCGTACATAGGTGTTTTTTTTTTTGGCAAAGAAGTTGCTTCTATAACTTGGTCCCGTGTCACCAATTTATTTTGTACAGTAGCATATTATAAAAATGATGAATTTTTAGATGGTTTATAAGGATATAAGGGTTTAATAGCATTCTTAATATACTGTTTTATTTTTCTTCAGGAAGTAGAAATGCTAGAAGAAATGTGCCGGAGTTTGGAAGGACTTACCTAGTGATGCCTAAAGATGTTCACAAAGCAACCATTGTTTGGTTGCATGGCATTGGTGAGAAGGGATCAAGGTGAATATGTATCATTGTTTTAAACCTTAATTATGAGAACTGTAAGTAGGCTCTGCTCATTTCGACATTTTTGACTTTGAGTACTGTGAGTTGACTTTACAACTGTTTGTTACTTGATGTGTTCTATTCTATGGATGATCAAGGATCATCAGGGTCAAGTTTTTTTTAGAAGCCATATCATGCTGTTGGCCTGTTGCATACTTGCATGCTAACTTGTTTGAATTTTTAGTTTCCAATAGTTAGTTTACTCCGAAATTGAAAAAAGTTACTGTCTTTAGAATGATAACTTATTCTTGATATGTAGCTCTAAAAATTGCATATGACGACAAACGTTTTCAAGATAAAACATCTAGAAAGTTTTCTGTCATTTTTTAAAATGAAAAGTGTGCTATTTTTGGATGTTGACGCTCTTTGTGAGACTGAGGTGGTCCTTAAATACTGATTCTTTGGAATCGAATGAAAGCAACTCTGAGATGCACACACAACTGTGTGTTTAGCTTGAATGGCGTCCGCACTCCATCCTCACGTCAACCTCAACTAACATGTCGTATAAAAGTTCAATTGATTCGTATTCTCCTTTACCTTTTGCAGATTAAAGCACAAAAAATATATTCTTTGTAGTAATGATGCCGTTTTTCTTATCTTACACAGTTGGACTCAAATCTTGGAAACTTTCAATCTTCCACATGTTAGGACTCCAAATTCTACCTGTCTCATGCACAGGCAATCATAATTTCTGTTAAAGTTATTGCATGATTATAATGTTTTGAGAAATTTTGATATTTGTTTTCTAGATCAAATGGATCTGCCCAAGTGCGCCAACTCGTCAAGTAACACTATTTGGTGGATATCCTTGCACTGCTTGTATGTTCTAAGTCTTTATATATCCACAGATCATCTCAACATTTTGTATTATGGAATATATGACGATTTTTTAAAATTATATATTATCAGGGTTTAATATGACAAGTATGTCTGAAGATGCCTGTGATGATTTGGAGGGCTTGGACGCTTCAGCAACACATGTTGTAAATCTGTTGACTGGTGAACCTGATGATGGTATGTCTTCGAGTTACTATACGTCTAAATCATTAGGATTTCTAGATACAATGCACATTTCAACAATAATCCATGGGTCCAAATTATATGCCATTGTTCTTTCTTCAAACTGAAACATTCAGTTGTCATGTTTCCAAAAACGTAATGATAATTATGCCACAGTTCAAAGAGCACAAAATTATGGGGCGTTGGAATCTGAAATTTTAAAATTTTTATAATTGTTTACACCTTTTGTGTACACTTTCTGCTACTATATATAAAATGATGTAAACAAAAATAGTACTGTAAGTAATTTTTTTTACTGTTTCCTTTTCCAGTAAAACTAGGCGTTGCAGGATTCAGCATGGGTGCATCTGTCGCTCTCTACTCTGCAACTTGTCGAGCTCTTGGGCAATATGGTAATGGAAATCGATACCCCATCAACCTCAGTGCGGTTGTGGCTCTTAGTGGTTGGCTTCCGTGTTCCAGGTTTGAACTTTTGTTCTTTGAAAAGTTACTATTTTCACCTCCATTTAGCGGGTCCTGTTTATGCTACCATTTTGCTAAGCAAACAAACTTTTTTTTAGGAATTTAAGGAATAGAGTGGGAGCATCACAAGAAGCTGCAAGACGAGCAGCATCTTTACCTATGTTGCTTTGCCATGGACAAGGTATTTGCTTATAGACATATATACAGGCTACAGCATACTTCAGTATTATTTTGATAAAATCGTAAAAAGATAAATTAAGTGCATCTTGGTGAGTAGTTTATGTACTGGTTCTTTGTTGCAGCTGATGACGTGACAGAGTACAAACTTGGAGAGAAATCTGCAGAAACTATGTATTCTGCTGGATTTCAGAACCTAACATTTCAGTCTTACAACGGGTAATTCTTGTTTTCATATTTATAATAAGGGCATATTCAGATGCATATTTATTGATTTTGTTTTCCTTTCAGGCTTGGGCATTACACAAACATAGAAGAGATTAATGATGTTTGCAGATGGCTCATAGCATATCTAGGAGCTTGATGTATTACATCTATTTCCATTTTCTTCATTTTGGATGTACTGATTTTAGGGTTCAGGGCGGGGGGTAATACATATCGTATAATACTACAGATGAGCAATAACTTACCAAGTTTGATGTATTTGAATTTCATAGAGAATGTATCCTAAAATAAGTGTTCGTAAAGTTTCATTTGCTGTAAACTTTCTATTCATACATCATGTGAAAGCCCCAATTTCTATTCATACATCATGTTACATCTTAACGCTAATGGGATCAAATGAGATGGTATTCTTACTTATTTGACCCGATCAGAGAATAAAACCACACCTATAACTAAGACAAACCCAAAGGCTAACCGCGCTGTACCAACTAAGGTAACCCACAAATAACTAAACCAACAATTTGAAATCTTGATAATGATGTATCTCGCCTTTAGACCAATACTTTTGGAAACGAAAACATTTTATTGCAATTGATAACCGATCTAACAAGGAGCTGGACCGAATATTCACCATTCAACTATCCAAAAAAAAAAGAAAGGAAAAATCGTATTCTTTACATCGACTCTACAAAATTTAAGCCTTCCAGACTACGTACATTACCAGAAGAATATGGATCAAGATATCAAAATGTGTTGTAGTGAATGGTATCTCGATACTTTTCACTAGAGTCCATAACTTCCGAACCACCAAACAGATTCACTGGGGTGACTGTTGAACCATTCCAATAAACCGAGCTCACATAAGAATAATTCCCACTATCTCTTGAACTATTTGGCCAGTCCATCAGCGGAGGAAGACTTGGCATCACAGGAGTAAACTGATTCATGTACTCAACATTAGGATACAACAGTTGATTCAAATGAACCATACCAAAGTTCTGCGCATTTGTTCCAAACATCATTTCACGGTTAGCAGACCCTTGTGCAGGAATGTATCTTCCAGTTGACATAACATCATTTCCATATCTAGACACGAGAAAAAGCCGTATACATGTCAACAATTAACGATCAACAGCTTAACAAATTAAATTGTCACGATTTATTAGAACTTACCCCAAATGTTGAAACGGTGTCCTAGGAATTACGTTCTGAGGAGTACAAAACTCAGGTACACAAAAATCCGACTCAGTAGACTCCCGTTCCTTCTTAACAGAGTTATGGGCTTTGTTATACACGTACTCTGGAATTCACACATATCATTTAATTTACATATAATCACATAAACACTTCATTAATTAAATCAGATATATTAAAACAGTCACTCAAATCAAAACTAACAATTTGCGAAAGTGCATAACTAGTTTACCTTTTTTGCCAAAAACATTTTCACACCCTTCACATCTACATTCAGTACCGCATCCTACATTAGCCTGATAACACTCGCAGTACTTTTTCACACACATCGATTTCCTACAGTTACAACCTTTTCTGTGCTTTCCCATAATCGCTATCGGCTGATTTTCATCCTCCTGTTATAAAAAAATTACCGTTACTAATCTATAAAACAATATAGCATTAATAAGTTAACGACTTATAGGTGATATATTACTACATTTTGGCTTATTGCAGACTGTGCAAGGCAACTGATTTTGGGTGAAAACGCGAGCGGATCGCGCAATTGTATCATTTCACGCGTATGATCAACGGTATCTTCATATTCACGAGAATTGAAGCATCCTTGACACGAACATGATTCGCCACAATATAATCCAGCTTTAAAGCATTCACAATAACTGCACATATATAGATCACCATTATATTTGTACTACATAATCAGTAACACATGTTTAATAATCAACATTCACCAAATACTCGTTATCACAAATCGAAAGAACACAAACATTAACATTACATTAACATAAAACACACGCGTAATCACTTAAAAACTTAACGTGACGTACAGTTTCAAGCACGTAAAAAACGTATAGTAAAACAAGCCGAATGTATAGCCAACTTACAGTTTCAAGCATTTTGTTTTTCGGCATCTGCATCGCTTTTGACCGTCATTTCGACCAGCGATTTTACTATGTGAATTCATTCTGTTACAATCAAATATATATAAAAAGTGAATATATACACGCATTAATAAAATGTGAATAGTTTCGACGTAAAATTAAAGCCGAAAAACAATGAATTTTAACCTAATGAATAGAAAATTACGATCGATTATGAAGATTAGAATGAACATGAAGAGTAAAAATGAGACGTACGGTTTGTTTTTAGGGAGTTGTGTGTGAAAATGAAGGTGTGATTAAACCCTAATTTTGATCAGTTTGGGTGGAAGTAGAGAATGAAATGATGTAAAAAAGGCGGGAAAATGGAGATATGTTCGGGAGGTATTGTGTTACCAAACGTGTGTATAAAAGTAGTAGATTATTTATGATTAAATTAGTCTAAGATTTTGGTCAACTTTAATATGTTCTAGTTTGTTAGTTTATAAATTATAAATTATAATATTTCTCGTCCGTTCACCCAACTTTTTAAAAAGTTGTAACACTTTTGGTCAATTAAACAAATTGTGTTTTAGGGTTTTATTCTCGGGAGGTTTTGCCCTCGTTTTATCAACCGTTGAATTAGGGTTAACAAAATTCGCTTCCACATCTTGCATTAGTTAGCATCAAAGCTTGTTCGTGTTCTGATGGTGAGTGGTGTAGAAGATCCAAAAAATCGTATTGTTGGCGTGGTACGGTCGATCGAAGACATGGATCGTGCAATCAACGATCTCACGTGCAAATTCACAAGTATGTCCACTGTTCTCGAAGAGATCCGATCCGCGATCGGGAGTGGTGGAAATCACGCAAATCGTGAGTTACAATCATGGTGATTGTAAATTCCGTCCTAATAATACAGTAAAACCTCTGTAAATTAATAGTGTTGGGACCGGAATATTTTATTAATTTAGTGAGATATTATTATATTGATAAATTAATAATTTATTAATTTAAAGAGGTTTTATGTATGACTATTAAATTTTCAAGTCTAATATACTAGCTAGTTACAATGTATACTCATTAGAGACGGAATAAATTTGAAAAACAAGTTTCAATTAACATTTTATGAATTAACATTCACACTTTATGAAAATAAAATTAACATTTTTTGTTGCAATATGAGAAGACAACGCACAAACTCTTTAGTGCAATAAGGAGATTGTAAGATAAACTCAATATAGATTTGAAGTTCAACAAAAAACAAATGACTATGAATTCATTTTTTACTAAACAATCTTCGGGATTTTGAGTATATCTCTTTCTGAAAAACACACACACATATACATATACATGAAATTTTTAGTAATTATTAATTTATAGTTTCGTTGGGACTAATATATATACACTGGGGTTTCAAAAAAATTATTATCTTATTATTTTATCGATTGGGGTCTAAATTTGTACTGGTCCCAAGTTGGGACTGGACAAATTATTAATTTTATCGAGGTTATTAATTTATCGAGTATTAATTTACAGAGGTTTTACTGTAATGGATTCTTTGATGATCATGTGTCTCGCCATCTCCTAGTCAAAAATGGAGATATGTTGATTCCAACGGGTCTCGAAAAGGAAGGAGATGATGGCTATGGAGTTCTTGCTAGAAAACCTAAAGGACGGTTTAGTGGTCCTAGGGTTATGAATAGGAGAAATGAGGGTCGACGTGGTTATGGAGATCGACAAGGGTATCGTGTTAAGGTTGAGATCCCTAATTTTCTTAGGATTCTTGACCTTGAAGTTGTGTTGGATTGGTTGTACGAGATTGACAAGTTCTTTGACATCATGAATGTTCCTGAAGAAGAACAAGTCAAGATCGTAGCTTACAAGTTACATGAAGGAGTCGGAGCTTGTTGGCAAAACAAGCAAGACAACCGTAGGAGTCCAGGCGAATACCCCAATCATCACATGGCAAAGGATGAAGAGAATGATTAAAGGTAGGTTTTTACCCCCCGGATATTGAACAAATATTATATAAACAATATCATACTTGTGTTCAAGGGAGGAGAACCGTGGTTGAGTACATGAGTAAGCTCTTGAGGTTAAAAGCTAGGTGTAACTTGAAGGAATATGAATAACAAACTGTTGCTAGGTATATTAGTGGGTTGAATACATCAATCTGGGAGATATTAAGTTTGTTGTCAACTTGGACTATTGATCAAGCTCAATATTTAGCAATGAAAGTAGAACGGTCAATATCCAAACAAGCTTTGAATTTTGGAGGAACATTGGAAGAGAATTCACATTTGAATTCTACTCAGGTAAACCAATCTAATCAACTCAATTAACTGTTGAAACTAATACATCTTCAAGTTTGACTTCTCTAATTTTTGCTAGTGGTAGTGGCACGATAAAAGTGGTTGTTGCTAACAAGACGGATTCCAATCCATATGTCAACATATGCCACCTAAGTGTTTTAGGTGTAGTTTACCAGGCCATAGATCTAATGAGTGCCCTAACAGAAAATTGAATGCAAATATTGGAGAAAATTATGAAGGTGAAACGGGGATTGATTTTAGTGATGACTTAAAACATATTGATGAATTTGCTCAAGTTGAAGGCGAGGTTGTGAATTTGATGGTACAACGTGCTTTGAGTTCGGAAAAGTTGGAAGATTCTTCAGAAAGGAATAAGATTTTTGAAACTAAGTGTTTGGTTGAAGGAAACTTATGCTCGTTGATCATTGATGGAAGAAGTTGTGATAATCTAGTATCCAAAGAATTAGTGAAGGCCTTGAAGTAACCAATCAAACACCATTCTAATCCATATAAGTTAGGCTGGATAAAGAAGGCTCCGGAGGTGAAGGTGAATGAGGGTTGTAAAATTACAATTGCTATTGGAAATTCCTATCAGGATGCGATGTCTTGTGATGTCGTGGACTTGTGAGCTAGTCATGTTTTGCTAGGAAGACCGTGACAACATAATGTTGATGCAATACATAAAGGAAAGAAGAACTATTATGTGTCTAATTGGTATGGATAAAACATATATATTCTCCTAAATGGTACACGACTACTGGATTTGAAGACATTATTTATTCTTCCATGGATTGGAGGTAGTGAGAACTCAAGGTCGAGTTATTCTAAAGTGAGGAGGAATGATGAGGACAAGATTCAAGACCAAGAGCCTTAGAAGTTATTTTTGATACGACCTAACATCCTAATCTTTGTTACGCGGTAGAGCTCTCGAATTGAGATTGATTCTGGCTTTTAAGTGGTTACGCCGTAACAAGTTTTTCCGTTTCGAATTTAGTTTTTCCTTTTTTATTATTAGGCCAGTTTTTATATTTAGGTGACTTTTTCTACGAGTTTCATATCACTATTAAAATAGGGCTAATTATCATTGTAATTCACCATTAGTCTTGAATAAAAATTGTGTTTTAGAGTCTTTACTCTTGTTAGGGTCTTATTCCCTAGAGGTTTTACCCTCGTTTATCAACCTTTGGATTAGGGTTAACAAAATTCATTTTCGCGTCCTGTGTCATTGGCGGAAAGTAATGGTTAACGGTGGTGGTTGTAGTTATCTGGTGGTGTTGGTCCTAGGGAATGGTGGTGGTGGCGAGCGAAATTGGTGGTTGTGGTGACGACCTTAAGTGGTGGCAATGACTTGTGAATAAGACAAAGGCATTTAAGTCTTTTTATATGAAATGGGTTGACCTAATTATGTGTAATGACTTGTTGACCGTAAACTATTTTAAGGTTAATGGGTATTAAACATGTAAATGAAGCATAATGAGTTATATTCGTGAGTACGTTAAGTATTTACAAAGTTTATCCTATTAACTACTCAACTTTTTTCCTTTTGTTTTAATAATATATCAGTTATTAGTAATTTGAAACGAATACTTATGCATGTGTTTAAACCTCGCCAAGTGTACATTGGAGGTGTTCAAAGAAATGTCAAAAACGGTTATGAATTAACTCGACAAGACCGCGTACATAGTACGCGTCATGCCTCCTGAGTAAACTTGGATTTTACCTCTAGTGATGGGCCTATAAGCTCGCTTAATAGCCATAAATGAATTGGACTAGAGGATATATGGATCAAGATCCAATCTAATCCAATCCAGTGACAAGCATAGTTCAATTCATGTCCTGTTTAACATCCCACTAAGGCTGATATTTACCATAAAAATTTACATTCGAGTAAGTTAAGTTGTTTATCATGAAATTTTATTATACGTCCACTTGTCATTATACCAACCATTGAAGTATGGATTTCAAATTGAGCACAAAAACTATTTCGGGTTGTAGATTTAAAAGCTGAATATTAGATATTTATGACTTGTTTATTAATTGCCGGATGAAGTGGACATTTTGAGCTCAACTTCAAGTAGGTAAATTGGACATTATAAAGAAAAAATTACTTCCAAATTGATGTATATTGAAAACAGAATAATGATCCATGAGAAATCAATGTCGAAAGTAAACCTCTTGGAACGGCTTTGTTAAAAATTCATTGCAAAATAATATGGGAAATTCTTTATTTAGCGGAAGCACAGACTCTATAGCGAAGGCGCGGGTAGTACTATTCAAACACAACATAACCTCTATAACAGTCATCTGTTATGAAATCATGACAGAACTCATAACGCATCACTGCATATTGCATGCCATCCACTAAATCCCTCGATGGGCTAATTAGTTTTTCTTAAATGTCGATAACTAAAATATATCAGATGTCCTCAATAAGCAACAAATGCCTACATGAGCTTATATGAAAAGAACTTCTCCTTAGGATTGTTGTCTATAGCCGAAACAGTTAATAACTTTGACCAGTGTAATGAAAAAACAAGGAGTTCAAAAAATACAGAAATTGCAATCCATGAGAACAATGAAGCCGGTATCTAGGTCTTAGGCTTAGTTAGTCCATGGTCCGTGTACTGCGTATCATTTACATATGTTGTGCATACTTGATTTCCATAAGAAGCTTATGTAAAAATCTCACTTGTCACTAGCTGAATCACTGCGGCCAGTATGCAGATAATGGATTGAGACTGCTCTTGTCGCTGGTATCTACAGAATTTCCATTAGAATCATTAACTATCGGCCCACCAAACAGAGATATCGGTGTGACCACTGAACCAGGCCAATGTACAGAATCCGCAGAAAGGATATTCTCATTAGTCCTTGAACTATCTGGAGGTGTGAATCGTCGATCCAACGAAACCACATCTAAGTTCCCATCACTTTTCAAAGCCTGAGTTATTGATGTATCATCTCTGCGGCTAAAAATGACAAATAAAATTGTAAAATTACTGAAAGAGGAACCAATTGAAAAATAATCATGAGTTCTAAAAGTTCATAATTAACATCTTACTCTGAATGTTGAATTTGAGGTTCATAACGTTCAGACTCGTTAATAGCTCCCGTTCTGCTAGATTCATTATGCATATAGTACTCTCAAATGCAACATATAAGATTTGGTGAATATAACTATCAATCACACTAATTAGTTGCTTTAATTGTTTATAAGAGAATTTTGCTTGAACTATATATGCATCTTTATTTTACCTCCTTTCTTGCCAAAAATATTTTCACATCCTTCACATCGACATTCACTACATCATCCAACACGATCCTATCGGATAGATTCAAAATGTTAGCAGAAAACATATTGGCCGAGAAAATAGAAATGAATGAAAAAGGCCAAGAACAAACCAGATAGCATTCACAATAGTAATCTCTGCACAGTGATTTCTTACAGTTGCAACCTTTTCTGTCTTTTAACTCAATTGACATCGACTGACTTTCATCCTCCTGTTTACAATCAACCGTTATAATCAACAATATATCAGTTAAGTAACAAGTGAAGTCAATGTTATAGGTGATTACGTACTACATTGTGGGGTGTTGGAGACAGTATAAGGGGACGATTCTTCGAGGAAGATGCAAGTGGATCTTGAGATTGTATCATTTTACGTGCCTCATCAACAATATCTTTATACTCAAGGCTATTGCAGCATTCTCGACAGGAACAAAATTCAACACAAAATAGTCCAGCTTTAAAGCACTCACAATAACTGCAAAGATAATTATCTGATTATCATCAATTGCAATATAAACATTATTGTGTTTTATGTAGCCGATAATCTGATTATTTGAGGGTCAATAATCAGAAAACCAATTTGGCTTATATGTTGATTTTTCCAATATAAATCCTTAATATATCAAAACTCGTCAAACACTCTTTATCACAATTTAAACAATATAAACATGCCCATTTTGTCATCACTGATTAGTCATTATTATCTAACTGTGATTAATTCATATCATATAGTCATTTTATAAGAACGGGAAGCAAAACATCCGTAATATTAAATTCACTTACAGTTCCAGACACTCTGACTTCTTGCATCTGCATTGCTTTTGATCATCACTCTTACTCTTCGAATCCATTCTGTTACATAAAAAAGGAGAATATAAATATGAAATCATTTGCATAAACATTTTTCACAAAATACATCAATTAACACCTTTAATTTTTCCAAAATTCAGGGTCCCTGATCAAATATAGATGCGGGATCAGTTTTGTTAAGCATTACTTTCTATGGCCCAAATCATCATTAACTTTAACCAAAAAACAGAACTACACGTAATGAAAAACACAAATTCCAAAAAGTATCGACATTTATCCATGAGTAGGCCTTAGGCGTGATTAATCCATAGTACATGCAATTTACTGACAAATACTTATGCTCTTAATAAGAAGCTCATGCAAGAATCTTACTTGTCAACCGCTGAACTCATTGTTGCCTGTGTATTGGGATAACGGATATAAGAGCAACTTGGTGTACCATCAGAGTCGCTACCTTTTGTCCCACCAAATTGAGGTAACGTGGTAAGCAGTGAACTAGGCCAATGTACAGAATCCACAGACATGATATTCTCATTAATCAGTTCCAACATTGTATCATTCGAAAGTATGAACTGACTCATGAATTCAGCATTGTAATATGCTTGTTGACCCAAACAAACCATATCAGATTTTCCGCTACTTGTAAAAGTACTAGTCATTGATGCACCATCTCCGTGGCTAAAATGGCATAAAATATAGTAAAATAAGAATCAGAGCTAACTGAACAATAATCAGGAGTCCTAAAAGTTCGTAATAAACATCTCACCTTAAGTGTTGAAATTGCGGATAATAACATTCTCCCTCTCTGCTAGCTGCAGTTAAGATAATAATCAATCAAACAAACTAGTTACTCGAATTAATTGCAAGAAAATATTGCTTAAATTAGTAATATATCTTTATTTTACCTCCTTTCTTTCCGAAAGCATTTTCACATGTTTTACATCGACATTCACTACCGCATCCAACACGAGCCTATTGGATGGAGTCAAAACATTAGCATAAAAACATATTGGCACGAAAAAATAAAGTGAATGAACAAAGTCGAGAACAAACCTGATAGCATTCACAATACTTTTTGCTGCACATTGATTTCTTACAGTTGCAACCTTTTCTGTGTTTTAACTCAATCGCTATCTGCTGATTTTCACCATCTTGTTAACAACCAACCATTGTGGTTAATAATCTATCCGCTAAGTAGCAAGTGAAGTCAATCTTAAAGGTCTTACATTATGGGTAGTTGTAGGCTGTTTTTGGGCACAAATCTTGGAGGAAAATGCATGTGGATTGTGCAATTCTATCTCTTCACGTGCTATCTCAACGCTATCTTCATAATCAAGACTATTGAAACATTTTTTTACAGGAACACAATTCAGCCGCGCAATAGTACCCATCTTTAAAGCAATCGCAATAACTGCAAGGAAAAAGTTCTGAAATGAATTACAATACTGATTTTTTAGGACAAAATTAGTACTAATTATTATGTATTCAAGTCGCCTATCATCCAATATTTGAGGGTCAAAGATTACCTTATTTTAAACGGGTCATTTTATATAAATCCTTAAACAATTGAAACTTGTCAAACATCATTAAGCAGCCCATTTTGCTATAATTGATTCATCATTATCTAATCTTGATTATTTCATATCATATAATCATTATAAAAGCAACAAAACACTATGAATACTAAATTAACTTACAGTTTCAAGCATATTGACTTTTTACATCGGCATCGCTTTTGACCATCATCCATTTTGAAAATATTTAGTAAAAAACATGAAATCATTTACATAGACACTTCCAAACAATACATTAATCATACCTTATTTTTGGTCTTTCAATTTTTTTTCACCAAGAACAACAAAAAAAAAGGAACTGAATGAAAGCAAAATCACAATCAACTACATGATCAAAACGCAGCTGAAATACGACTAAATCAGATGATTCTTGAAACACTCGTGCAACTTAACTTTTATCAAGATTGTGATCATTTATAGTTATAATTATAATCAATTTCAGAGCAAAATGTCAAACATAGTCTACACAAAACCTTAACCGTTGATGGTTATTTTTTCATCAAGAACAACCAAAAGAACTAAATCACTAATCAAATAAATGATTAGAACGAAAAACAAAGAGAATATCTGATACATAGTCACGTACTGTACGGAATTGAAGATGGAATTAAAGCCCTAAATTGTGATCAATCTGTGAGTTGATGAATAAATGATATGATAAAAAAAAGGCGGGAGTTTGAACATATGAACAAAGTTTGTTAGGATCTAGACACGTGTCGTGTAATAATTGCTCCATGTTTCAAAAAACAAATTCAAATGTTTATTTTTTAGTAATGTTGTACAGCTTGTACTCGAGTTTAGTTTTAGAGGTTGTTTGGTTTGATTGGCTTAAGAATGAGAATAAGAATTTCAAATACTACCTCAGTCTCATAATAATTGTCCACTTTAACTTTTTTAAGTCTTTTTTATTCAACTTTGACCGTAAATATTTTTATTTATGTAATATAATACTTGATGAAAATTATATGAATATATTGGGTTTTAAATGTATTTTCATTTGGTATAATTTTCATCAAGTATTATATAACAAAAATAAAAATAATAATGATCAAAGTTGAATAAAAAAGACTCAAAAAAGTCAAAGTGAACAATTATTATGAGACCAATTTTTTAAAAGAATTTTTTTCACCAAGAATAATAAAGACCAAATTTTAATTTAAAAAGATGAAATACTGGAAATAACTAATTACGTTTTTTTAATTTTTAGTATAATCACTTTATAAGGTTTTGGTATCTTTGTTCAAGAAAAAGGTTGGTATCCAAAAAAAACTTAATTTATGAAAAAGAAGGAGAACGTAACAGTGCATTTTGAAATTAAAAATTGTGTGAAATATTTGAGAAACAAAATTATTAAAAATTGCTGATGAATTTTAAAAAAACTTGTAACAAAAATCAGCATAAACTGTTCATTAAAAATGTTGTGTTCATCAATATTATTTATTATCACTTATTCTGATCATCAAAAATTAATTTTTCTCCTTAAGATTGTCTGTTTGACATCATCTGGTTCTGTCTATCTTAGGCTCTTAGCGGACAAGGGTAAACATGATTTAATTTTTAGTGATGGGCCTTTAAGCCTGTTTGTTTAGCCATAAATGGGCTGGACCAGAGCATATATGGATCAAGATCCAATCCAATGACAAGGTAGTTCAATTCAATTCTAACTTTTACTTACTTTGTGAATTCATCCCACTAGGATAGCATTTTACATTTACCATAAAATTTTCACATTAAGTAAAGTTGATTATCTATGCAATTCTGTTACAACTACACAAGTCATAATTCTGCAACTAGTTACCGTATTAATTGTCATTGTCAATGATACTTCATGTGACTTGGACGTTGGACAAGCCTTATATACTTTCTTTTTCTGACCAAAAATTGACTAAAGAAAAACATTAGTAAGGAAATTAGTTTTTCATAATACCAACAACTGAACTTAGTATATCTGATGTGTGATGTCCACAATATGCAAAATACGGAAAATACTGCACAGGAAGCCTAAGCTCTGATGGTCAAACGATGCGGGGATCAAGTTAACAATTTTAATTTGACCATTTAATGGGAACCATTAGCAATGCAAAAACATAAAGTTCAAATATATTGTCATTACATGAGAATGATACTGGTATCTAGTTTAGGCTCAATTAGTCCATGGTCCATATAATACATAGAGTAAACTACACCATTCGTCCTTGTGGTATACGTTGACCATCAAGTTTCGTCCCTTGACCAAAAAAATTGCACCGTTGGTCCTTAACTCCGAATCGTTAGTCATCGTTGGTCCCTCACCCTAACTGGCGTGACTAACGGGCGTTAAGCCTATTTAAGTCGAGGGTATTTTTGTCTTTTCCCACCCTCATTTATAAATAGTGCTACGAACTTAAAAAAAAACCCAGAAATCTTGCTAATAAAAAAAGGATCCATTTTAAAAGAAAAAGAACCAAGAAAACTTGATTCAGCCTATCCATCTTTAGTATCATCTTAACAACTTGTAATGATTTAGTGAGGCGCACCACGACCGGCCAAGATCCAGCCACTACACCACCTAAACCATCCACTGTAATTATCACCAGCCTCTCAACACCGGTGCCTCCAAACACCCACTGTTAGATCCGGTCAAACCCGTAAAAATCCAGTCAAACCCAATAGATCTGCCGAAATCGTATTAAAAAGGTGGTTGTATATGGTGGGTTTGAAGATGATACAGGTGGTTGTGTAAGGTGGGTTGTATATAGTGGAGAATTGGTGGTTGTAATGACGTTGAAGATGAGAGTTTTGAAGTTGATTTGGTGAATGGATTTTGAAAAATTAATTATAGAGAAGTGTTAATGGTTCATGTATGTGTTAATAATAAAGAGTTTTTTTCACATGGGTTTATGAAATAGTAATGACAGAAATCTTTTTATGTTGTGTTTTTCATGTGTTGAGTTTACATATGAGATGTGAAGTGGTTGGGAAAAAATTGAATGTTAAAAGAAGACAAGATGAAGTGGTTGTGATGTACACAGTTCATATATGCTAGATTACATGCCATTTTTATCTACAGGACGTGCAGAATGGATGGACAAGAATCGCAGGCAATGTCTTATCCTCTGGCATCGAATAAAAGATTGGGCGGACCTTATCTTAAATTTTGTGAGTGAAAACGCAACCCTGCTATGAACTAGATGTTGAAAAATGGTTGGACTGGTAACGGGTCGAAATGGGTACATTTAAGTGTTGGATGGTTTGGGTCGAAATGGGTACATTTAAGTGTTGGACTGGTAACGAAGGTGTTAAGTTTTCTGGAAAGGATAGCAAGGGAACTCAGATATTATGTACACAGTTCATATATGCTAGATTACATACCATTTGGATTTAGGATTTTAGGATAGCAAAGGATTGATGATTTTTGGATTTGTTGTTCATAATTGATAATATCCAAGGATTGGTGGGTTTTTTGTAAGCTTTGGATTTTCTAATTTGGATCTAGATGATGAAGATGGTGATCACTTGATGAAGATGAAGTGGATGAGAAAAGACAAAAGTGGTGAGGGTGGGAAAAGACAAAAATACCCTCGACTTAAATAGGCTTAACGCCCGTTAGTCACGCCAGTTAGGGTGAGGGACCAACGATGACTAACGATTCGGAGTTAAGGACCAACGATGCAATTTTTTTGGTCAAGGGACGAAACTTGATGGTCAACGTATACCACAAGGACGAATGGTGTAGTTTACTCTAATACATATCATTTACATATACTGTGCAAACTTGATGACCATAAAAATGCAAATGCAATGATGCAAATATCTCTCAACTGTCATCTGCTGAAGTCATTGCTGCCTGTACGCATTTGGATGATGCATCCAAGAGCCACTTGGTGTATTGGGTGTGTTCTTGTCACTGGTATCCACAGGATTTCCATGAGAGTTGTTAACTTGTGTCCCACCAAACAGAGGTATTGAGGTGACCACTACAGAATCCACATAAGTAATATTCTCATTAGTCCTTGAACTTTTTGACCGGTTCATCACTATCGAACGGCCCAACATTGTAGTGTTTGGAGGTGTGAACTGATTCATGATTTCAGCATTATGATACGTTTGTTGATCCAAAGAAACCATATCAGAGTTCCCATTGCGTGTAAAATGACTAGTCGTTGATGCACCCTCTCTGCGACTAAAAGGACAAAATACAAATAAAATTTAAAACGAGAACCAGCTGAAGAATAATCACTATTCCTAAAAGTTTATGATAAACATCTTACTCTAAATGTTGAATTTGAGGATTAGAACTTTCAGCTTTTCTGCCAGCTTCTGTCAACATAATAATCAATAACACGAATTAGTTAATTGAACTGTTTAGAGATAAATATTTGAAGATTTAGTAAAATATGCATCTTATTTTACCTCCTTTCTTGCCAAAAGAATTTTTACATGATACACATCGACATTCACTACCGCATCCAACTTTAGCCTATGAGATAGAGTCAAACCGTTAGCAGAAAAACATATTGGCATGAGAAACTAAAGTGAGTGAACAAAGTCGAGAACAAACCTGATAGCATGCACAGTAATTTTTCATGCACATTAAGCTCCGACACTTGCAACCTTTTCTGTTTTTTAATTCAAATGGTATCGCCTGATTCTCATCCTCCTATGGATATAACCAAGCATTATGGTTAAGAGTCTAAATGAACATAAAAGGTTAAACTTAAAGGTGATATATTACTACATTTTGGCTTGTTGGACACTTCATAATTAGGAAGGGGGAAAACGCATGTGGATCTTGTAATTGTATCTGTTCACGTGCTATCTCAACGCTATCTTCATAATCATGATTATTGAAGCATTCTTGACAAGTACAAGATTCAGCACAATATAATCCCGCTTTAAAGCAAACACAATAACTGCAAGTAAAATGTGAGTTACCACCAATTGCATCGTTTTATTCGCACCACAAACACCTTGATAGTAAGAACTATGCATGTAGTGTTTGGCATCATGTTTCGGTAGGAAACTAGAGACATGTTAAGATACGTTAAAAAACTCATACTTTTCGCATTACATTAAAGAATATATGTCAATAACGTACGGGTGTTTGGGATAGCTTACTTATAAGTTATAAAGAAATAAGCTGTTTTTGCCAAATACTAAAGACTGGTTAGCTGCTTAAAAATCAGCAAGCAGATAAGCATCTAATACGCAATCCCAAACACCCTCTTAGTTAATGCGTATCAAATGAAATTCTAAATTTTAACCGTAATTTTTCTACATAAAAATGTTTTAAATAATCAAAAATTCCCCAAACACTCAAATAACATATCATAAATGTGATTATAAACACTTTCAAAACACAATGGATATAAATTTAACTTACAGTTTCAAGCAATTTGTATTCATACATGTGCATCGCTTTTTACCAATACTCGTTCTGTTCGAACTCAGTCTATTACAATTCAAGAAAAATAACATGAATATAATATGACATCATTTAAATGAACAAAGTTCCACACAACCCATTAATCAATACCTTCGGCGTTTTAAGAGAGATTTTGCAACTGTGTCCATGATTCAGGTTTCTTGATCGAAAACTAAATGTGAAAAGGCAAACAGTACAGTGTGATCAGTTTCATCAAGAACAACTTAAGAAATGAAAACAGAAATACTATCAAATACGAAGATTTCGATAAAAGAAACGAGACGTACTGTACGTATGGAATCAGAGGATTCGGTGATCACACGGCGTGATCAGTTTCAACAAGAAAGCCTTTAAACTCTAGTTTTGATCAGTGATGAATCTATTTTTGGGTGAAAAAAGGCGGGAATATAACTAACTGGTTTACAAAAATATGACATTAACAGTAAAATTTAAAAATAAAATAATTTTTTTTAAAATCTTTTAACCTATTTATGTGTTTTAGGTAACGATCTTGAATTTAGTTAGGAAATTCAGGTGAGTGTAACTAACTGAAATTAGTTGTTATTTTTTGTATAGTTTCTTGGATGTGTAGTTTGTAAACTTATTTATTTTTGTTCATGCATAAAAACGTTTATATAGTTCTTCATCTTATTAGCTTTAATTGATAAATGATTGTGAAACTTACAAACTTGTATCTAATTTTGTGTTTAAATTAAAACTGTGCGACGTTAGCTTATTAGTTTATGACAGAGAGGTGAATAGGTGATATTTAGTTATTTACACCATTTGCTTTGAAGCATACAATACTATGAGTGTGTTTGTTAAAAGTAGCTAGCAGTGAGCTGTGAGCAGTAAAAAAATAGCAAAAAATCAAGACTCATCGTTCTTTTGGCAAACGAACACTAAAAATTAAAAAATTCATTGCTCACCGCTCATCGCCTCAAAATGCTCCAAAAAAACTCCGTGCCAAACATAGCTTGTAAAATTGTGTATGTATTCAAAAGTTGCGTAAATATCACTTCCTATATGATAAAGTAGGTCCACTTTTTATAATACTAGCCATATAATTAGGCATGAATTTAGGCCTCTTATGTAAAATGATTTTAATTAAGAAAAATGATTGTTGTGTTTAATAACGATGCCTATTTATGTACTTAATAATTTCGTTGGTTGATTTGAAAAAGTATTTTGTGAGAATTTGGGAGGGAAAAAACGTTATACACTTGTCAAATGATTTGTGAGTCTAAACAGCACTATTCTTTAATTAATTTTAAGCCTCGTCTAACATCTATAAGGGTGTGTTTGTTTCTTAAGATGTTTTGATTCTGAATGTGACTTTCATATCTTATTGTTAAGAGGTGTTTATAAAGTCTGAATCTAAATGAAATAATATTGTTTATTTTTTTATAATTGTCTGAATTGTTTTAATTGTTCTTTTTTAAATATATATTAAACAATGCAATGAATAAATAGCTTATATAAACATGAAACTTTAACATTTTTATAAATTTAATACAATAATAAATTATTAAATAAGAAATAATAAGAGTGTTAAGAGGCAATAGGAGTTTACCATCACATCTTATTGGGTAAGAGGGATAACCTTTTACTACGTCTGATTGGAAGAAAAAAAACAAACAACATTTGCATCTTACTTTGTATGACTGATAAGTGATAAAAGACGGTAGGAAGTTTTTTTAAAAAAACAGACACATTTCTAAGTTTTGGATTGTAATGTTTTATGTTTAGTATGGTTACAATTTTTTTCTTGTTACATATTAATGACATGTCATTACTATTATTTCTTTAAGTGACATGTCATTACTAGTTTTTTTTAAAGGAATATTTACAAGTTTAAAAAAGCTTTTTTATATTAAGCTTTAAATTCCTATGAACAAATAGTCAAAAACGAGTGTGGAAACCCGCGCGATGTAGCGGGATTGCTTTTGTAGACGTGAATTTGGAACTGATAAATAACCGGAAAATTTGTTTGGATATTTATTTGGTTAGTCCTTGAAGGACTGACTTTGCAAATACAATTAAAACCTTAGGGACTATTTTCGTGGCTACAAAGGACTTACTTTGTAACGACACTTAAATTTTAGGGACTATTTTTGCCAAATTGCTATAGATAGTTATTAATTCTACAGGACTTACTTTGCAACGACACTTAAACCTTAGGGACTATTTTTGCCAAATTGCTATAGATAGCAATTAATGCTAAAGGACTTATTTTGCAACCACACTTAAACCTCAGGGGCTATTTTTGCCAAGATGCTAAAGATAGCATTTAATGTGTTGGCTTGTTACTGTTTTCTTCCCCGCCTTTTAGTATATACGAGTGTGGAAACCCGCGCGATGCAGCGGGATTGGCTTCAAAGGACTTACTTTGAAACGACACTTAAACCTTAGGGACTAATTTTGCCAAGTTGCTATAGTTAGCAATTAATTCTACAGGACTTACTTTGCAACGTCAGTTAAACCTTAGGGACTATTTTTGCCAGATTGCTATAGATAGCAATTAATGTTGTAGGACTTATTTTGCAACGACACTTAAACCTCAGGGACTGTTTTTGCCAAGTTGTGAAACTTTGCATTTAATGTTTGGACTTACTTTGCAGCGCTACTTAAACCTCAGGGACTGTTTCTGCCAACTTGGGAAACTTTGCATTTAATGTTTGGCTTGTTACTGTTTTCTTCCCCGACAATTAGTATATATACGAGTGTGGGAACCCGCGCGATGCAGCGGGATTGGCTTCAAAGGACTTACTTTGTAGCGACACTTAAACCTTAGGGACTAATTTTGCCAAATTGCTATAGTTAGCAATTAATTCTACAGGACTTACTTTGCAATGTCGCTTAAACCTTAAGGACTATTTTTTGCCAGATTGCTATAGATAGCAATTAATGCTGTAGGACTTATTTTGCAGCGCCACTTAAACATCAGAGACTATTTCTGCCAACTTGGGAAAGTTTGCAATTGATGTTTGCTACAGGACTTACCTTGCAACGCCCCTTAAACCTTAGAGACTATTTTTGCCAGATTACTATAGATAGCAATTAATGCTAAAGGACTAATTTGCAACGTCACTTAAACATCAGGGGCTTTTTTTGCCAAGTTGAGAAAGTTTGCATTTAATGCCTTTGCTTGTTACTGTTTTCTTCCCCCACATTTAGTATATACGAGTGTGGGAACCCGCGCGATGCAGCGGGATTGGCTTCAAAGGACTTACTTTGTAGCGACACTTAAACCTTAGGGACTAATTTTGCCAAGTTGCTATAGTTAGCAATTAATTCTACAAGACTTACCTTGCAACGCCCCTTAAACTTTAGGGACTATTTTTGCCAGATTGCTATAGTTAGCAATTAATGATGCAGGACTTATTTTGCAGCGCCACTTGAACCTCAGGGACTATTTCTGCCAAGTTGAAAAAAGTTTGCATTTAATGCGTGCTTGTTACTGTTTTCTTCCCCGACATTTAGTATATATATATAATATAGTAATAGTAATATAATAGTAATAATAGACGAACAAACAACTAAGGCCCAGCGCACTTGAAGGCCTGATCCCGGGTAAAAGAGCCCACTCTGTTTCAATTTTTAGTGGTATTTTACAGGTAGGGTGCTTATCGGTTCCAGTGTATACGATTCAAATAAAACTTTCTGAGTTCAAGTAAACATTTGCGAGATACGTGGTGTGGGTGTATATATTGCGGTTAAAAAATGAAAGAAATTTGTTTTTTGCGTTCAATTTTACAACCTAATAATGCTATAGCTTGAAACAAGATCAAATATACAAAAAAAAAATAACATGAGTAAGATTTTTTTTTTCTTTTTTTTTTTTGAACGGCGAACATGAGTAAGATTACCTATAATATCGCGAACAACAGATACAGTTATATTCACAAGTTTATAATATGTCGGACCAAGTCGCGGTCAGTTAAGAACCAAGTGATCATATCGGACCAACCTGAACTTATGAAGAACATGTCAATTAAGAACCAAGTGAGGTCACAGTTGTTCTGTTCTAGGCACAATTACCAAATGATTAAACTAAACATCTAAAATACTTGTTTTTCTAATTCATATACCTCTTAAAACCATGCTATAATCCAAAGCCTTTTGTTATAAATGTTCAACTTAAAGTGAATTTAGCAATATTGCATCATCACTATGCATTGCTTATGACACGAAACAACAACCAAATCCCAACGTATCAACCTATAAATACTTACGGTAAGGATCACTCACAATCAGAGAGCTAACTTTAGACTTTGAAATCGGGTCAAAAGTAACTCTACTCATTATATTGATAACTACTGTTAACTTGCAGTACTGTATGGATTGATGTACAGTTTCTTTGTTACCGCAGTTGTAAAGTTCTGCAAACAGACATGTATATTAAAAACCTATCATATGACACGAAACTCTTGTTTTCAGTTTACCTATTTGAAACTTCAGTTATCAATTTCTTATCAGCTATACCACCAGATCAGTAGGCTAATGTGACAGTATATACACTCAGTAAAATTGTTGGGCAGGTTCAATCTTAGTTTGGAGGAACATTTGTTGCAGAAGAAGCATCTGGAATCGATGGAAACGTAATGGACCCCACCTCCTGCATGATGTCAGGCTTCTTGTACACATTGCAGTCTGAAAATCATAGAAAGTATGTGTATCATTTTTTTGACCATTTACGCCCAATCACATTAATAGCTTCTAAATCACTAAGTTTCATAAAATAGTAGTAATCCAATCCACCTTGATTACCTTTTCCATCAGAAGCATTTGTAAAACGACGTTCACCACTGCTGCATTCGACATTATCCTATTTGAATGAAGTCAGAATTATAGTTAGGATAAACAACAGGACAGAATTGACGGTTTCAGATTATAGAGAATTCCACACAAACCTGATAGCATTCATGGAACCTTCTTTGGCACATTGGCTTCCTACACTCTCCTGTGGTTGCCTGCAGATTATGATTTATTTAATAATCTATATTAACATGCTTAAGTCAAATTTAAAGGGATCATATACTACTTACTGCAGTACGAAGAGGTCTTGAAGCGTTTGGCATTGGAGGAAAATTAGTGGCATTCATGTCAGTAGGTGTCAATTCAATCATTAACGGAAAATTGGGATTTGATTCCCAGTTTGCAGCAGATCCCGATGAAGGAGTATTGTTTCTACGGCTACTAGACATGAGAAGCAAAAGATCAAAGTATTGAAAGTCAACACGTCGACCAGTTGAGCTATTATGCTAATCATAAATTACAAGTTGATGATAAACAACAAACTTACTCTGAAGATCCAGCTCTTGTCCAAGGATTCTGGTAGTAATCAATTACGCAATCGATAAGGTTAGTTCACAGGAAGACGGGAATTTGATATGTGATACAGAACCATAACAACAGTGAGGTCGGAACAAACCTGAAAGCAATCACAGAAATTTTGCAGCCACATTGGCTTGTTACAGTTGCAGCAACTTTTTCCATGAGGTTGCGGCTCATCCTGTGGAGACACAACATCTATAATTGTGATTCAAATAATTAGCATGCAAAGTTAAGTTTTAAAAGGGGCGGTATATTACATTGTCCCTTGTTGCATTCCTATAGGAAAATGCCCATCCGTTGAAGCACTCTCCGCACGAGCAAGATTCAGCACAGGGTAATCCAGAGGCAAAACAAGCACAATAACTGCAAAGTAAAGAAATTACTAATTTGATTGCTACAATCAATCGCATTATTACCATACTATACAGTACAATACAAACATAAAACATAACCAAATGTGAGAGCGGAAATTAGCACATCATCGTGTGATAAACGGTTATCTTGTTAACAATTCGTAAATTTGCAAACATTCATAATTCATTCATTCATGGTTAAATATTGTAAAACTTAAACTGACCTATTCAAGAAATTTGCTATGTTACAGTTGCAGCAGCGGCTTTGACCATCACTCATGCTGTTTGAATTCATCCTACAGACGAGAATTTAATACAAAGATTAGACGAGAAGCACCGAAGAAAGGACAAGAAGACATGAATTGATAACATCAACACATCTAACAGCAAAATTACATGAAAAAATGCAAATTGATGCTCAATTTTCATATTATAACGAACTTTCTCATTCACCTAACCAAATTTTGCAGTATATTAATGCCACAAATTGCGTATTAAAAAATAACCAAACACTTAAAGAAATTATAATCAAGATCGTGATGCATTTCACAAACTATTTCCCCAATATACATGACTCGGTACTTTTACATTTGCTGGTATAGTACACAAGATTTAGCGATTATTTGATAGTGTTCAGTATTTCAGGTTCTTTGGTCAAAAACTAAATGTGAACATGCACAAAAATTGGCTTCTTCTTTGAGTTCGGAGGAAGTTTAAAGATCAGATTCTTTCAAAACGCAATGTGAAACGCACATAAAATTGTGATTATTAGTGTTATCGTTTCTTATCATCTAATCACTTAAACGCATGTCAAACGCACGGATTTAAACTTATATTTTGTCTTCTTGCAAGTAAAGAAAAATTGTGAAGCATTAAGATAAACAATACATGAATCAATACCTTCTTTGTTTCGGGTTTAATACGCAAGCTTATGCAACTTCGTTCAAGATTCAGGTTCGCTGATTAGAAGCAAAATGTGAACATATTACAATGTGATCAATGTCATCAAGAACAACCGAAAAACAGAATTTCTAACTAAATAACAAATTTCTAACTGAATTTAAACATAAAATTGAAATGAAGTTTGAAGAGAGAAACGAGACGTACTGTACGTATGGAATCAGGGGATTCCGGGGTGTTTGGAATTGAAGATATGAGTAAACCAAAAATTCTGATCACTGTGTGTTCTTGGGTGGAATATTGACTGTAAAATGGTATGATAAAAATGGGCGGGAATTATAGTTAGAGTAATCCGTTACTGGGTATATTTTATTATACTAGTAGAAAAAGTTTTTATTTTTTTATTTTTTTTATTATTATTTTATTTTATTTTATTATTTTATTTTATAAGATTAGTTTTCCTGGTACCCTTTAATATGAATTATTTTCTAGAAGTGGGTGTAGCTCACATTTAGGCTACACCATCAGGTTAGAGCAGCGGACGTGTATGGACATGTACCATGTACCAAGAGCAACCCTTGAGAGTTGAGATAGCTTTAGGGTCTAGGTAGACAATATTTAAACCGAATGAGCCGATTTGTATCATAATAAGATCAAATTTGATGTTCAAACCAGGATTCCAATACCTTAGATGTTAGTCTTGCTTAAATGCTTAATTAATTATTATGTATTTAAACAATATGCACGGTTCATTGTGATTTATCCAAGATACCGTAGCTCACATGTCTGAGAATTTTAATGAATGAAATACATCATACGGTTGATGTTTACGGACAGAAAACATTTCAACATATTTTGGCATATCAACTGAATGGTTGAACCAATTTAAGATCAGACACCTCTATTTCATGGTCGTTTTCGGAGCAAACTTTATAGGAATTTAACGTATAGAGTCAGAGCATCACAAGAAGCTATAAGACATGAAACATTGCTACCTCTTGTGCTTAACATGGTCAAAAGATCAACGGACCAAACCGTTATAACGGTGCCTACAAATACCTCAAGACCAATTCAAATATTGTTAATGTAATTACACCATGAACATCAAAATAACATACTTGTCATAGATTTCTTTGTATTTGTAAGTTGTAATATAAGCCGGAAAATAAGGTATAACATATTGATCTTTCAATATCATTGTAGTAGACTGGCCCTAGTCAAAAGGGTGATTGAGTGAACATGGCTCCGTTGCCCAAACTATTATAGATCGCAGAAAAGGGTACACAACCACGTGATGGTTAATTATAACCATAAAATTACAAGCAAGGTGAGGATCTATTAAATATCCAATCAAGTCCACTTAATTTCTAAGACATAGATGATTACCAAGTTATCGACCCTAATGATAAAAAAAACATATCTTTCAATAAATTCCAAAATTTGATCCAATGAAGTTGATGGAACAATCACACTTGTCATCTGATGAAGTCACTGCTTCCTGTATCAGGATGATTGATATAAGAGCCACCCAATGTATTGGGCAAGTTGTCTTCAATGGTATCTATAGGATTTTCATGAGTGTCGTTAACTTTTGGCCCGTGAAATAGAGATATCGGGGTGACGACTGAACCAGGCCAATGTAAGGAATTTACTGAAGAAACTCCTGAACTATTTGGCCAATCCATCATTGTAGCACCTGGAGGCGTGAATTGATTTGTGAACTCGGTACTGTGAGGTGATTCTTGATCCAGAGTAGACATATCGAAGTTCCTGTTAATTGTCAAAAGACGAGTTATTGATGTGTCCTCTTTCTGACTAGGCATAATAAAAAGTAGTAACAATCAAAACCTTAACCACTTGAATAATCATGGTGACTTTCAAAAGTTCATGTTAAACATCTTACTCTGAATGCTGAAACGGTTTCAAAGGAGTCAATTTCTGAGGACTATAGAATTCAGTCTCATTGATGGTTCTCGTGCTGCTAGATTCGTTATACATGTTGTATTCTGGAATATGCAAGAAGTCAATTTGTGAGTTTAATACAAAAAGAAGTATATCGAGCTAGCATACTTGTGTTAATATTAAAATGTGCACAATTAATCTGTATAAAAGAAGAAGTAAAATAACTCAAATGGGAAAAATGAAAATGTACTGCAAATAACTTGTTTACTTACCTCCTTTCTTGCCAAAAACATTCTTACAACCTTCACATCGGCATTCACTACTGCATCCGACATTAGCCTATTGAATGAAGCTATAACGTTAGTAGAACAACAAGGCTAACACAAGAAAATAATGAGAATGAACAAGATCGAGAACAAACCTGATAGCACTCACAGTACCTTTTCGCGCACATTGACTTCTTACAATTGCAACCTTTTTTGTGTTTTCCTGCATTCGGTATTGGCTTATCTCCATCTTCCTATTAACAATCAACAGCTGTTAACAATCTATAAAATAAAGTATCATTAGTATTCAATTTAAAAGGCCATATATTACATTATGGTTTGTTGGAGACTGTTTAAGGCTATCAATCTTCGGAGAAAATGCATGTGGATTTCGCGATACTATTTGTTGACGTGCCTCATCAACGGTATCTTCATAATCAGTTCTATTGAAGCAGTCTTGACATGTACAAGATTCATCACAATATAATCCGGCTGAAAAGCATTCACAATAACTGCAAAGAGATGTGTTCACGCGTGTTGTTGTCATGTATAGACAAAATATAAAAAAACGGCCTTTTATAAATTATGAAATCAACTAGCTTACAGTTTCAAGCACTTAGACTTTTTGCAAGTGCAGTGTTTCTGACCATCATTTGTAGTCATTCTGAAACAAATGAACACAAAATATATATGAATGTAACAAAGAAGCATGCATATAAGTTGTATTGAGGCTTTAATTTTTTTTTATCAAGGCTTGAATAATTTAAGCAAACAATCAACAATGATAAAACATTCATTAAGAATATGAATCATATTATAAGCGCGTACTTTTAACGCAGATGATTATGATGACAAAACCGGCCGGAGCGTTGGTAGTAGTGCTATTATTTTCTTCTTCAGTGATGGCTTACAAAAACCCTAAACCTGTAAACCGCAATAATCTTAATCCCCTAACAGAATGGTAACTAGATAAGCATTGTTTTTCTATAATAACTGGATAAACTACAACATAATATAATAAATAAGGCGGGAGTTTGAACAAACATAAAACTCTTTGCTGCGTCCAAAACCCAAGCACAAGCAGGCCCAAGATGGGCTTATTCAATCTTTGTTAATGACATTAAGCCCAAAGCAGTTAATTGCAAAAATTGGGATAAAAGCCCAATAGCCACGAGCTAGCTGTTCCAGCAAATAAAATCACAAATAAACTTCAGAATTTTGTGCATCTCATATTTTAAATGTGTAGATCTCTTTCTTTTCTTTCTATAACCTTTAAATCACAAAAAACGGAGGTTGTATGAAGAAGTTATGCTAAAAATAGTGCAACCACATCTTCTCTACAGCACAGAGACAACGTCCCATCTGCACCATATAAGCTACATCAAAATAATCCCGAGTCTTTCACTTGTTTACGACGTAAGAACATAGTTCCAAATACGCCGTAGAAGGCTCAAATGCAGTTTTCTCCATATTTCTTCAATTTAAGTCTTTTTCTCTCTCTTTCCGTTCTAATGTCTCTTTTAATCTAATTATGCAAATATGAGCAATTAAGTACCAAATTCATATAAAACAATATAAATTGAGGTGTTAAACATAAGTAATGATACTAAAAACACTATACAATTTGATGTTATCAGTTTACCATGTGATTACGAATATTTAGTGCGGTGGATAACTGAAAAGATGTTTTTTGTATTCCCGATAAACTGTACCCAGTATTACGCGTCATGCACGTAAGATACTGACGATCTCATCCTATGTATAACATATATGCATTCCACGGTTCTATTACAAAACTACATAACAACGCACAACAAATGCATGCTGTGTAGATATGACTATTTTCGAAAGTCTGGTTTATTTTATTTATTTATTTATTCATCTATTTATTCATTTATTTTGGGTTTCCAAAATAAAACGACTCTAGGTTATTATTAGGATTTTTAAAATGACAAAAACAAATAAATTAGTAAAATGGGTAGATATGACAAATTTTGTGATTAAATTGGGTATATATGGGATTATGAGTTTTGGTTGGACAAAAGCGTTACTACTGTAGCATTAGTGGAGCACTTGTGTTTGAGTCAATAGACCCAGGTTCAAGTCCCATATTTGGCATTTGCTTCAGATAGGTATCTATTTCCGCAAAACCTATGGGTACACTAGAGAAGTTTTGTGGAATAAGAGCCCAGAGGTCTGAATTTTGACTCGTGATCACTCCAGTTGGTGCCCCACTGGATCAGAAGAGTTACTGCAGTTATTTCTTGTAAAGTGGACAATGACTAGTGCCAAAAATACTCGGAATCAGTATGCTTTCGTCCATCTACACCTTTTATAAATTACATTAAAGGGTTTTAATTATAGATATATGAAATTAACTCTATTATCATCTATCTCATTATAAAAAAGAATATTATATCCAAGTTTCCCATGTATATGTATAGTTATAGATTTACAAGCATACGATGTGGCATTAACTTTTTTAGCTATCTTATGAAATTTTATTACATAAAAGGTTACTCTAAGGCTAGAAATAAAATATAAAAAAGTGAGGAAAGTGAGTTTAATTGCATGGAAGCATCTCCCAAGAGAGAATAGAATCATTCTTTACCCGACCCCAATAAATTATTAATGCGCCTACAATCTATGCACTAACTCTTGAATGTAAAGATATCACTTTTTGTAAATTAAATCAACTAAGACGATTTGTTTGTTACATTAAAGTGATCTTTTACGGTCCTATATATGTGAAGAGATTTAATACAATGGATTAAAAAAAAGTAATATATCAATCGATTTCTCTAAAGCAGGGGATTTGAATGACAATTTAACATGTCAAAGTGTCAAACCACGATCCAATTTGGATTATGTTTTCTTTTAATTTCGACAAGCTTAATATCTACCAATTATAATCTTAGCAACTTGAGCTAACGACTAATCTCAATCAGCAATTTGAAGTTAATAACCTTGTAAGCTGTAAAACTTGTGGCGGGAGGGAGGCAAATAGATTCATCTTAAACGTAAGCGAAGGACCTGTAGTCATGAGCCTCGAAAATTTTCTTCGATAGGCTCTAGGGATTAGTCAGGATTAAGATTGTTATGTAATGCTAAGTCGAGATTTAAAAGACTTGAAACGTGTATAGTATATGTGCAATTATACATGAAAAAAAATGAGAGAAATTAAGAAAAATGTGAAGGAAATAAAAGGGGTGAATGACGAAAAGGAAAAGAAAAGTTTGGTCAAATTAAGCCTCGAAGACTTCTCTTATTCATCATCAGCTTCAACTTTTTTTTATCGATATTCTTAACATACTCTCTCTTCTTTTACTTTGATTATATTTCAAAAACTTCATAGCACTATTACTTTTTAGTGACAAATGGATTCTAGTTTAAAGAAATTTGTGTGTAAGTGTGTAAATATTTTTAGCACTATGGAGCAGAAAAAATTTACATGAACTCTATATAAATAATTAACTTGACCAAAATTAAATAAATTATTCAAGAAAAGAAAATTTAATATCTCAATCATGGATGAAGATCAATATAAGTAATTAACTTGACCGAAATTAAATAATTTTCTTTATAAAATATGCGAGTAATTGGAAACTTTTATGTTTAAAATATGCAATTAGAAAAGTATGAAAGTTTTTACTGATTTTGCTTTTACTTTAATATGTTTGTTTTTTCTCCAAATTACAAGTTACGTTCCTAGAAATTGTAGCCATGCAACTGACACACACGAGTGCCCTCCGTAGCCTTACTCTTTTATATTGCTTGTGAGGTAAGATCAATATATTCCCCATATCACTAAATACGCTTTACGATTCAAATTTTTTTCCTTTCATATATGCATGTATATATCTTAAAGCACTTGGTACGCGTCTGTTATAGGGCTATAGCACCGCTTATGATGCGAGCCACCGTATTGAAGCTCGAGTTATAAGTGCTAGCGTCGTGGCCACAAGCCTTGTTAACTTTAAACTATTGATAGTTTGTTTTGTTATACAACTAGTCGTTAGTGGCTTCAATTGTTAATCCCTGGATTTTATTTGTTACATTATTAATTGTAAATTGTATAAAATTTGATGTAAAAGTAATGTTTTGTTAAACATAAATTATTTAAAGTAAAAAAAAAAAAAAAAAGACCCCTTTGAGGCTTGGGGATCTTATAACTTAAAATGATGGGAGAGATTATTTTGCTTTAAGTTATACGATATGAGTTATATGCTAAAAAACTGACGTAATGGCTACAACACCGCATAACATACAATGTCACCTCATGCTCTTAGAGCGCATACATGCATGCATACATGTATCAATGACGTTATGTGTAAAAGAGAAGGCAAAGGATATATGAGGGATTGTTCTGTAAATCGGGTAGATTAGAAGGACTACTTTTGTAAATATTTTGATTTTAAATACTCTGGTAAACAATCATTAAAAAGTTTTCCCCATCTTTCATTTTTCTCTCATTACTTTTGTATTACCATTGTTATCATGATATGACAGCTACCAATAATGGTGAACTAAAATTGTTAAAACACATTTGTCTGTTGTAAAAGTGTGTGTTCTTGTTTCTTCAGTTGTGTATTCGTTTTCGCGCGTAAAATTGGTCAAAATTAGGTCACAATTTGGGGATTAATTGATCAAGATGACTGACGTTAATCAAGTGACTACTCTTGCTGTGTTTCAAAATCCACTGTATCTTCATCCTTCAGATGGTCCTAGTTCTCTAACGGTTCAAGAGAAGCTTAATGGTTCACAGAATTATAGGGCATGGCGTCATGCTATTGAAATAAAGCTTTCTCCCAAAAGAAAACTGGGTTTCATCAAAGGTACTATTACTCGTTCCTCTATTGATCCTAATCTTGTAGAATTGTGGGATCCATGTAAGAATATGGTGATTTGTTGGATTTTGGGGTCTGTGAGTGAATCTATTGCACGTTCTATTATGTTTGTTGATACTGCAAATGAAGTTGCAATTGGAAAAAAGGTTTGCGTTAAGTGATGGTTCTAGAAAGTATAAACTTAATAAGGACACTTATGCAATTAATCAAAATGGTGGTTCAATTAGTGAGTACTATGCCAAAATGAAGTGTCTATAGGAAGAATTAGATAATTTGAATGTATTACCAACAATTATTGTCACTCCTAAAGTGTTTGCATTCTTGACTATGTTGAATTTTCAAAAAGAGGAATAGAGATTGTTTCAGTTTCTCAATGGTTTAAATGAGCACTATTGTAATCTGAGAAGTCAGTTGCTTATGATGGTTACATTACCAAGTGTTGAAAGTGCTTGTTCAATGCTACAACAAGAGGAATCACAAAGAGTCCTGTTTGGTTCCAGTTCTTTTGAATCAACAGCCTTTGATAGTAAGGGTGTGGTTAAGGATTTGTGGTTTCAAGTGGCATCCTCCAGAGAAGTGTTGGGAAAAGGTGGGTATCCAGCTTGGCATCCAAAGGAAAAACTTAATCAGGAAAAGGCTCAGTTGAGGCCCATAGATGGAGTGACTAGGCATCAGTTGGCACCAAAGACTGCAACACATGTTGAGAGTAGCAACATTAGCTTCACACCTCAGCAATTTGAACAGCTTCTGAGGAGTGTTCAACAGATGAAGGTTGATGGTGATTTAGATGAAGGCTTTAGTCACCAATTTGCTGCAAGTATAGCTTGTCTTAATACTCAATTAGATTTGCTAGAACTACTTGAAGATTGGATATATGACACCGGTGCCTAAGAATGCCCATATACTTGAGCCATATTTGTTGAAAATTAAACCAAATAAGGCTTCCAAATGGTGAAACATCAGTCATTTCTCATTTTGGTAAGGGCAAACTGAATGATGGTCTTATGTTGAAAGATGTACTGGCAGTACCCTACTTTAAATTCAGTTTGTTGTATGTGCCCAAGCTAACTAAAGATGATCAGTGTGTGGTTTCATTTTACCCTGAGTTTTTTGTTGTTCAGGACGTGGCAACCAGGAAGGTGAAGGGTCTGGGTAAGAAGAAAACTGGTCTCTATCACCTTGTGATTGTTCCACTGGATAAGGTGGATAGTGTTTTTACAGCTTTGGTAAATACTACTCTTGTAAAATTAGATTTGTCTGATGTAAGTAGTTCTGTTTCTTTGAATAAAGAGTGTTATGGTGTTTGACACCATATACTTGGACATATTTCAGATTCAAAGTTGAAATGTATGAAATACATTCCTGTTTCACTGTCTAAGTCTACTTTGGATACTTGTTTGTCATGTCCAATGGCCAAATTTTCAAAAATTTCATATTCATTAAGTGATTCACATAGAGCAACTGTTTTTGAACTTATTCACATGGATGTTTGGGGGCCATATATAGAGTACCTACATATGGGAAATTTAGGTACTTTTTTACTATTGTCGACGACTGTAGTAGAGTTACTTGGCTTTATCTACTTGTCAATAAGCCAAATTCTTTTGCAGCCTTAAAATCCTTTCTCAAGTTTGTTGAAACATAGTTTGACAAGAAAGTGAAAATTCTTAGGTTTGATAATGCATTAGAGTTTGCTAAGGGAGAATGTGGTGCTTATTTGAATCAATTAGGTCTTGAACATTAGACATCCTGTGCTGATAGACCACAACAAAATGGCAGAGTGGAAATAAAACATAGACACATTTTGGATACAACTAGAGCTTTAAGGCTTCATTCACACTTGCCATTGAAAATTTGGGGTGATTGTGTTAACACTGCCACATATTTGATAAATATACTCCCGTCCTCAGTGCTTGGTAATAAGACTCTATATGAGGTCCTGTTCAACAAAAGTATTATTTATGATAATCTAAGGATGTTTGGATGTTTTGCAGTAGTAAGTAACCTAGCTAGGACAAAAGACAAATTTGAGTCCAGAGGAGTACCGTGTGTGTTTCTTGGCTATCCTAATCACAAAAAGGGGTACAAATTTTATAATCTTCTTACTCATTCTACTTTTGTGTCAAGAGATGCAATATTCTATGAACACATATTCCCTTACTATATAACCAACAATTTTTGTCCCCTCTTCCTACTACTTTACCATGTAATTTTACACCTCATGTTGCCTGTGATGAGGAATTTCTTCATATTGTTCCTCCTATCACTAAAACTACACACCCTGCACCTGTTGCTTCTTCTGTTCTTGATACATTTGTGCAGTCATCTACATCTGCTCCAAACCCAATTCCTACAACTGAACCTCCTTTCAGAAGCTCCAACAGAACTTCAACTTTACCAACCAAATTGAAGGATTATGCTTTGCCTCATATTCCTAAAGCAAATCAAGTGTGTTAAAAATCTCTTTTACCTGATTTTCAAGCCTTTGTCAGTGCTTTAATAGCCCAAAAAGACCTTGTGTCTTTTAAAGAAGTTGTCAAGGCATCTGGTTGGTGTGATGCTATGGATTTACTCATTTAGAGTTACATGCTCTGGATGAAAATGGTACATGGAAGTGACAGTTCTCCCTAAAGAAAAGACATCTATTGGTTGTTACTGGATATTTAAGACCAAGTTGAAGGCTGATGGTACTATAGATAGAAAAAAGGCTAGATTGGTGGTACATGGTAATAGAAAGAAATATGGTAGATAATATCAAGAGACTTTTGTCCCTGTAGCAAAAATGGTCACTATGAGATCTTTGTTGGTTGTTGCTGCTCTAAAGGATTCGTTGTGTCAAATGGATGTGTCCAATGCCTTTCTACATGGTGACTTAAATGAAGAGGTGTAAATGAGGGTGCCTTTGGGATACTCTGGTAAGGGGGAGTCAGTCAAGGAAAACTCTTTTGTAGGACCTAACTTAGTGTACAAATTGAAGAAAAGCCTGCATGGCTTGAAACAAGCTCCAAGGAAATGGTTTGCTAAGCTATGTTCTGCTGTGGTCTCTTTTGGTTTTACACAATCTAAAACTGATTATTCATTGTTCACAAAAAAGGATGGATCTAAGTTTATTGTTGTTCTTGTTTATGTGGATGATCTCTTAATCATTGGGAATGATGATGCTCAAATTGTTGAACTTAAAAAACTCAATTCTGTTACTCACATGAAGGATTTAGGAGATCTCAATTATTTCCTTGGTTTAGAAGTCTTAAAATCATCTCAAGGGATATTGTTATCACGATAAAAATATGCAACAGATCTTTTAAAAGAAGTTGGAGTGTTGTCTTCTAAACCCTATAAGTTACCTATAGATCCTCACTTGAAATTGCAGACTGATGTGGGAACTCCATTAACTAATCCAGAAGTGTTCAGAAGGCTGATAGGCAAGCTGATTTACCTAACCATTACAAGACCAGACATATGTTATACAGTTCATCTTTTGAGTCAATTTATGCAGGACCCTACATCTGTTCACATGCAGACTATAAAGCATTTGTTAAGATATATTCTTTTGTCTCCAAGTCAAGGAATTCTTTTGGCTAAGGACTCTTTTGTTCAATTGAAAGCTTATTGTGACTCTGACTGGGCTAATTGTTCTTTTTCTAGAAGATATACCACTAGCTATTGTGTTCTTTTAGGCGACTCACCAATTTCCTAGAAATCCAAGAAACAAGTTGTTGTTGCAAGGTCATCAGCAGAGGCAAAGTATATATCAATGGCCTTAACATGCTGTGAAATCACATGGTTGGTCAGTCTTCTTAAAGACCTTGGTATAAAGATTTACAGCTTGTGGACTTGTTTTGTGATAATCAAACAACCCTTTACATAAATGCTAATCATGTATTCCATGCTAGAACAAAACACATTGAGGTAGATTATCATTATGCGAGAGATCAGTTACAAACAGGCCAAATTAATCCTTCATATGTTCCTACCAAATCTTAAATAGCTAATGTTTTTACTAAAGTTGTCATAGTGGATCAACATAATCATCTTCTTTCCAAGTTGGGAGTGTGTCAGCCAACCCACTCTCAACTTGAGGGGGAGTGTAAAAGAGAAGGCAAAGGATAGTTGAAGGATTGTTCTGTAAATAGAGTAGATTAGAAGGACTAGTTTTGTAAATATTTTGATTTTAAATACTCTTGTAAACAATCATTACGGTAACAAATTCATAACAAATTTTTCCCCATATTTCTTTTTCTCTCATTACTGTTGTATCACCATTGTTATCATTCTATTATTCTCAACTTCATCTCTAGCCAAACTCTCGGATTAAAGCGCCTTTAATGAAGTGCCAAAACATAACTTCAACCATCTTTTCGTATTTTAAGATTTTGAATCATTTGTTGAGATCATCCATAAATGAAGTAATATTATTCATTCATCCAAACATATTACTACTACATTTTAATATTTAATTCTTTATTGGACCATTAGTTGAAGTATTTTATTGGTGCAAATAATGGCTAAGATTTTTTTTTTTATGTTTTAATGATGACAAATATATATTAGAGAACATTTAAAATTGCTAACGATAGCCTAAAATAAAAAACACACAAACCTCCAGACCTGGCACGCTAGGTTGGCACGTTGGCGCGCCATAGTCTAGTCCAGACTTGGTTTGTGCGCCTTCGATTTTTCAATGTCGGATTTTCTCTTACCCAACAAAAGTTGGTCTTTGAATACATGTTCGTACATGATACTTAAGATGTTTTGTTGTTGGGTTCAGTAAATACCCAAACCCCTTAAGTCTAGGATTTGAATAGAAAATATCCTAAGTGTTATCCCTTAAACACTAACAAGTCACTGAGCGCATAGTCTCTCAGTGAGCTATCTTCAGGATACTTAGTAAGAGACAAAGAAGAAGTCTCTCTACTCAGTAAGGTGGAACTTAAGGGGTGAAGACTGAGTCAAGAAGAAGATTGTGGATTCAGTGAGTGATGACAATAACTTACTGAATCCCGAAACTCCTCACCAACTACTTACACTGAAGACAAACTAAAGTTGAAGACTGAAGGCAATGAAGACTGAAGAATGAGCGGGACAAGGCGGGATAAGTTTGAACAGATAAGACGAAGTCCTTTATCAACCAAAGTCAACTTTCCCTGAATGGCTAACTATCAGGCTCAGTGTCATCACTGACTAGAAGAAAGCAACCTTGTCACTTACCCAATATAGCCTTTGTAAACAAAGACAAAATACATCAGTATTTTGTCTTTTGTAACCTGTCAGTTTGTCCTCTAGGAAAGAGTTAAAAACCATACTTGTATAAATAACATAAGAGTTGGAGTGGAAAATTTTAAGCTTGTGAACTAATTTTAAAACACACACACAAGCCATCTTTCACTCCTCCAAATACAACTCTGTCCCTGAGATAGCTCAGTGGTTCCTTGTAGTTGTGCTCAGACTTAGCCTGAGCTTAGTGAGGAGTTATTACACTCTGTCATTTCAATCCCAAGTACTATTTCGCAAGTACTTGGGTAATGTATTATTTTTTATTTGTTTCTAATAAAAAATATTAAGTTGAAAATTATTCAGTGTGTTTTTACTTGCATTAGTTTCAGTCATTACTCACAATCAGTTTACTTAATGCTTTAAACTGTTTTATACGATTGTGAAACGGGAACAACAAGTGGTATCAGAGCAGGCTAATTATAAAACCCTTTTAAGTCGCTCAAAAACATTTTTAAATCAGGATCCTAATGGCTGAAATTGATGTGCCCCAACTTGTCGACAAAAAGGGTGGAGCTTATTCAGCTGTTGCCCCTCGACTTGAAGTTGGTAAATTTAACAAATGGAAAAAGCGAATGCTTTGCTATTTGACTGGGTACATAAAGTGTATTAATGAAGGTCTATTTATCCCAAAGACTGCTGAAGGTTTGCCTAAACCTGAGACTCAGTGGACTCAGGATGAGAGAAGAGTGGTCAACCAGGACCAAAGGCTCAAAAGTATCATCATATCTTGTCTTCCTGATGATATTATAGAGTCTGTTATAAGCTGTAGTACAGCTAAACAAATCTGGGATGACCTGGTCCATAGTCATGAAGGTCCATCTGATACAAAGGAAAACAGGATAATGGACCTGAAACTTGATTATAACACCTTCAGGGCTAAGGGCTCAGAAACTCTGTCTCAAACTTACACCCGGTACAAAACTTTTTTAAATAAACTGTCAAATGATGGTGTTAAGTTGTCCAAACATGAAATCAATGTTGGTTTTGTCAATAGTCTCCCTGAAAAGTGGTTGAATTTCTCTCAGGGACTCAGGAATGCTAACCATATCCAGAATCTTGAACTTCCTGAAATATATGGGAAATTTGTCTATGAGGAAAACCTCATCAACAGACGATACCCTGACTTAAAGAAGTCTCAGAAAGTCAAGAAGTCCCTGACCACCACTTCAACACCAATTTCTACTGCTTTTTATTCTAACAGTGTGGTTCAAGATTTTCAGAAAAATTCAGATGATGAGTGTTAGGATTTAGTAAATCCGGTTATTAAAGTGTCGGTCACCTCAAGTATATGTAATCGTTATAAATCTCGTAGTCGTAGTTATTTAATGTTAGGTAGTATTTAGTTAAGTATCACCGTGGAGGACGGACGGGTCTTTACCCACTGTATGCATGATCCACAGCCTATAGGTGGCGTTTATGTAAGAAACTATAAATACCCTCTACCTCCCAAGGTAGAGGGTTGGAGCTCATAATAATACTTTTACTTTCTCTCACTAAGTTCCCAAACCTCTAACTATTTCTCTCTCTAAAACCTTATTGTATACGCCTATATTTGATCATGATTTGATGTGTTTGTGAAATCCAATATGTTACAAATGGTATCAAGAGCCATGGTTTGATCATCTCTCTTACATGTCCTTGGATTTCTAGTGGTTTTATATGGTTTTTGGGTTTGAAAAAGTTTAGTGGTTTTTGCATCATTTGGATCATTTCTTGTGTTAAAGTTTGAATTTTGATTGTACTTTTGTGTTTAGAATCATTGTAAGTGCTTGGGTTTTGATTTGGAAAGCTTGAATCACTGTGGTTGGGCTTGTTTTGGATTGAAAAGGGTTGTGTTTAAGTTTTTCTTGCTAGCGACTTGACTCTCGGATAAGTTTTCTTCGTAGCGACTTGCTTCGTTAGTTTGCAGCGACTTGTAGTTGAAGTGGTAGCGACTTGAGCTCTAGCGACTTGTTTATTGAGACAAGGCGACAAATAATACAAAGTAGTGGAGGTACCACTCCGGCTAGCGACTTGTTCAACGTAGCGACTTGTCTTTATTATTTTCAGCGACTTGACTTTGTTGTGACTAGCGAGTTTCTCTTTAGCGACTTAGCCTCTTAGCGACTTGTTCCTTAGCGACTTGCCCACTTAGCGAGTTGCTCTTTAGCGACTTGTCAGCTTAGCGATTTGTTGCTTTAGCGACTTGTGTTTAGCGACTTGGTTCATAGCGACTTGGTTCATAGCGACTTGGTTCATAGCGACTTGAGCCTTTTAGCGAGTTGTTACTTAGCAACTTGGTGATTTAGCGACTTGTCTTCAAGGGTTATAGCGACTTGGTTGATTATTTTTTCTAATATGGTTTTCTCTTGATTTAGTAAAATCCCGTGAAAGAATCCATTTCCCGGTTTAATTATAGAGTTATAAAATCCCGTGATATCTGTAAACATGTCTACCAACGTGCCTACAATCATCTCTTCTGTAGCTGAGGACGTTCAAGCAGCTGGATCAGATACTCGTCCACCCATGCTTGACAGAACTGACTATGACTCATGGGCTCAACGAATTAGGTTGTATTGTCTGGGAAAGGAAAATGGGGTAAACATTCTCAAGTCAATTGATGAAGGACCTTATCAAATTGAGACTACCAGAGATGTACTTGAAACAGCTGCAGATGGAACAGTGATCTTAGGTTTGGATAGACCAAAGACGTATGATGAGCTCAGTGATAAGGAGAAAAAGAGATACGATGCTGATATCAGGGCTTCAAACATTATACTTCAAGGTCTTCCAAAAGATATCTACAAGCTTATCAATCACAACACTGAAGCCAAGGCTGTTTGGGATAATGTAAAGATGCTTCTCTCGGGTTCTGAAGTAACTAAGGAAGACAGAGAATCACAACTGTATGATGAATTTGAGCACTTTAAGATGAAACCAGAAGAAAGTGTCTATGAATATTCTGTGAGATTCCACAAGCTTGTGAATGACATGAGGAATATCAAAATGACCATGCCTAATATTCAGCTGAACTCAAAGTTTGTGAACAACATGAATCCCGAATGGCACAAATTTGTCACCTCTGTGAAGCTAACCAAAGGATTAAAGAACACTAACTATGAGCAACTGTATGCCTTCTTACTTTAGAATGAGAGACATGCTATGTTTGAACGAATGATTCTTGAATAGTTCAAATCTAAACAGGGAGAAACAAGTTCGTCAAATGATTCAACAGCCTTTTACACCAATGTTGGAATTACCACCAAAGCTTCTCAAGTCATACCCATGGGTAATGGTAATTACAAGCTAATTCCTGATCCAGCATATAAGCCTCCAGACTCAAACACAATCATGGAAAACTTCATCAATCAATTATCTCTCATGGTTAGTCAAAATATGAATTCCACTCCACACACCAACAATAACCTCAGAACAGCATCCAATCTACACAATCAAGCTACTGTCAGAGATGGTAAGGTAGTGGTGCAGAATGTGCAAGGAAGACGGTATGAACAAGGGATGATTGGAGCAGGTTATGGTAATACTGGAGTAGGTGGAGGATATGTGGCTAATCGGAATCATGGAAGGAATGAAAATCAAGGGCAAGAAAAGCCAATCAAATGCTACAACTGTGGTGGTGAGGGACACATTGCAAGGAACTGTACATCTCCAAAACGTCCACAGAATGCAGAATACTTCAGAGACAAGATGTTGCTTGTGCAAGCTCAGGATAATGGAGCAGCTTTGGATGAAGAGGAGTTGTTGTTTCTTGCAGAAGGGAATGCTAAGACATATGATGCTGATGTGGATGAGCAGCCAATTCAGGAAATAGGTCACAATCATCAAAATGCCTTTCAAGTTGCAGACTGTGATGCATTTGACTCTGATATCGATGATGAACCTACTGCCCAGATAATCTTCAGGGCTAGCATCTCACCTATGGTCTCTCCAAAGGTCTCATCACCACAACAGGCTGGTCCATCCAAAGAATCAATCATCTCAAAGGTATTAAAACTATACGATTAGGTGGATGAGCAAAAGATACATAACGAAGTACAAACTCTTGAAACTTATGAATCAGATATTGATAATGAGGGTAATAGTAATATTGTCCCATATGATCAATATGTGACACAAAGTGAAAGTGAGATTGTGCCAAGTGATGTATCTTCTGCAGTCAATGATGATTATGTTTTTGATGAATACACTGCATGTGCCCCTGATGATTCTGTTATCTCTGAACTGAATGCCTATAAATAACAAGTTGCTATTTATGAACAACGTGCTAAGTTTGAGTTAACTACCCCTGAGCAGGAAATGGATGACCAAATGCGTACAATTATTAGAAAAAGTAATTTTAGAGAAGAAGTGTTAAAACAAGAGTTAAACTCCTTACAAGAAAAGCTTTCTAAAACTGTTAAGCAAAAGAAAGAGCTTCAAGATAATGTTAAGGTGCTTAAACAAGAATTTAATGCTAAGGAATCAAAAATTTTGAATGACTTTTCTAATCTAAAAACTTTGAAAAAAAGCTTGAAAATAAGTTGTACATACAAGGGAATACCATTCAGACTGCTCACATGATCACTAAGCATAGAGTCTTAAGCGATAAGCATAGTATTCCCCTTGTTGAGGAACCAAATATCGAGGTTGGTAAAAAGGCTAGAGCTGCTCATAAGGTACTATATGATGGAAATGAGATTCTTAAGCCTAGGCAAACACCATCATAGGTTGGAAGCACGGAAGATGATAGAAAATTAGATGATGCCTCTAGGGAGAAAATGGACAAGAAGCTTAACGATCCTGAGTGTAAAAAGAAAAACATAATGATCAAACCTCATGATTACACAAAAGAAAATTGGATCTCTCTAAACAGGTTTAAGCCTCAAACTCAATTAACCCTAGAACAAATTTTTTGGAAGAAAGATATGGATAAGCAAAAGGCAAGTGAACTTGTTGAAATAAACTCTCCCCTTAGGAAAGTGCCTGCAGCTACTGTGTACCCTCCCAATACACCAATGCACTTAGTTCCGAGAATTGTTTCCACTAATAGCAAGACCTTAATCAGCCTGTATGTTGTTTATCAACTATTTGTTGATTTTGAGAAAACGTGTAAGAAAAGGATCACACCCACTGGGATTACTGAAGGGGAAAGGGGTTTTGAGCAAACTAAAGAATGTTATTTAACTGAAGTCATGCCTTTCTTTAAACAATTAAAATGTCAATTTGAGAGTCTTCAAAAGGGAATTAACTCAGATATCAAAGAAATGGAAAAGGAATTTGATGCAATGATAGTTGATGTTAATACAAATAAGCCGTAAAAACGTTTATTTATATTTTACAATCTTCTAATGTTTTGTCGATAACAAAAGTAAGATCATTTTAACGAAACAAATAAAATACGTAAATGGTTTGAACTAATAGTTTTCTAACACACTTACGCTTTCACATAAAACACTAAAACTAGTATAAGTGATTTTATGCTTAAGATATACATATGTACAACAACTAGTGTTTACATATTGGGATAACATATACTTAACTAAGTATATACCAAAATGGGTAAAAACAAGTATATACTAAAATGGGTAAAAACAAGTATATACTAAATAGGTAAAAACTAGCAAATGGTTTTGACCCATAACCCATGGTTTTATTTATACCACTTAACCAAGTTCATTGTATCCTTAAGATACATTGTATCTAGAAAGAAAACCATGGATCAACCCATGACCCATGACCCATAACCAAAAATACCCATGGGCAAAGAGGAGCGTTCCACGGATCCCTGGCTTTGTGCTAGCCGGATCCCAAGTGGAAGGGATCCGTGGGATCCGGGGAAACAGAAGAGAATTTCCTCTATAAATAGTGAGCCATTTCTTCATTATTTCTTACCCCTTTCTAGCATACTTTCTCCCCTGAGTTAAATCTCACTAACCTTATATCCAAGAGATCTATGTTTGTAGTCTTGTTTTTGTGTGATCTTTTAGGTTCCTCTTAAAGGCAAGATCACCACCTTTGAAGTCGAGCTAGCTCAAGTCCATGAGTTGCCAAGCTTCTTCATCATCAAGGCTACTAAAGTCCTCTTGTTGATGATCTCTTTCTTTCTTCAAAGAAGTGTAGTGTTGAAGACATTAGTGAAAGATGTCTCAAATGTCAAGACGAAGATATTAGTGAAGGGTATCTATCGTCTATAGGATAAGCACTTGTGGTAGGTGCTTAGAAGTCAAGACAAGAAGCATTAGTGAAAGGTGCTTAGAAGTCAAGACTTGAAGCATTAGTGAAAGGTGCTTCGAAGTAAAGACTCAAGACATTAGTGAAAGGTGTCTTGTAGATCTAGTCAAAGGCATTAGTGAAAGGTGCCTTAGATGTACATTCGATATGGTGTGTTTCGATGTACTAGATAGACTAGCATTAGATCCAAGGATATTGATGTACTTGATGATGTTGTAAAGGAGTAGATCTCCTTTGGGATTAGTCGTTGGTGTAGTGTGGTAGTAGTTCCTCCATTGCAATGGAACTAGGTGCTTAGCCTAGTACCTAATAAAGGGTAGGCGACGTTGTGAAGGTGTAGTTCACCTAAGGTGTGAAAGAACTCGGTGGTTAGCCTAGCACCGTATAAAGGGTAGGCGACGTTGTGTAGGTGTGGTTCGCCTTGGTGTGAAAGAACTCGGTATTTAGCTTTGTACCGGAAAAAGGTTAAGCGATGTTGTGAAGGCTTCTCCGCCATAAGGAGATTGGTGTAGTGTTTACGAACTCTCGAGTAGGTGACTCGGGGAGTGGAGTAGGGCAAGGAAGGTGTCCTTGTAGCCGAACCACTATAAATACTCGCGTTGTGGTTTTGTACTTCTTACTCTTTATCTTTTCATTACATATCTTAATATGCTTGTTTATCAACATCCAACACACACAACCAAATAGATTGACATAAGTCGATCTAAATAGTTTAAAAGGAAGTTTTAATTGGTAAAACTATTCAACCCCCCCCCCCTTCTAGTTTTCCACAATTGGCATCAGAGCTTCGTTACCAAGTTTCTTTAAGTATATTGTACTTTAAAAACTGGATACGATCCATGGTTAATTGAAAACTACAAAGAAGGTTTTTCATAAAAACAAACACCATGTCTTTTAAAACTATATGTTTGGATGTTGATTTGATAACAACATTTTTCTTATTTATTTTTTATTATTGCACTAATCTTCCTTGTCATGTTGATTAGTCAAAGCTCATACCAACCAAGCTTTAGGAGTTGCTTGGTAACAAGAATACCTTCCTTAAGAAGGTATCTTAAACGCAAAGGAGCGGGAATAGTCTAAGTGACATTTGCTGTGTCATTTGTAAAGACATTCCTAAGTGCGCTAAAAGTATGATTTTCTTTTTACTTTGCTTGATAATTAAGTATACCTATTTGGGTATTTATATGATTATCTTTTGTGCAAATTACATGTTTTACTTGAAGCTTCATTAGGAAGCCTTTTTCTCACATACGTGTTTTATTTCTCATATAAAGTCGTGGTATATAAAACTTATGTTTTGTTTCTTTTAATCCAATAAAACAAAACACGAATTTCAAAAGTTCCTCCTTCCCCATAAAAACTCCCACCGTCGACCACTTTATCAAACCCTCACTTTTTCAAATCTTCCAATTTCAAAAATTTCCTCTCATTCAAAAAATTCATCTTCCTCCTCATTCCATCTCAATTGAAATCAAGAAGATCCGTCATCAACATGGTTTACATCGCACTCGTGCTCATCGCCCTAACACTCATCGCACTTGTGTTCCCTATGATGAAGTTCACATACGGAGACATTTACTTTGTGTTGTTAATCTATATTGGGGTCATATACCCAATCCTTTGTATCATCCTTAGTATTGAAATGCAATATTATTAATCTAGTTTATCTAGGTTACTATTATGTGTTTATCATTTCTTTTGATTTATATGTTTTATATTTTTGTGATACATTAGAGGTCATGTATGCATGCTAAAAGAAAATGTAGGATAAAACATATCTCATGGTATAAAAACTGTAAAACCTTTTATCAAATCTGTGTCTGTTACTACAGATCCACGGATCCCGAAAGATATACTAGCCAGATCCCTTTTGTAAAGGAACCGTGGGATCCGTCCTACTGGAAAACAATTTTCATGCAAGATTAAAAACCACTATCTTTCTAAAAGTAATAATCCACTAGAATTTCAAAACCATGAGTTAGTTAAGTGTTAAATACCATTGTTAATATAATCTAGTAAAAACATTAGATTATCATAGGTTGGTCACAAACATGTTCTTTCTTTAACCTATCATTTCTATAGGTTTAATTATGACGCATGAATATGAGTTTGATTTTTCACTCACTAGCGTCTACACTCCGAACATCTCTCTTGAGCCCAACACACCTGGCAATCATGTCTGTGGGTTCAATAATCTCGAAAACCGTCACTTCCATGAAGGACGTATTGTAGACACCTCTCTACAATTTGAAGAAGGTATCAATACCTCCTTCCGAGCAATAGGACTAGAATGTCTTCTTGAAATCAACGAGAAGATATGTCCAAGGTTCATAATGGAATTCTTCCGTCAAGTTGAACTCGTTCGTAACGAGGATCGCTCTTTATCTCTTTGGTTTTATATCAAAAACCAAAAGTTCACTTTAACCCTTGGGAATTTTGCTCACATCCTCCGGATTCCAAATCATGGACAATGTGCCTTCACCGAAGATTGGTCTCTTGATTCTCTCTTCAACTTTAGTGAAGAAAATAGTCCATATTGTTCACACATACCCTCTCCGGAAGATTTAAATCGCATAATATGCAAACCTCGACCATATTACTCCAATCCAAACATTATCCATACACGGGATATCCGAGAAGAGTACAAGCCTCTTGCTCTCATTCTACGTGAAAATGTTTGGAGTCTTAGGGGAAATTGAGATATTCTTCCCGCTTGTTGTGCTCACATGTTGTACTATTTGCTAACACAACAACCATACAATCTCGCCTACTTCTTCGCAAGGCGAATTGCAAATCTTCAAGGCTCCAAGAATAAACTCATCCCTTATGGAATGTTCTTGACACGCCTCTATCACAATGTTATGCACTTGCATCCTCAATTTCAAAGTCCGTTGTACGTACTTGTGAACAAGATGATGGAACCGCTAAACATATCTCTCATGAAGACTTTCTTCATTCTTGATTCCACCAATACCCATCAATCACATAATGATCCTCCTAGCGAAGACACTCAAGGAACCTAGAATAGTCAAATAGGATCAATTCTACTCTACTCATTATTTATCAATGTAATCCTATTTCTTTCATGAAATAAAACATCTTACATTTGATATCTTAGTTTTAGAACTCCTTTAAACAAAACTTGGAATATAATGCATTGTCAAGATCATTGCATACCTTTAGTAAAGGTTCTGTCTAGCAGATAGACGGATCCCAAATGTTGTACTAAACAGATCCCTACATCTAGGGAACCGTGGGATCCGGCAAAATAGAAAACGCAATTGCAAGCATTGTATGTCAAACACATCCTTAGAACACCTCACACTAAGCTAAACATAGTGTCTTAAGGTAGATTAAGACTTTATCAAGATAGGTTGATCTTTCCTACTCATTCCAACTCACATAGAACACACTCTAAGATATTCATAGATCTATCACTTTGTTTTAATCCATCACTCTTCCGCTCTCAAAACTCACACTTCATTTTTTTTTCCCTTCACATCTAGGTTAAAAATCTTTTATAACAAAATTGATCATAAATCAATCTCACCTCAAATTTGATCAAAGTTGATCAAATCCTAGTTTTCCCATCTCAAAAATTAGGATATTTTCCAAAACACAATCCTAAGTCACAACGTCATCTCTAGGATCATTTAGCTTCAATTGACACTCTCTTCTTTAGTGTCATCCTTGCTCATTCATTGGTACTCATGAAAGTTCCAAATCCTTCCATAAAGACAATCATTAGCTACATCACTCACCACCTTCAAGTACTTAAGCACCCCTTCATTTAAGACACTTAGGAAGACTGAAACACTCAAGATGTTATAGGTCTTAGATTTTAGAAACATCATTTCCACTCTTTCATAGCTGCTGATAGCCGGATCCCTAGGATTAGCCTAGACGGATCCCTCTGAGAAAGGAACCGTGGGATCCGGATGACAGTATAGGTCAAATCTTGCTAAAACAATCATTTCAACTTATCTTCCTAACTCAAACACTCCATCTCATCTTAAATGAGTTCCTAGATCAGTCCAACCTCTGAAGTTGACTCTTGTGCATGTCAATCATCACATTCCAATGAATCCTAGTGGCTTAAAGCTTAAATGCACTTGCCAAATCTCTTAGTTTATAAACCACCTTGTTAGGACCTCCATAGTCATCACTCTCACTCTAACTTTCAGCTCTTGAAATCATTTCATCATGAGAAAAACCCCAAGTAGTAACTTATCCACCAAAGAACCACCCATGAAAAAGGCTCGTGTTATACACGAAATCTCCTCAACCGAATCATCTCCCGTCAAACCAACAAATGAGAGAATCCTTCATCATCCAATCAAACCAATTCCTAAAAGGATAGTACCCACAAAACTACCTATGCCTAACACCACCATGCCTCCTAGGCCAAACAATATCATCTCCACTAAACCATCACCATTGGTTCCTAGAAATATCTCATTTACTTCACAACTATCATCACCACACCTCTACAATTTAGAGGACTTGCCTCCTAGGCCGTCTCATCCGCTTCCGCCAACAACATTCTCCTCATTAGGAGGAATAATGGTTCAAAATCAAGGTGTTGAGTCAACACTTGCTCCGGCTTCCTTTTCGCCGTCTCCATCATATAATCCTATATGGATTATGAGAAATCATCAAAGTCAACCACCCGACCATATGGAAGTTGACACTTCCTTACCACCACCATCATTCTTGGTCGAGGCATTCTCAAATGCACCTCCACCAATCCCTCCATCGTTTGAAGCTCCGCAAGCTGCTTCACTTGATCCTTCGCATCAAGCCATTTTATTTCCTCCACCACCACTACCTAGCCATGACAAAGATTGCTATCATTGTCAACATGTTGAAAGTTTGATACATGAAGTACGAGAAGACCAACGTTTCATGTTCTATCATCTCCTCGAACGTTTCGACGAGATCAAACCTAAACAAAACTTGAGCTAGAAGATTTTAGTGGTGTCCTAGCATCAAGCGTTAGATAGTCTAGAAATTCCTAGTCATGTATTGTCTATTTTCTTATTTTTAGAGTCATGTATATCATAACTCTTGTTTTATTAAATGGAATTACATGCTACTTGTTATTTTTCTGAGAATATGTATTCATATCTCATTTATGTGATAACATTACTTGGTATATCACCTTTGCTGATTTTAGTCATCAGCCAGACGGATCCCTCAGTATTGCCTAGACGGATCCCTACTAGGAGGGAACCGTGGGATCCGTGAAGTCAGAAAGTTTTTTTTTTTTTAACTTAAATCACATTTGCAGGAAATTGTGAATTATACTTGTTTTCTAACCCTTGTTTTGCAGTTATTCAATTAACACATAAAGAATTTAACATCCTAAAGCTAGGGGGAGCTTGGTGTCAAAACAATACGTTGCAAAATTACTTGCAACCTTTGATTTAAATTTCATGACTTCCCGTTGCAAATATTGCAATCATCTAGGGGGAGCACACCCGTCACATAGACGTAATATTTTGCATAAGTTAGTTGCAAATGAACTAGATTAGAATTAGTTTCTTGACGCCCTTACTTAGGGATGGACTCGTCAAGGGGGAGTAACGACGAGATCCTTTCCCGTTACTTGCTCTCTATTTTTTTTCTTTCCTTTCACATGTTTTTCTTAAAAACGATGTGTTGCTTTCTTTCAAACACTTTTTGTTTCGACAAAAAGGGGGAGAAGAAAGTAAAAACTACAAATTCAAACTTTTACGAATTTTAGCTTTTCCTTAAAATAATCTTATGTTTTGTCATCAACAAAAAGGGGGAGATTGTTAATACAAATAAGCCGTAAAAACGTTTATTTATATTTTACGATCTTCTAATGTTTTGTCGATAACAAAAGTAAGATCATTTTAACGAAACAAATAAAATACGTAAATGGTTTGAACTAATAGTTTTCTAACACACTTACGCTTTCACATAAAACACTAAAACTAGTATAAGTGATTTTATGCTTAAGATATACATATGTACAACAACTAGTGTTTACATATTGGGATAACATATACTTAACTAAGTATATACCAAAATGGGTAAAAACAAGTATATACTAAAATGGGTAAAAACAAGTATATACTAAATAGGTAAAAACTAGCAAATGGTTTTGACCCATAACCCATGGTTTTATTTATACCACTTAACCAAGTTCATTGTATCCTTAAGATACATTGTATCTAGAAAGAAAACCATGGATCAACCCATAACCCATGACAAGAAGCATTAGTGAAAGATGTCTCAAATGTCAAGACGAAGATATTAGTGAAGGGTATCTATCGTCTATAGGATAAGCACTTGTGGTAGGTGCTTAGAAGTCAAGACAAGAAGCATTAGTGAAAGGTGCTTAGAAGTCAAGACTTGAAGCATTAGTGAAAGGTGCTTCGAAGTAAAGACACAAGACATTAGTGAAAGGTGTCTTGTAGATCTAGTCAAAGGCATTAGTGAAAGGTGCCTTAGATGTACATTCGATATGGTGTGTTTCGATGTACTAGATAGACTAGCATTAGATCCAAGGATATTGATGTCCTTGATGATGTTGTAAAGGAGTAGATCTCCTTTGGGATTAGTCGTTGGTGTAGTGTGGTAGTAGTTCCTCCATTGCAATGGAACTAGGTGCTTAGCCTAGTACCTAATAAAGGGTAGGCGACGTTGTGAAGGTGTAGTTCACCTAAGGTGTGAAAGAACTCGGTGGTTAGCCTAGCACCGTATAAAGGGTAGGCGACGTTGTGTAGGTGTGGTTCGCCTTGGTGTGAAAGAACTCGGTATTTAGCTTTGTACCGGAAAAAGGTTAAGCGAAGTTGTGAAGGCTTCTCCGCCATAAGGAGATTGGTGTAGTGTTTACGAACTCTCGAGTAGGTGACTCGGGGAGTGGAGTAGGGCAAGGAAGGTGTCCTTGTAGCCGAACCACTATAAATACTCGCGTTGTGGTTTTGTGCTTCTTACTCTTTATCTTTTCATTCCATATCTTAATATGCTTGTTTATCAACATCCAACACACACAACCAAATAGATTGACATAAGTCGATCTAAATAGTTTAAAAGGAAGTTTTAATTGGTAAAACTATTCAACCCTCCCCCCCCCTTCTAGTTTTCCACAGTTGAGGTAAATGATTATGAACGGGAACTCAAATATAATGAAATTGAAAGGAAGAATTTGCATATCTTAAATGAAAACTTAGTATTAAGTTGTGTGGCTCAAGATGTGTTTTAACTGTTACTAAGCATTCTATTACTGCTTCTCAATTTCACGAATTAATTGTTGCCCTGAAAGTTTCCCATGATCGTGTCATTGAGCTTGAAAACAAAAACTCATAACTAAATGAGAAAATTGATCAGGATGATCACGATAATTTGGTAAAACATTTTTCTAAGCTAGAAGTTGAACATTTTGATTTGCAACTAAAATATCAACATCTCAAAGAAAATGTCAAAACCTCAAACATCAGGACATCCTCAAATTTTCCAGAGTTTGATGCACTTTTTGAAATAAACAAACGTGACGAACATATTCAAGCTCATTGTAACACGATCAGAAAGTTGAAAGCTCAAATTTCACAATTAAAGGGTGAAAAGAACAATGTGACTGGCTCCCAAATACCTCCTCCTTTAGATTCTCAGTGTTCTCAGACTTTTCATCTTCAAAACTTGGTTAATGTTTTACAAAAGAAAAATGAGAGTTTTCTAGAAAAAAATGAAAAAGTTAAACGACACTTTAAAGAGTTACATGATTCAATGAAAGTCACTCATGACAAGAACAACGAAAAACTAACGTCTTTACAAAAGGATATTGAGAATCTTAAGAGTCAGGTAAAAGGGAAAATGCCACTTGTCTTTAATGAGAATGTTGCATCAAAGTCATTTGCTGACTCCAAATATACTATAACTGTTAAATACATTCCTCCTCATCTTAGAAACAATGAACTTGTGTTTCATAACTATTTCACTCACCTTAAGGATAGTCTAGAATGTCTCCGTGAGATTGTAGAAGAAGATTTCATAAATAAGCCACTTGATAGAGAAATTAGGTTTGCTTGCATTCAGGCCAAACGATCTCAGGAGCTGTTAGAATGTTTAAAAGCAACATGTCCTAAATCCTTAGGTGCGAAAGATAAAGCTGTGATGCCTTGTGTTAATACAAATAAACCGTAAAAACGTTTATTAATATTTTGCGATCTCTTTGTGTTTTGTTGATAACAAATATAATGTTATCTTAAGTATAATTATAAGGATACATGTTATTTTTGTAAAGCATTTACATATGGCAATTTAAATACAAAAATGTAGTAATTAAGCATTTGTTGTAATAGTTTATTAGGATGGGTAAAAACCATAACCCATGGATCATAACCCATACCCAAGTTGGCTAGATACAATGTTTACTTAGATACACTGAATCTAAAGAAAAACCATGGACCAACCCATAACCCATGACCCATAACCAAAAAACCCATAGGCAAAGAGGAGCGTCCCACGGATCCCTAGGATTACACTAGACGGATCCCAAGTGGGAGGGATCCGTGGGATCCGTGGAACATAGGAGAAATTTGCCTATAATAGAGAGCCATTTCTTCATTCTAACTCACCCCTCTTCTTACTAAATCTCTCAAACACTCTCATTCTCTTCTAACATATAGATCACTTGATCTAGAGAGTTGTTCTTCTTTCCTTCTATTGTGATCCTCATATAGATCCTTCTCTAAGGCGAGATCACGAGCATTCTACAAGTCATCCAAGCAAGGGGTCCTTGATTGATTTGTCACTCCGCAAGATTTCTGTAGCAAAGATCTTGTATTTGATATTTTACATATTTGTTGTGTAATAGCCGTGTTGGTTTGGTCCACCGTGCTACGGACTCGGTATTTAGCTTTGTACCGGAAAAAGTGTAAGCAACGTTGTGAAGGCTTCTTCGCCAAGTGAAGGAGTTTGTTGACATAGTGCTTGAACTCTCGAGTAGGTGACTCGGGGAGTGGAGTAGGGCAAGGAAGGTGTCCTTGTAGCCGAACCACTATACATCGGTTGTGTCTTTTCTTTCCCTTCCCTTTACTTTATTTACTTGCTTTATCATTAGATCTATACTTTCTCTACATCCATAAGATCTCACATATTAACGAATCTAAAGTTTTTGAAACTAACGTAAAATCGGCAAAACTATTCAACCCTCCCCCCTTCTAGTTTTCCACAATTGGCATCAAGAGCTAAGTTTATAAAAGTTTTAAAGTAAAATTGTATTTTAAAAACTTTTCGATCACTATGGGTTCTGAAAATTATAAGGAAGGGCAATCTATGCAACGACCACCACTACTTGAAACTAATGGTTTTATATATTGGAAAAATAGATTCGAAACATATGTGAAATCTAAAGATATTGATCTTTGGTACATTATTATTGAAGGAGATTTTGAGGCTACCTCTGTTGGGAATTAAGGTAAACTACTGATTCTGCCGAAGCATCTACCGAAGAGATTCTGCCGAAGAAGAATGGATTCTGCTGAAGTCCCACTTCAGCAGAAGTGTTAAAGCAGAAATCATGTTCCTGCTGAAAGTACGAATCCACGTAGGAGAGATAAGCTCAGTATAGAGTAAAATTCAGCGTCGTATTAAAGATAGGTTGGCGCCGTATCATGTAGAGCTTACTCAGAATAAACAATATGATTAACAAAACAATATGATTAGTTGCATGCTTGTCTAGATGCATGCTTGGTCTATGTTAGTATTAGGAGCGTACATTGTAAACGCTCATTAGGGTTTCTTGCCTATATAAGAAACCATGATAGTATGTAATAAAATAGCTTTTCTCAAGTCTTTCAAGTCTTGTAAAATATCCGAAACATAGAGTTTCTATAATCAAAAGATCCATAGAGGATCAAAGAGTCTTAGTTATTATAACTTGTGTTTACTTTCCGCTACAAAATACAAGTTGTAGAGATCTTCCATTAGTTTGCTTGTGATTACATAGGCAACACTAACGATCTCCGAGTGCTTAAGATCTATCAAGGTCTTTGTTTTTAACAAGTGGTATCAGAGCCTCGGGAAAGTCTCTACGATACTAAGAACCATTCTCACCCCCATACAATCAAACATTCATTCACCATGCCTGGATCCGATAATGAAAATGAAGTCACCAACACAAACAACACCAACACCACTTCCATGCAACAGCTCAGTCTCTCAAACAGTAATGGTAAATTTCCTTATTTGAAAAGGGAAGAGTATGATCTTTGGACTATGAAGATGGAAAACTGGATTTCCAATATTGATTGGAATCTGTGGGAGGTAGTGAAGAAAGGAAACAGTCTAAAGAAAATGATTCCTGACAGGGATGGGAAGTTCATCATGGCTCCTCCAAAAACTGCTGAAGAGGTGCTAGCTATGCAGAGAGAGCATAAGGT
>BPTQ01000006.1:140830322-140841346 GCA_019973895.1 Chrysanthemum seticuspe
TACTTAACAGTGACAGTCTCGTTCTCTGTTTCAATAATCTACTCCATAGTCCCAGACCGTTCAGAAAACTGAAAAACGGTATATCTACTACACTAGGTAGTTTCAGTTGTCACTACCTATCCAGACACCCGTATTTAAGTGGAGATTATCCTGGTCCCTGTTGTACGTATAATGGAAGAAAATGTTTCAATCGATTGGGACGTCCACACCTAAATGCTGGTAGTATGGATCGAAGATGAGGATGTATAAAAACTTTCGGATTAGGATTCGGTCTCCAATGACTAACTGACAATATCTCAAGAGATCGGTCTAATAGTGGACTTTAATTGGTAACAAATAAGGATCGATAAAGGAGTCGATGGAAAAGAAATTCGAGATCCAAGAGTCTGTGTCGAAGTAGGAAACGAAAGAGTCTGTCAAAATTCATTAATAATCGTTGAAGATCTAGTTTGACATTGTGGAAATAGAAAAGAAGTATTCGATAAACTAAGAAAACTTTGGTATGAAAAACAGAAAGATGACAAAAATTACGATCAAATACTCGAAGTAAAAGATGTATCGTAAGTAGTTTGAATCCAAAGTATCGTAGTATAAGAAGAAATTCAAGTAACATAGAATCTGATGTAGGTTTATATGTCAACACATGGACTCTATCAGGGTAGTTCCGTTTGACTAGTACGGAAAGTAGGCTTCACGTGGAACGTTCGTTAGGTTCGAATAGTCATAGTACTCGAAGGAGTAATTGTCCAAGTACACGTCAGGTCAACTGGACAAGTAGGTACCACTCCTCTCGACGACTTCGAGGTCGAAGAACGACAAAGACGACTATACTTTCCATCAATCGAGGTAGAGGTGAAAAGGACAGAAACGTAAGGGAACTCTTTACGGGGTAGACCACCGTTCACTTCGTGAACTGAAAAGAGGATAGTTTCGCTCGACCAAGGAAAGGGAACTTTCGTTTGAAGGAGGGTCTGAAGAGAAGTTTAGAAAACTACAGGTGACTGTCGTTACGGTGGACGTAAAAGTCAAAGTAGAGGAGGTAAAGTTCTCCCAGGTTGACTAGTTTCAGAAGTATACGTTCTATGACGACTCATAGTATTAGTCGTTGTTTGCTTACTTCTTGTAGAAGGTAGTGTGATGATCAGAATCAAACTCTTGTACCACCTCACCCTGCTCATAATACACCACCTCACCCTCTCGTCCTACTACCTTTCATCAACCTTGACCTTCTACTACCTTTCATCAATCAAAAGGTAGCTGAGGAAATAGCTAGGAATAAACAATGGTTAATTTCAGGTGATAATCTGGCTAGAGAACTCTATAACAGTCAATCAGTAACCTCTGGCTTAGGATTAGGCTTTCAAAAATATGTAGGAGTAGAAGCTAGGTATGATGGTCGTAAATCCACACCTGCAGGGTTAGCTAACTTTGTAAAAGAAGGTAATATGCATGTTGTCCCTGGTCCTATTAGAGGTGAATTTATGCCCACAGACCTATCCATCACTGTTGACTTTGATGGATCACATCATCTATATGGCAAAAAGTCAAAAGACTTGCCAGACCCTGATACCTCATCTAATAACTTTGTCTCTTGCTCTGACAGTGACAATTCATCGGATCAAGGGTCTACTTCCTATGAAAGCTGTGATTCAAATGAGAAGTCTGACCTTCCCAAGCCTGAGCCTACACCCAAGCCTGCACCCCAGTCTACTTACAAGCCTTCTAAGGAAGCTGCTGAGGAATCAACTTCCAAAACAGTTTCTTCTGAAGACTTGTCTTTTACATCTTTGAATAATCAGTCTGTTAAAAACAATTCCTTGAATGTATCTGTTTTAAGTACTTCTGCATGTAATCAAACAACTCCCCATTTGAATAAATCTTCCAAGAAGAAGACATGTTTTGTATGTGGAAGTAAATTTCATTTAATTAAGGATTGTGATTTTTATGAACAAAGATTGGGTACATGTGCTACTCACCAGAAACACAAATCTAACTGGACCAATGTTGCTAATATTCCACCTTATGTCCCTCAAACAGCTAAAAATGACTCTCATTGGAGAGGTTCAGTTACCAGACCTTATGTGCAACCAACTAGCTCATACTTTAAACATGGTTATTGGCCTTCATATGTTGACTCTATGTATGCTGGGATGGGATATGGGGGCACTGCTATGAAGCCCTCAGCAGGTTGTTCTTGGACTAACAAGGGACCCAATCATCAATGGAGGACCAAGAACAATGGTGGATCCTCTAAATCTTTATGCCCTAAACCTGTGATCCACAAGGCAGGTTCAAGTCAGTAATGACTTGAACCTCCATCAAATTCTAACCGTTTGTATATATTTTGTTGTTATTTGTAGGATCATCCCCTTAAGCATAAGAATATCGGTATTGTTGATAGTGGTTGTTCCAGAAGCATGTCTGGAAACAGAGATATGATGCACAATTTTGTTCCCATAGAAGGAGGAGGCAATGTGACTTTTGGAGGAAGTGATGGAAGTATCACAGGAAAAGGCACCATAAAGACACCTCATCTAGATTTTGAAAATGTGTACTATGTTAAGGAACTTCAGCATTTCAACTTGTTCTCTGTTTCACAAATCTGTGACACTAAGAACAAAGTTCTCTTCACTGAGAATGAATGTCTTGTGCTTTCTAAAGACTTCAAACTCCCAGAAGAAACTTCAATTCTGCTGAAGGTTCCTCGAACTCACAATTTATACACATTCAACCTTAATGAAGTTCAACCTGATAGTGACCTCACATGTTTGGTGGCTAAAGCATCTCTTGATGAGTCCACTAAATGGCATAGAAGGATGGCTCATGTGAATTTCAAGACCATTAACAAACTCTCTAAAATGGGTCTTGTTGAAGGTCTTCCCACCAAAGTATTCACAAATGATCATAATTGTGTCGCTTGCAACAAAGGAAAACAACACCGAGCCTCTTACAAAGCTATCAATGCTATGAGCATCATTACTGAACCTCTTCAGTTGCTTCACATGGATCTGCTTGGTCCAACTCAAGTCAGAAGCATTGATCATAAGTACTTCTGTTTGGTGATCACTGATGGCTATAGCAGCTTTTGTTGGGTTTTCTTTCTCAGAACCAAAGATGAAACATCTCAAGTGCTGACTGAATTCATCACTCTCGTTGAAAATCAGTTGAACAAAAAGGTCAAGGGAATTCGGTGTGATAATGAGACAGAGTTCAAAAATGCTATTCTTATAGAACTCTGTGGGTCAAAAGGTATAAAAAGGGACTATAGTAATCCAAGAACCCCACAACAAAATGGGGTGGCTGAAAGAAATAATATGACCTTAATAGAGGCTGCAAGATCAATGCTTGCAGATTCTAAACTACCCACTATGTTCTGGACTGAAGCTGTTGGCACAGCGTGCTATGTGCTAAACAGGGTCTCCATTACAAGACCACAACTCAAAACACCCTATGAACTTCTCTTTGGGAAGGTTCCTGTCATTCACTACCTGAAACCTTTTGGTTGTCAAGTGACCATTCTGAACACCAGTGATCCGTTGGGTAAATTTGATGAGAAGGCTGATGATGGTTATATTGTGGGTTATTCAGCCCATAGTAAGGCATACAGGGTGTACAATTTGCAAGCCAAGAAGATAGAGGAGACATTGAACCTGAGATTTCTGGAAGATAGGCATAATGTTCAAGGACAGGGTCATACATGGTCCTTTGACCTTGACTACTTAACTGATTCCTTGGGTTACACTAGACACTTGGCTAACCAAAATGCAGGCCCTCAAGCTTCTTCCACTAACAATGCAGGTCCCTTAGATGATGACTCTGAAAATGAGTTTGAAGATGATGAGCAACCTATACTTGTGCCTTCTTTCTCCCCTAACAATATTGCAGGTACCAGCTCCAAGGATACTGCTGATACGAGTGATGAAGATGAATCTCATTATGCTGAGGACCTTGCTAGGCTTTAGACACAAGAATTTGCTGCTAAGCTTGAAGCAGAGAAACTGAATGAAGAGATTGCTAATGAAGGAGTCCGCAGAAACCACGTGTCTACTGAAGTTGACTCTGTCACACCTACCATCCACAAATCTGCTGAAGGCTATGCTGTTTCTTCTCATGTTCCTTCTCAAGTGTCTTCAGACTTTGGAGAACCTCATACACGCTTTCCAAAACCCTCCGATCTTGGAAATCATCAACCCAAAGCTGGCATTTTCACTTCAACCTCTTATGATGTTGAATTTGAACCAAGAATCACTAATCTTGATTCATCCATTGAAGTTAGCCCCACTGCTACTCAGAGGATCAACATTGCACATCCTCAATCCAACATCATAGGTGATCTTCTGGCACCTGTTAGAACTCGAAGGGCCATAACAAGTCCTCAATTTGGACAGATTGCTTTTCTCTCTTATGTCTCCAACCAGCAAAGAGACAATCACACAGACTTCAAGCATTGTCTGTTTGCCTGTTTTCTTTCTCAAGTGGAACCAACTAGTGTTTCTCAAGCTCTCAACGATTCAAGCTGGCTAGACGCAATGCAAGAAGAAATGCAACAATTTCACAATCAGCAGGTTTGGATTTTGGTTCCACTCCCTGATGGCAAATATGCCATTGGGACAAAGTGGATTCTGAAGAATAAGAGAGATGCTAGGGGTGTTGTGATCAAAAACAAAGCAAGATTAGTAGCTCAAGGGTTCAGACAAGAGGAAAGGATTGATTATGATGAAGTGTTTGCACCTGTTGCCAGAGTAGAAGCAATTCGCATTTTCTTGGCTTATGCTTCTTACATGGGTTTCATGGTGTATCAAATGGATGTCAAAGGTGCTTTTCTGTATGGTGAGATTGAAGAGGAGGTTTATGTCACTCAACCTAAGGGGTTTGAAGACCCAGATCACCCAAATCATGTTTACAAGGTTGTTAAAGCTCTATATGGCTTACATCAGGCACCTAGAGCTTGGTATGCTCGGCTTTCATCATTCCTGCTGAAGCATGGCTATAGGCGAGGTGCTATTGACAAAACTCTGTTCCTAAAGAAGAATTATTCAGACATCATTCTGGTGCAAGTTTATGTGGACGACATTATTTTTGGCTCCACAAACGAAGCTTGGTGCAGGGAATTTGAGGAACTAATGAAGGGTGAATTTCAAATGAGTGCTATGGGAGAACTTACTTTCTTTTTGGGTCTCCAAGTTCAGCAGAAATAGGATGGCATTTTTATCTGTCAAGATAAATATGTGAGGGACATTTTGAAGAAGTTTGGTATGGAAGGTGTTAGGACTGCCACAACACCTTATGAAGCTCCAAAGACTAAAGCAAATAATGAACCAGATCTACCTGTGAATGTTCATCTGTACAGGTCCATGATTGGTTCATTGATGTATCTAACAGCTTCAAGACCTGATATTACATTTGCTGTGAGTGTTTGTTCTCGACATCAAGTCACTCCACTTACTTCCCATCTCAATGCTGTCAAGAAGATCTTTAAGTACCTCAAAGGCCAACCTCTTTTAGGCCTTTGGTACCCAAAAGAGTCTCCTTTCAAGTTGGAAGCATATAGTGACAGTGATTATGCTGGTGCAAATCTGGATAGAAGATCCACAACTGGAGGCTGCCAATTTCTTGGCAAAAGGTTGATTTCTTGGCAATGCAAGAAACAAACCATTGTGGCTGCCTCAACTACTGAAGCAGAGTATGTTGCTGCTGTAAATTGCTGTGGTCAGGTCCTCTGGATTCAAAACCAATTGCTGGACTATGGGTACAACTTCATGAACACTACTATTCATATAGATAATCAAAGTACCATCTGCATAGTCAAAAATCCAGTTTTTCACAGTCGAACTAAACACATTGAAATCAGGCACCACTTTATACGAGATGCATATGAAAAACATTTGATAAAAGTGGCAAAAATTCATACTGATGATAATGTGGCAGACTTGTTAACAAAAGCGTTTGATGGACCAAGGTTTCAACACCTCGTGGTCAATATTGGAATGCTAAACCCTTGACTGCATAGTTTAAGGGGAGGCATAGGCCTCAGGGGAGGCATATGCCTCAGGGGAGGATTTGTGCAAACTCTGCATATCTTTGTCTATTTGTATCATATTTTGTTCAATAAACAGTTTTCCTTTTTCTAAATTTGCTTCTATCATTACCTTTGTAAAAACATCATTTTGCCAATAGTGATAGCATTTATTTAATATAATTTATCTTTTTAATTTTCTCTATTTGCATTTTTGCCTCTGTTATTTATAATTCTTTGCTAACACTAACTGTCTAATTATTCTTTAGCTTGTTTTTGTGTTGTTCTTGTGTAGTGTTGTGTCTGTTTTGCAGTTATCTGGATTGCAGTTTGTCTATCCCATGAACAAGTTCAAATTCATCAAGTGTGACTCAATGGTACATGGTCAAGTTAGCTAAAAGAGTGTTGCTGGTTTCTTCTGAAAGTAAAAGTACTGAAGCATACAATTTGATTCCACTGAAGTTTTAATACTGAAGAAAGGAAATTAAAGTCAAATTGTTCATTCATTCATTCAAGAAACAGTTTACAGCTTACAGCTTACATAAAGTCAACCTACTACATATGCATCTACAAGATACGAGCTGTACACTTAAGCTAAGCCTAATCTAGTGTATATCTTTCATTCCGAAATCTAAGTGAATGTTGGATATGCGTTAGATGCTGGCTTTGCTTTCGTAGGTCTTGCATAACCACCCATTCCGTCTAACTGGCTGGTTGGATATGCATGACCAACTCGATGAAGATGCTAAGGACCAAAATGGGAGGATGGATTGATGCAAACGATTGACGATGACGATGACCACGCAGGATGACGGAGAAAAATAACGTGTCCTGTGTGCTTCATCTATTCATTTCAACCAAAATGCAATCGATCCACCCTCCTTAAGCCCTTCTTCTATACGATGTGTGTTGATGCACCAAAAGATGGCACAGTGAGACCAAGAACCACCTCTCTATCTTTGGGGAGTGGCGGATTCCTGGCACGAGGTCTTTGTTGAGACCGAGGTGCTGGAGGTTGGGAGTAAGATGTTCCCTCCTTATAGGAGTCATCAGAATCATCAGCAGATTCACTTGGATTCACTACACTGTCATCTTCTGAAGAAGGGAGAAAGGGCGATTTATTTGGTCGTGGATAGGGTTGAGGAAAGTAATGTTGCCATGGGTTTGAATCACCACTAGATGATGATGAAGAGGATGATGAAGATGAGGAAGTGAGATCTATGATCTCAGGTTTGGTATTCATGGTGCAATTTGGTTAATTGGGGTTATTTTGCATCTAGGGTTTGTGGTAATTATTTGGGGATCTTGATGAAGAAATGAGTTACATTGGGATCATTTTATAGACGGGTTCGAGGTTCAATGAGATTAATGCGAGTAGTTGGCACAGTAATTCTAGAATCTTACCGAAGCTATTCATATATTTGATGCATTCTGCTGAAGTTATAACTTCAGCAGATTGAACATGTGTTCCTGCTGAAGTGATATTTTGGGTTGGGTCAATGATGCAATACACGTCAGCAATAGTCAACCAAACGGTCAATTTTTATTTGACTATAATTTGGGCAAAAACTATCAATCCACCATCACTCTCTTCAGAACAAACAAATTCCCTCTCATTCCACTTTCACAAACACTCACCATTTCAAGAATCATAACCCTAAACACTCATATCACTCATGGCTCTTGAATTTAAACATGATCACAACAAAGTTGCATTTCTGGGAAATGGCAAGGGATATGAATTGTACGAACCAATGGTGGAATTCCTGAAAAGGTCCAAGATTTGTTATGCTCTAACTCATTCTCCAAATGAGATATATGAATCACTGATTACTCAATTTTGGGCATCTGCTGAGAAGAGGAGTGAGACAGAGATTAGGGCTGTGATTGATGAAACAGAGTACACAGTTACAGAGGACCTAATAAGGAGGAAGCTTCACTTGGAAGATGCTGATGAAGCATTTTACTCTAATCAGGAAGATGTGCTTAATGGGCTAAGGGCAATTGGCTATCGTGGTACAAGGACTGATATGTGGCTGAAAAAGGAACTTTGCCCGAAGTGGAGGTTCCTGGTTCACACGTTGCTTCAATGCATAAGCAACAAGACTGGAGGATGGGACCAGTTCTCTACCAAACTGGGATATGGTATTGTGTGTCTTTCTCAAGGGGTAACTTTCAATTTTTCTAGGTATATTTTCGAAAACATGGTTGAAAATATTCAAAAGACAAAGGGTAAATTTTTAATGTACCCAAGGTTTCTGCAAATGATTTTAGACACCACTACCTAAGCCCAATCTTTTTACCCTATAGGTACTTTAACTGCTAAATTGTTTGCAACAATGAGAACCCACTTTCAGGGGGAACATCATCCCTTGCTAGCAGCCATGTTGCCCCAAGGTAATGAGGCTGCTGATGAGGAGAATGTGGCTCATAATCCTCCTTCCTCACCTGTTGCTACTGATGGTAATCCATTAGTTAACATAGATGAGGGACCTTCATCAACTGTTGAAGCAACTCATGTTGCTCCAGTCCAGCCACCCTGTCCCAGTCCAACACCCACACTAGTTTCTCATGATGAGTCTGATCTTAATAGACTACCCACACCAAGTCCTGAAAGGGATCCTCTCAATGAAGATCTTCCTCACATTGAGCATGACCATGATACTGCTGATAGGTCCAATGAAGCTCCCCTTACCACAGAGCAATCTGTTGGTGGAGCTGAGGACCCTATTACACTCTCATCTGTCTATGCTCTTGTCAACAGGTATGCTGTTGAGGTCACTAGTCTGAAAAAAGGAACTTGCAGAGACCAAGTCTTCTCTTGGAAGTAAGATTGAAGATCTGCAGAATCAAGTCAAGGACTTAGAGGACAAACTCAAAGGGAGCTCCAAAAGGAAGCTTGTGGTTTCTTCTGATGAAGAACAAGAAGTACCTCATTTTGAGTCTCTGGAGATATTGGCCGATGTTTCTCTCAATGATCCTTCATCAGTAGTTGCTGCTTCCTATAAGAAGAAGGAACCTGTTCTTTACAAAAGAAGAAAGAGATCTTATTTTCATAAGGTGTCTTCTGAAGCTTCAAAGGAACCAAATGTTGACAAGGCTACATCTGCTGATGTGCAAATGGATGATGCATCTTCGGATCCTAATCAATCTTCATCAGTTCAAGAACCAACAGGCCCTTCACCTTCAGCAGATCTTTCTGATGATGTTGCCGTGACCACTCCAGTTGATAATCTGCATCAACATGTTGACTTGGGTATTACTACAGAGGTTCCTGTCATTGATTTAACTGAAGAAGAGTGTGCCAAGAAGCCTGATAATAAAGGGAAAAATGTAATAATTGAAGATGAGCTTGGTCCAGACCTGGTAAGTGAGGAGGAAAGACTAGGTCAAGCAAGTAGATTGGCTGAGTTTGAAAAGTCAAAGGAAAGTGTAACATTGGCTCATCAACTTCAAACAGAGGACTTTTCATCTTTAACTCCTGAGAGAAGAAGAGAACTGGATGCAATGAGGGTTCAGATGCCTGCTGAACATTGGGATATTCTAACTCAGCAAGTCATTTCAAGACCTTCTCTTGCTCAAAGTATACTAGGTGGAGATTTCCTCAGTGACAATTATGTGGAGCGAATGATGGCTCAGGGAAGACAAAGGAAGCAAGAAGCCATCGCACAAAAGAGGGCCATCAAAGCTCAGAAGACCAAAGACAAACCTCCTTCTAAAGCTGAAGTGAGAATGGTGGTGAAGAACCAATGCTCAATGTACAACTCTGGCTTAACAATGAAACAAGTCAAGGCTTTTCCTGATCATGTCCTATATCGCAAATATAATCAGATCATGAAGGACAAATCATCATCTTCAGCACATTCTACCCACTTGAGAAGGATTACAGAGAATGAAGCTTCTCCAGAAGCCAAAAGACTCAAGTCTGATGATGCTCCAGCCAAGGAATCATCTCCAGTCATTCCTACTGAAGCATCTGCTGAAGTTGCTTCTTATACTGACAAGGGTCCATCTGCTGAACCATCTTCCAATTCTCCTGAAGCACCGAATATATCAGCTCCCACTTCATCTGTGACAATCATTGACACACAAGAAGCTTCTAAAGCTAAGGAAGCTGATCTCGCAGAAACAAAAACAGAAAGGGCGATAAAAATGCTTCACAGGATGAATGCCCTGCGTGAAGGTGTTTCAACTAACCCTCCCTCTGCCTCTTCAAGTCTTTCCACACATGTTCAAACTGAAAATGCTCCCTCTGAGAACATCCATAAGTCTGGTGGGAGGAAGAAGAGAATGGCCAAAAGATCTCCCTTGGATCTTGAAGCTGATGACTCAACTTTCCTTATAGAAGGGTCTGCTACTGACTTTCCTGACGGAAACTCAGATGAGGTGGTAGATTGGAAATTGAAGGATGATGAGATGAATGTCATTCATCGAAGGGACTCCACTTCAATGGAATTCACCTTTCTAAAAGAAATTCTACACTTGGTAGACAGGGCAGACTTACTTTCTCTGTTCACTCGTGTTACCACCTATTACTGCAACAAGGAACCACAAGGTTCTGGGATGTTCTTACCAGGAGATCTTCAAGTCCTGTTAAACTCCCACATTCCCAATAGCAAAGCACATTCCATTTGGAAGAACTCACATCGGTGGAAGCTTGAATCCTGGAGATTCTATCCTCTCCCTCGTGTGCATGTGATTGAAACTAACGGTGGAATCACTGTCTACATGTTTTCTGAAAGAAAGTATCCTTTGCCCAAAAGACTTATGGAAAAGATGCTGAGTCAGAAATTGGAAATTCCTCCAGATCCAGTGGGCAATGAAAGACAGTCTGCTTTAACATTGGTGGGCTTAATCAAGACTCAACTTCAACAACTACAATAGGCCTCATCCTCATCCATATCAGGACACTTGGTACCCTCTGAATTACTTTGTTTTGTTGCTTTTTATTTTTGTTATGTATATGCCTGTCTTTTCCTATGTTAATTTTTCAATTCTTAGTTATTAA